>BLBF01000077.1:7821911-7842361 GCA_015471245.1 Laticauda colubrina | reverse complement strand
CCTTCCTTCCTTCCTTCCTTCCTTCCTTCCTTCCTTCCTTCCTTCCTCCTTCCCTCCCTCTCTTAATTCCATTTCTCATTCTCCTTCCTGGTGGCTCAGTGTTCAGAATGCAGCATTGCAGACTAATTTTGCCAACTGCCACCAGTTCGAATCTCACCAGGCTGAAGGTTGACTCAGCCTTCCATCCTTCCAAGGTGAGTAAAATGAGGACCCAGATTGTTGGGGGCAATAGGCTATAAATCGCTTAGAGAGGGCTGGAAAGCACTATAAAGTGGTATATAAGTCTATGTGCTTTTGCTATTAAGCTGGAAATGCAACTGGGGGCACTGATAGAATGTGGCAACTTGGAATAAATAGCATGAACCAAGAGGCAGCCAACGCCCTGCTTGAAGTCAGAGTCATTCTCAGTTAGTCCTCATCTCTTAGCCTAGACACCTTGCAGGGTTCTTGTTGAGACAAAACAAGAGAGACTCTGTCACTATCTACCTCACCTTGAGAACCTCTCAGTAGGAGGAGGATGTTAGTACAGTTGAAACAAGTTCGATCTTGGTTACAAAATCATTCCAACTACACCATTGCCTTCTACATTTGCTTTGCCTGGAGTGCTTTTCTGCCATACAATGAACGCTTTGCTTCTGAACTAAGGCCAGACTGCATCTTTGTTAATTATTCAAACCTGAATGCTGTCCATTTTAAGACATTGTGTTCATTGACTGTACTCGCTCAATCAGCCTTCGTTTTTAATTTATGAATGTTTATGGGGAGGGGAGGAGAGAACTTCAATTATCACCCCACAAGGGGCCTTGTGTGACTTGTGATGGCCAATTCGAACGAAATCCAGCTCAGAATGGCAGCCGTGTGCAGGGTTGCTACAGGAGACTTCCCAAACTCTCCAATGTTGCATTTAGACTAGGGAAGAGGATCACTTGGAATCTGATTGATTGGAGACCAGTAGACGGATATTGGGCAACCTCTTCCTGTGTGCAGGAAATCCAAGCACCATTCTAGTTTGACTTCCTTCCTGAGAAAAGTTATCTTGTGGTACCCATGCTGAGTATTTCTGCCCCACCACCAAAAGAACCCTTACTTGTAATACTGCTTCTGGAGGGCAGACATCTCCACCCGCAGGATCTGCTCTACTTTGGCTGGGAGGGATTTTTCCACATCCTTCTTCACCCTGCGCAGGAGAAAGGGCTCCAGGACCTTATGCAGGCTCTGGTACCCATTTTCTCGTCCTTTGCCATGGTCCTCTTCAAAGTCTTCCCAGGATTCGAACCTGACAGCCACAGACAAGACAAGGAGGTGGGGAGAGAGTATTGGGGGGGGGGGGAGGAGGGAGGAAGAAAGAGAGAGGAAGGGAGAGAGAGAGAGACGGAAAAAATGAGAAACACTCAGGCCAACCTCCAAAGCATTTTTGCAGATTCAAAAAGGGCCTTATCTAAGCATTATCTAGTCCATTCTTCCTTTCTACTGGCAAGGTAGGCACAAGCATACAGGCAGCCACTTTTATTTCTATAGAGATTCTCAGTTATCCAGGTCAGGGCTGTCCCAAAAGTGTTTTTTTCAAAAGGCAATCGGACTTTATTACCTTTTGAAAAAGCACCTTTGGGGCCTCATGCATATCACTGTTTAATTTTCACATAGGAGGCAGCCCAGCTCCTTAGAGACTCTGGGAAGCATTTTGACATTAAAAAGAGGAAAATTATAAAACAATTATAATTATAAAAAAATAAAACAAGAAAAAAACATTGTATTTTCAGAAGAGAGACAATAAAACTAACAAAATTCTACAAGGGAATCCTACACATTTTATTAAAAGCTTTCACCAACTGCATAATGCTTCTGTGAATGCTTCTGTTATCTAATAAAATTTATTATTGAAAAAAGTGCTATCAGATTCCTGGCTCTTTTTTTTTGCCACAATAGATTAACAGATACAGAACTTTTTTTAAGAAATAAGTTTGCATTAGGCTTGCATTGATAATTTTGGACAATAACTTGGGCTTCTAAATATATCTTGCTCTAAAGGCCACTTTAAGTTTTGAGTTTCATTTACTTTTGCAATTGCACCCTGTTGTGGCTAAAGAGCTACTTCCCAACTCAACTTACTTCTCTGGCATGATGAATTGCAGCAGGGACCACAGTTCCTTCAGGGAATTCTGAAGGGGTGTCCCAGTGATGAGCAGACGGTGGTTGGACTTGAAGTCAATCAGTGTCTTGTAGAGCAAAGAATCATCATTCTTCAAGCGGTGGGCTTCATCCACTCCTAGGAAGGCCCAGTTGATGCTTCCCAAAACGGCCTACAGAAGAAAAACTAGATGGGGCACACAGCAATAATACAGAACCATTTTAGGGAAGTCCTTTTACATCTGCTCTGAAAAACTTACACCTGTGTCCCAAGCGTGACAGGTTGCAACATACACAATAACAGGGTTGGAAGGGGTCTTGGGGGCCTTCTAATTGCAACCTCCAGCTCAAGCAAGAGATTCTATACCATTCAGGACAAATGGCTGTCCAGCCTCTTTTTAAAAAACCTCCAGGGTTGGAGCACCCACAACTTTTGGAAGCAAGCCATTCCACTGGTAAATTTTTCACACTGTCAGGAAGTTTCTGCTTAGTTCTAGGTTGTTTCTCTCCTCAATTTATTTCCATCTATTGCTTCTTGTCCTGCCTTCTGGTACTTTGGAAAATAGGTTGACCCTCCTCTTCTTTGTGGCAACCCCTCAAACACTGCTATCATGTCTCCCCTACTCCTTCTTTTCACTAAACTAGACACTAGACAAGAAAACCCTACCTCCAGATATTTCCCATCAAGAAGCTGCATAGAAGAAGGAGCATCCCAAATGTGAACCCAACATGGTTGCTTACTGCTTCGCAAGGTTTTTAGTGAAGAAGTTATATGGAAATATTCCTTCCTATATTAAGGATATAGAAAATTCAGCCCTCTCCCTCTAAAGGTCTGTGGTTCCCAAGTTCTCCACTACCACTCTGTCTACATAACAGTCCTTGGAACTTGGAATAAGTGTTGAAGACAGACCCACATCTTCCCATGAATTACAGTTGGACAACACACTAAAGTGTGGGGCAGAATTAAAGCAGGTTGAAGATAGCTTAGAAAGCAAAAGGTGGTCAAACACCTTAAGAGCAAATATGATGCAGACATTGCTCATATTCGTTCTTTGAATTCATGGTATTTTGATCACAGTTCTTTGCACCTTAATGCTCCCAAAAACATCCCTGGGTAGCAGAATACTAGAAGAAGAAAGCCCTCAAAGGAATGGATGAGTTCTCCAGAAGCAGCTCATCAACTATGAGAATCTTAGGACTTTCTGAAGGGAAAGGAAGGACTTTCCTAAATCTTCACCTCCAATAGTAGCCATTCTTTCAGAGGCAAAATAGCTAGGGCACACAAAGGAAAGATGATGGCAAGGGTTCCTCTTTCCTCCAAATAGAAACTGCCTTGGCCCATCACTCACCTTGTCTTTCAGGAGGATCTCATAGGTTGTAATCAGCACATTGAACTTCAACCGTTTAGTCTGAGAATGGACCCACTCATACTCACGGATCTGAAGTAAAATAAATAAATAAATGGGTTGGTTTGGCAATTTGAAGATGTGTGGATTTCATCTCCCAAAATTTCCCCAGCCAGCAGATGATACCACCTACTCATCCAACAGCTCTTTTTTTATGCAAAAGTCTGCCTCTAGGCCAAAATGAAATTTGATTTTAGTTCAGCAATAGCGCTTAGACTTATATGCCGCTTCATAGTGCTTTTACAGCCTTCTCTAAGTGGGTTACAGAGTCAGCCTTTTGCCCTCAACAATCTGGGTCCTCATTTTATCGACCTCGGAAGGATGGAAGGCCGAGTCAATTTTGAGCCCATCAGGATTGAACTCCTGGCAGTCAGCAAAATTAGCCTGCAATACTGCATCCTAACACCATGCCACAATGGCTCTTATCCTGTCCTGGGAAAGCTGTCAGCTATAATCTATTCAACAGGGTTAAACAAAGAATGGATCTAAGCATCCAGGCAAATTTGGGCACAGTTCTGCATGCCAGCTACCCAACACATGAGAAGATGGCCTCTAGGTTGCTGAAGCATTTCCATGCCCAATACTCAGATAAACCTAACTAATTGTTTATATTTCTCTTCTCTTTTATCTTCCAGGTGTTCTCTGTCTTCTAGGGGGGCAGCATGTCAGGTCCCCATAGATCCCCAACGGGATGCTGCCATTCTGGTAGGGAAGGCCTGAATGCCAGTTTACAACTTTTTCCTATTTCTGGTTCTTCCTTTACTTTGAGGTACCTTCCTGGGAATGTGAGGGGGGAGGGAATAGCCTGTGGCCATCTTGTCTCAGCTCCGAGGAACCGAGCAAACGGCATCTGAGAACAGCTTATCACCTTCTCAGCTTGAGGTTCTCATAACATTGCACCTCTGGATTGGCTTGCCTCTGGACTGGAAAAGGAGGGGTTTCTACAACTTTTAACTTAACAGTTTTGAGGGGGAATTTCAGATCATGCCTTGCTTTTCTTACTATGACTGTCTCCCAATAATGGCACTTTCATTTCTGTGTCGTACACCCTGTAGTTCACCCCACAGAGCTGTAGAAAAAGAGAAATGTGTTGTCCTAGTCCCATTCAACCCCTTCCTCGACGCTAGTTTACGCACAGCATTCCTGCTCATCTGATCTCCAATGTACACAACCACGTTGACCTCAGGGGCCCAGATCTCAAACTCCCTCTGCCATGAGGTTAGGGTTGACAAAGGCACCACAATCAGAAAGGGGCCATAGAGCTGATGCTGATAGAAGAGGTAGCAGAGGAAAGAAATGGTCTGGATGGTCTTCCCCAAGCCCATCTCATCCGCCAGGATGACACTGTTGTTCCTGAGGAAGCAGACAAGGAAAGGGGTCAAGCCAGCATAGTCATGTCAATGAGCTCCCTTTTTCCTTCTCCCTTTCAATTCTGGAGAACATCTGGAGGCAGACAGATATTCACCAATGCCTTCCATTGAGGATCTGTATACTGCATGAACCAGAAAGAGGGTTGAGAAAATATTTACAGACCCCATGACATCCTGGACATAAACTATTTCAACTTCTCCCCTCAGGACACCGCTATAGAGCATTGCATGCCAAAACAACCAGACATAAAGATAGGTTTTTTTCTCCTTCTTGTGCCATCACTCTGCTGAAAAATCCCCACAACACTGTCCCACTTCTCATCTTTTCTCATCTTCTTGTCTTTCCTACTATCTTCTCCTATTGGTTTCTTGTGATTTATCAATTGTTGTTTGTAATTTGTGATTAATGATTGTAATTATCATTTATAACCTAGGACTGATTATTTTCTGTTTATATGAACACTGTGAACTAATGCACCAGAGACAATTTCCTTGTGTATGCAATCACATCTGGCCAATAAAAAAAACTATTCTATTCTATTCTATCCTATCCTATTCCTAATTCCATTTCCTATTCTTATTTCTATCCTATTCTAATTCTATGCTACTCTACTCTATGTTTTTCCTGTCATTTGGACTTAAAAAAGTCATTTTTTGTTTTTGTTTTTGTATCCATTTATTTTGAGAGCCAGGAAAGTCTACGAAGTAGTCTGGCTGCCAACAGTTGCTAGTTCATTTAGTTCATGCTGTCACGTCATCCTGGGTGCACCATGAGGAGGTGAACTACCTTCACACAATTCTGAAAAGGATTTGCACCTCACACGGTGCTGCCAGGACTCACTGCATAAATGGGGCACTGTATCCTCCACTCAGTGTGACTGGGGAGTCCTACACCAAACTACACTATCATGATCAGCGGTAAACTGAGGGCATATATCGTTCCAGTATCTGATTTGTTTTCATATCAATGATGCTGCACTTCAATGGTTAGATGGCGTAGAGAAGACATTAATATCTGAATATAGACATTTTTAGTGTTTATATTATATTGTGTTTTATTAACCTACTTGCCCCCCAAAAGTTGTAGGCACTCCAGTATTAAAGGTTTTTACAAGAATAGATTGAACAACCATTTGTTTGCAATGGTACAGGGTTTTCCTGCCTGAGCAAAGGGATGGACTAGAAGATCTTCAAAGTCCCTTCCAACTAGGTGAAATGTTCATATATGTTGCAAATCCATGGATGATATGTCATTTGCTAAATATAGAAATAACCATCTGAGCCCATTGGTAAGAGACACTGCTTCAGATCATCAAGGGAGGAGCATCAAAAATCTCTTTCTGGACTATGTTTTTTGGAGCAGGGATAAGAAGCACCTTCACTTACTTGCACCAAGAATGAGCCAACCAGTTCAAGCCCTCCAGTTGATAGTCACGGAGTTCCAGATTCTCCCCACCAATGTAGGAAGGTTGGTTCTTCAAGGCCACAAAACGAGGCCTTTGCTTCAGCACCTAAGAGGAAGACATCCATCATTCTCCCAGCTTCACAGACCTGCTGCTTTGGAGAATTACAGGTGGCCCTCAATTTATGACCACAATTTTGAGCCACAGTGCCATTGTAACTTCAAACAGTCACTAAGCGAACTGTTGTAAATCAACAGTTGCATGCAAGCGACCTGCATTATCTGGTTGTATTCTGTTAAGGAGACTGAGACATGCTTCCATATGGTCATTATATGATTGCTACAACAAGAAGTCTAAAAGTGGCCCAGGACTTTTGCACAGTATTGTAAACCTTGTAAATATACAATACATAGCCAAACTACCCCATCTTTAGTTTGCAAGAACATAGCACTTTATAATATGGAGGAAGGGAGGGAAAATCTACAAATGGAAGCTATTTTTCCTTCTAAAAAGCACAATTTAATGGAGTAAGGTCCTGAATTTAAAAGAATCTCTCCCCAGCATGGAAAATTGGGCACAAAAACATTGATCTGCCTTCCTGACTTGATGTCACAACACTATTTAAAAGATAAATCATCTAGGAGGGAGAAAAAACCCTTAATTTGCATTCAGTACAGTCTGTTTTTTTTTTCCCAATCATGCAGCTGCTGCTTTATGCCTCAACTGCTGTGAACTTTGTATTTTGGGGAAGCAGTGCCACCCCCTGACCAAGAGAAGAATATAAGTAATGGGAGAACTAGTTCTTTTCCCTTGTGCCCTGATTCTGCTGAACACCTAATTCTCACAGGGTGGTCTAATTCATGTAGTATGGCGGTAGTATTATTATTTATCCTTCTTAATATCTTCTTATGCTTTCCAGTTATCAGTATCATTATGATGATGATGATTCTGTTGCTTTGAATGTACACCAAGTGTTTCTGCAACTGAGACAAATTCCTCATGTGTCTAATCACACTTGGCTAAATAAACAATTCAATTCACTTTACATAGAGGCCAAAATGGGAAGAGCAATCTAAGGGGTTGCCATAAAGAAAGGGGAGTCAACTTATTCTCCAAACCACCGGAAAGCAAGACAAGAAACAATGGATGGAAACTAAGCAGGGAGAGAACCAAATTAGAAGTAAGTAGAAATATCCTTAACAGTTACAATAATTAATCAGTGGAACAGCCTGCCTCCAGAAGTTGTAAATACTCCAAGACTGGAGGTTTTAAAGAAGAAATTGGATAACCATTTGTCTGAAATGCTATAGGGCTTCCTGCCTAAGCAGGGGGTTGGACTAGAAGACCTCCAAGGTCCCTTCCAACTCTGTTTTTCCATTAGACTAACCTTGCAGTCCCGAGTAGGCATGGCTTTGGAGTTGTTCCTACTGTTGAAGCTATCAATACAGTACTGGAATTTTTTGCTGATCAGAGCTTCATCTTCCCAGCTACATTCTGCGTAGGGAAGTCCCATCCACTTGCAAAGGTACTCTGGATCATTAGAGGAGGACTTGCGGTTGTGAACTGCAAATATTGGGACAGGGGGCAGAGTGGGAAGGGATGAAGAAACACATAAGAGCCCAGCCATATCCTTAATGGGCATGACGGAAATATCCTACCCATGGATATTTGAGTAAAATACTTGACTGAGTATTGCAATCAGACATCTCTACCAATCCATATAATTAAACAAAGCATGTAAATCAGTAAAACAAGTCACTTTACCTGGAAATTCAGTTCCAGGATTTGGCGATTTGTTTGTTTTCACCGCTGCGCATGAAACGAGAAAACAACATTCATAACTGTAATGATTAATTTAATAATTTAATCAATATGTTGCTTTTATTATATTTTTGTATAACAATTCAAGGCAGCAAACATATCTAATGCTTCTTCTTCCATCCTATTTTCCCCTCAAAAAGAACCCTGAAAGGGGAGATTGACTGAGTCAGGTCTGCCATCTTCAGCTTGGCACCTTGCTGGCATCCTGCCATCAAAGGCTAGGAGGGAGGTGAGGGACATGGGAGGAGGAACAAATGGGCAATCTGTCAACCCTGAGGTGGATCTGGCTGAGGCCATCTTGGAGACTTCAGGGTTGCCGCACAACAGAGTGAGGGGAGAAATAGTTAGATGGAGTTATGTAGCCAAGCAATAAAGTCTTCCTGTGGGAACCAAGGACATTCTCACAGGGGGATGGCCAGAGAAATAGTGAAGTAACCAACCAACCAGCCACCACCAATGACAGGTGACTTGGGGGAAAGGGGAAACTTTTAATTAAGTGAAAGCCGCAGGAACTTTGCTTTCACCAGTTGTGCCAATATGATGTATCCAATAAAATTGTTCTTTGAGGAATTTTCCTGACTGAGAGTTCTGCTTTCTATGGGTGCATTACTTGGAATTCTGACACAATCAACCAACAGGTGTTAAAAGATGGGAAATGGGGAAATGGGAATGACAGCTCCATGAAGAGCAGGAGAGCTCGGAACCAGTTGGTGCCAGCACCCAAGGCTGTGTACCCCGAGAAAGAATGATTTACCCTAAAACATTTCTGCCTTGGGTTAACCTTTAGCACTGGATACTCTCATTGCCAGGTGTCTATTAAGCTGATGGCCTGGGTTTATGGGAATTGTAGTCCTAACAGATCTCAGTAGACAGTCAAAACAGTTTCTTCTTAGAACTTGTAAAGTTTTGACCACATATCCTGACGTGGAAGATTACAACTCTCACAATATTTGGGTCTTGCCAATACCTAGTAAGCTCTCTGCATCCCTAGAGCTAATCTTGTTAAGCCATTTTTTTTAAGGAAACACTTTTTAACAGAGAAGGGAATGTGCTGCAGAGCAAATTACAAGTTTTAATATGTTTTCAAGAATGGCTCTGGGCCCCGAGGTGTTCTTAGAAAATTACAAGTAGTGGCTGGTCTTTTCTTAAAAGTGCAGTCATCTGCCCAGGAAACCCAAAAATAGCAGCAGGAAAACCAGCACGAGTGGCAGATGCCATTGGGCATGGTGGATGCATCCTGTTATTATGCAAACAATGCTCAGATGTCATGATAAAAGTATACAACTGCATTGGTTGCTTGTTGTTGTGGTTTGTTATGGGTGCCCATCTCTCCAGGTGAATGGCCAGGGCTGGAACCACACATTGTAAGTGCCACACTACAATTAGTCTACCAAACTTCCAGGGTGGCCCTTTTTTATAATTCTCAATATGCCCACAGTGCCAACAAGATTGCCTACAGGCAGTTCTTGACTTCTGACCACAACTGAGCTTCAAATTTACATTGATAAGCAAAACAGATGTTAATTGAATTCTGTTTACATTTTACAAGCTTTCTTGTCATAGGTGCAAAGTGAATCACTGTAGAATATAGCCGTTAAGTGAATCTGGCTTCCCCATTGATTTTGCTGGTCAGAAGGTCACAAAATGTCATGTGACCCTGGGACGCTGCAACCATCATAAATATGACTTAGTGAAAGGTTGTAAGTCAAGGACTCCCTTTCTGCGAGGGGGTGGGTGTTTCTCCTGCTTTCATTCATTCTCGAAAAAAAAAATCTTTCAAAGTTTTTGGCCACCACAATGTAAAAAAAGAGGTTGAGATTCTGGATAGAGTGCAGAGAAGAGCAGCAAGGATGATTAGGGGACTGGAGACTAAAACATATGAAGAAAGGTTGCAGGAACTGGATATATCCAGTCTGATGAAAAGAAAGACTAGAGGAGACAGGATAGCAGTGTTCCAATATCTCAGGGGCTGCCACAAAGAAGCAGCAGTCAAGCTATTCTCCAAAGCACCTGAGGTCAGAAGAACTAAGGAGAAATTTCTTGACAGTTAGAACAATTAATCAGTGGAACAACTTGCTTCCAGAAGTGGTGAATGCTCCAACACTGAAGGTTTTTAAAAAGATGTTGGATAACCGTTTGTCTGAAGTGGTGTAGGGTCTCCTGCCTAGGCAGGGGGTTAGACTAGAAGACCTCCAAGGTCCCTTCCAACACTGTTATTCTATTCTAAAAGAAAATCCCATCAGCTTCAGAAGCCTTTTAAATGCCCTTTGTTTTCAGCCATACAAGACATGTCTTCCCAAAATATAGATGAAGGGGTCGTGGCTGTCGTTCTGCTAAGCTACGCATCGCAAGCTGACAGCCTGACTTTAATAATGGGGAAGGGGGCAGTAGGGATAGGGTTGCAGGAAGGGAATCAGGAGGAATCAAAAGCAAGCCTTCCTGTGGGAAGCACCAGCCATCTTAATGTTACACTAAAAGAACGCGGACAGGCTCCATTTCCCAAACAATTTGTTCATACTTAATTGGATAATATTATAGCAATAGCACTTAGACTTATATACCGCTTCAGTGTTTTTACAGCCCTCTCTAAGCGATTTACAGAGTCAGCCGATTGCCCCCAACAATCTGGGTCCTCATTTTACCCACCTCAGAAAGATGGAAGGCTGAATCAACCTTGAACCTGGTGAGATTCGATCTGCCAAATGGCAGGTAGCTGGCTACAGCAGAAGTAGCTTGCAGTATTGCACTCTAACCACTGCGCCACCAAGGCTCTTAAGCAGGGGGTTGGCCAGGAATCAGGGAAAGTTAACTATATTTTTTTGCGCATGGAAATCTCAGATCCAGCTTTGCCTCTTCCGTAACCACTTTGGCTTTTAGTAAAGTATATTTTGGCTAATCAGGGGCCAGGAGTCTTTCTTTTCCATTGACCAAGTTGAGAAGGTTCAACCAGAAACATGTGGGATGTATTTCTGCTTCAGCCCCGATGGCCTGATTCTTTTTTGACCCCAAACTTACCAATCACTCTTTCCACAATCTGGTACTGTTTGTTCAACTCAGCTGCCAGTTCCTGTTGGCAGTTGAAATACTCTACGTCTTCTGGGGTGACCTTTTCCAACCTGAGTATAAAAATAAAAAGAACAAATCAGGTGGTTTTGTTTGGCAACCAGCATGTTAAAGACTATTCTGCTCTTACTATTGCACCAAACTTTTAGAAGTGGGGCTCATGAAACCTCTTATGAAAATTCAGCTTTCTTAAATTGTTTACAAAATATGAGTGTCTTGATGTTCACTGAAAAGATAGGACTAAAAAAAAGTTCAAAAACTATTTTTAGAAAAGTAAAAATGACTGGAATTTTCTGGAATTGAGGCCAGGTGGAATAGCTATATAAAACTTTGTGGATGTTATCTGAAAAAGTGGCTGCAGCCAGTTTCAAAGCCACTTGACTCCACATAGGAAAGGCTTCTCTTTACTTGGCAACCTAGAAAAATCTAGTTTCCAAATGTCCACTTTAGGAGCAGAAATCAGGATCCTGAGTACTACAGAGATACAAAGACTTAACCCCTTTCAGACATGAAACTGTGCAACAGGTTCAGCCAATTTCTAACAATATGGGAAGGATACCATTTACTTATCTTGGAGTGTGCAGGGTCTGCAGGCAATATTTTTTGCAACAAACTTGAGAGGTCTTTTTGTTTTAAATCCATCTCATTGGAGTGTTTCTATCTAATCTGGTGGGGATCCATCCATTTTTAGTACAGGTAGTCCACAATTTACAACTCTTCATGGAATGACCATTCAAAGTTACATCATCATTAAAAAAGTGACCTACAACCATTTTTCACACTTACGACTGTTTGTATCATCCACATGGCCAGTCACATGAATCAAAATTCAAAAAGTTGGGCAGCTGGCTCAGATTTAGGATGGTCCCAGCTGAAGGTAACTGGACATTGGGGGCAAAGTTGGAGGTATTAAAGGGACTTTTCTTACTTATGTAACTGTGTTGCCTTTGTGCCATGCCCCAGGTCATCATAATCTAGGAACTCTCATTTTCCATATAGGAAGCCCATAATTTTAATCCACGTTCTTAGCAGGCCAGAAGAAAGAAAAGCCTACCAACTGTTGATGTCTTCTTCTTTCTTCTTGAAGTTCTCCAGCTTCTTGATGCCTTTCACTTTCTGCTGCTGCAAGGAGTCCTCACTTTCCCATGTGCTGTGGATGTATGACCAACCTTTCCATTTAACCAAGTACTGCACTTCCCCTTCCTCCTTTTCTGGGTCAAAATCAGCACAGGGATCACCGTTGGCTTCCATTGAGTAGACAGTGGTGGAGGCCCCAGTGGCTGCCAAAAGAACAAAAGTGAAAGTAGGTCAAATTTTGCAAAATGGTCTTGGGTCCTTTGCTCCTATGGAGGGTTTCAATAAGTTTAGCTGCACTCACTTCTAAACAATTCTATTTCATTTCCCCTACTAAAAAGTGGGCCAGCACTTAGCACTCCTTGAAAATGTTCTACTTTTGACTGTGAGAGTCGTGGTGGCACAGTGGTTAGAATGTGGAACTGCAAGCTATTTCTGCTGACTGCCAGCAATTTGATTCTCACCGGTTAAAGGTTGACTCAGCCTTCCATCCTTCCTAGGGCTATAAAATGAGAAGCCAGACTGTTGGGGGGCAATTTGCTGATTCTGTAAACTGCTTAGAGAGGCCTGTAAAGCGGTTTATAAGTCTAAGTGCTACTGCTATTGCTTTTGCTCTCAGTTTTTGTTGCGCTTCTTCATGGCTCTGGGAGCTTTCCCAAATAGGCCTTTCCCAGAACTAAAAAGTCGGGTCGTTTTCAACCCTTAAAAGTCCTGTTCAGAGAATTGGCTTAAATGATCAATTGGGTGTCATGGTAAAGTCTACAGACCTAATGGTATTATTATACTGGCAAAGCTCTCCCACTCTACCCTTGATTTAGTCTGCACTCAGAGGTCTTTATAAAGTAAAAAAAAAAAAATCAGTTTGCCTTGTTCAAGGGAACCTTCCCTTTTGCAATACAAAGCTAGTTTTACAAAGCCCTGTGTGCTATGATAAAGCAGTCATCCCTAAGATGAAATCTCCAAATATAATATGCCCCTAACTCACAAATTTTATAAGCTGTACCAATAAAGGAGAATATTTGTAGTTCAGAGTTGAAATGAGGGGTCCTTGGTGCTATCTGAGCTTGGTGGTTTTTCTTGCAGACATTTCATTAACATCATCAGTGCTGGGAGGGGAGGCTTGTAGTGAAGGAGGAGGACAATGACTGTGAGGTCCTTGGTTCCCTCTGAGCTTGGCGGTTTCCTTGCAGGCGTTTCCTTACCCCAGTTGAGAAACACTCATTCCTAGTTTGAGTCATGAAACATCTACAAGAAAAGAACCAAGCTCAGAGAGCACCAAAGACCCGTTTGCAAGCTGTGTTTGCAGAGTCAGGCATTCTAGAAGCAAAGGTGTTATCGCTGGAAGGATCCAACTTGGAGAAAGCTGCTTTTAACTGGGTGCCTAGGACCATGAGTAGGAATAACTGAATCTGAGGAATATCTTCTTACACTCACCTCCTTTCTTGCCTATTCTCTTCTCCAGCACTTTCTCAATGGTTTCGCTGTTATTTTGCTGCTCCTCTGCCCCTTCACCTGTCATCTCAATCAAGTCGTCTGAATCGGTCTCAAAGTCATCGTCTTCCTTGTAACTGTGTACAAGACCACGCACAAGGACAATTCAGGGTTATCCTTCTGCCGAATGGGTTCGCCATGTAAATAAGAGCGGGGTTTTTTCCCCCCAACCATTGCAACCTCCACAAGATAGGTGGACTTCAAGATGTGTCACCAATAACTATTCTAACACTGGAGTTCTGGGATTTGAAGTCCACCCCTCTGGAAATGGCCAAGACTGGGAAACAATAAGCCAAAGAAATGTTATTCACAAGATAGAAAAGAGACTTTAACGTCTCCAAGCCTCTCTTTGTTCAAAGGCAAAATTCTTGATGGTAAGATGGCATAATGGTGGAATAGTCTAGCGAAGTTGTGGATTCCACTGAAAGTGAACAACAACTTCTCATGGATGGTTTAATTGGCTTTCCTGCCCATTGTAGAGGATTGGATTAGATCAGTATTTTTCAACCTTGGCAATTTAAAGATGAATGGACTTCGATTCTCAGAATTCTCCAGCCAGCTCCAGGACATTGCATAATCTGGGTTGACATACTAAGGTAAGCTATGGTTTGCTCATTGATGGCTTGGCAAATAAACCATAATCACACAGGCTCACATATTAATTTAAGGCATAATCAGGTTAGTTCATGTGATGGCTGGGTTCTGAGAAACAAACCACCCCATGTTGGCTGAGGGTGTGTGAACCTAGCTTCTAGGTTCTTCTGCCACTACCTGACATTTTTGGCTGCTCGGCGCTTAGTTTGCCTTTTGGGAGTCTCATCCTCCTCCTCCTCCTCCTCTTCCTCTGAAGATTCGGTTTTCCTCCGCCTCTTCGGCCGTTGCGGTTTGCTGCTCCTTTTTGGGATGGATTTGGTCGCTGCTCTGAAATGAAACAATGATACAATAGTAGTAATAATGGAAGTAGCAATAGAACTTAAGACTTACATACTGCTTCACAGTTCTTTACAGCCCTCTCTAAGCAGTTTACAGAGTCAGCATCTTGCCCCCAACAATCTGGGTCCTCATTTTATCAACCTCGGAAAGATGTAAGGCTTGAGCCAGTCAGGGTCAAACTGCTGGCAGTCAGCAGAATTAGCCTGCAATACTGCATTCTAACCACTGCACCACCACAGCTCAGTGGTTGAAATAGCAGTTGAGCATTCTTCAACACCAGACCAGGAAATCATCATCACCAAAGAAGAAAATCAACATCATAGAAGGCTAGTTATTATTATTAGGCTTCTTCTGTTCAGTCATGTCTGACACTAGGCGGTGGTGCTCACCTCCATTTCTTAGCTGAGGGAGCCAGCACTGTCCACATTTCCATCATCAGCACTGTCCACATTTCCATCGCACAGAATGCTGTTACCTTCCCACCGAAGTAGTACCTATTAACCTACTTGCATTTGCTTGCTTTCATACTGCTAGGTTAGCAGAAGCTGGGCAAATAAAGGGAACTCACCCTGATTGTGCAGTGCTGGGGTCTCAAACCTGGGCTGTTAGCTTTCCAACTGACAATCACAGCATCTTTAACTGCTTTAACTGCTAATAAGAGAATATTACAGGTCTGATGGTGCTGGATCCTCTCCTCCTTCTTATACTCCAGGGAATTCAGGAAGTCTATACCTCAACGATTTCCAAATTCTATCTCACTGTTTTGTACTTAAAAAAAAAGTTTCCACCCTTTTTGCCTAGGCAATGATTCCTGCATATTTCAGTCAAGGTCATCTTCTTTAACTCTTGCTCTGTCCTAGAAACTTTTGCCATTCTTCTGTCTGCCCACTAGGCAAAGCTTCCAACATTGCACTCAGAATACTGACTCACAATGAAAGGATGGAAGGACAAGGTCAAGAGTGGGGAAAAACAAGAGGAACTGCAAGGAGGGCAGCACCCATTTTCTCACCTTCTTGAACTAAGTCTTCTGGACCTCACTTGCTTCACTTCTTGTTCACTCTCTCCACTGGAGCCTTGATCTTCAACATCA
This sequence comes from Laticauda colubrina, assembly GCA_015471245.1. Classification (NCBI taxonomy): domain Eukaryota; kingdom Metazoa; phylum Chordata; class Lepidosauria; order Squamata; family Elapidae; genus Laticauda; species Laticauda colubrina. The sequence continues at coordinate 7,826,583 of BLBF01000077.1, read as the reverse complement.
TCTTCATCATCATCCCTAGATCCCTCCCTTTTCCATTTACCTCTGTGTCTATAAAAGTTGATAAGGAATGTGTCATGACCATCATTAAGCTCCACGAGTATGGTTGCTTTTACATGCCAACTAATACCCTCCCCTCCCCAAAAAGAACATAAGGAAGGTATGCATAGGTATGCAGAATATTCATCTAATGTCAAGACAATTAAGTTATTAACTAGGGCTGTGCAGAAATACATTCATAAAGAACGTCCAACCTCCTTAAAGTAGCTGCATCTTTCTTTGAGATGATGCGGCTGCCCTTTGTGGCAACCTGCGATTTCAAGGACAAGGCTACTTGAAAGAGCTCCAAAGCACCATTCAGAAAGCCCCCACTTAGCTGTTATTATCAATGACATCTGTTCAATTAACAGTTCAACTACATACCCACAATCTGAGTTACTCAAAAGGCCCCCTAATTAATACTCCTGGCAATGGAAAGTTCTTTTAAGTACAAAAAGAACCATGAGGTCTCATAGCTAGGGTACCATTGCAGTTTCCACTAAGACTGAGGCTATTAGGAGATGAGAGTCCACAAGCCACATCAGTCATCTGAGGAACTTCTCAACTTTGGCACCTTGAAGATGCGTGGACTTCACAGGCTGGCTGGGAGTTTTCTGGAAGCTGAAATCCTTGTGTCCTGAAGCTACCAAGGTTGAGAAATGTTGGTCTAAAGCAGCCCGGTGATGGGGAAGTAGCCTTTAGCAGATGGAAGAGTTTTGTTTTCTTCCTAGGAAAGGAAATGCAGGTGGCTGGGCAAATATCCACTCCATGAAAGAGTTCCAGAAAAGGAAGGAACATGTCCCTTTCTTGTACCAATCTATCAAGCATCTTGCCAGAAGACAAGAGGACAAATATCAGTATATATGTGTGCATGCAAGTGTGGTGTGTTTTATGCAGGTTTCTCTCTCTGTGTGTGAAATTTTACTACCAACCTGCCTTTCATCGAGGACCTGTATTCTGCAGAAGTCAAAAAGAGGACTGTGAAAACATCTACAGACCCCTCACATCCTGGGCATAAATTGTTTCAACTTCTACCCTCAAAACGATGCTATAGGGCACTGCACACCAGAACAACTAGACACAAGGACAGTTTTTTCCCCCGAATGCCATCACTCTGCTAAACAACTGACTCCCACAACACTGTCAAATTACTCAGTAAGACTGTATTACTATTCTTCTCATCCTTCCTATTACCTATCTCTTCCCACTTATGACTATAACCATGTTGCTTGTATCTTTACAATTTATATTGCTTTATTCGTTCCCGAGTATGATTTGATTACTTATTATTAACCTATGACTAACAATAAGTATTGTATCTTATGATTGTTGATGAATGTATTTTATTTTTTCCTTATGCACACTGAGAGCTTCTGCACCAAAGACAAATTCCTTGTATGTCCAATCACACTTGGCCAATAAAGAATTCTATTCTATTCTGTTCTATAATAGGATATATTGTACAAATGCGTATTGGGAGAAGGACAAGATTTCTTCAAGTCAAACTCAATGAAGACTTCACAGAGGCCTCCAAGTAATTTTCTAGGCAGCGTTACAGAAGTAGCTCCCTACCTCCCTTGTTTCTAGTTTTTATATCCCAGCCAAATGCATAACTTTGGGGTTTTGCGCTGGTTTCCCTTCTAAGGATACAAGGTCAGTCAAGTTCTGCTAATGTTGCCACCTCATGGAAGAGGAAGGGCAGACCATACAGTGTAGTCCTCGACTCACAACAGTTCATTTACTGACCCTTCCAAGGTTACAATGGCACTGAAAAACCAACTTCTGACCATTTTTCACATGATCGTTGAGTCATCCCCATGGCCATGTCATCAAAATTCAGGCACTTGGCAACTGGTTCACATTTGTAACAGTTGCATTGTCATGGGTCATGTGATCCCTTTTTGTGACCTTATGACAAGCAAAGTCAATGGGGAAGCTAGACTCACTTAATAACTGTGTTACTAACTTAAGGGCTGCAGTGATATTGTACCCTATGACTGTCATTAAGTGTTGTACCTTATGATTCTTGACTCTTGACGAATGTCTCTTTTCTTTTATATACATTGAGAGCATTTGCACCAAGAAAAATTCCTTGTGTGTCCAATCACACTTGGCCAATAAAGAATTTTATTCTATTTTATAAGAATTCTATTCACTGAAGAAGCTTCTTGGATGAGAAGCAAAATGTCTTCCCCCCCCCCCAAAAAAAAAAAACCCCAAACCCCAGAAAGTCCAGTTACCTCTTGAAAAAAAAAAGAGCACTTTTGGGTCCTTCTATCCTCTGTTATTTCTTTATTCGTCTGATTTACAATGATTTTTTTTTCACATCTGACTCCTTTAAGGTTGCTTCCAGATCAGCAGTGAACAAAAAATTGACCTTTTTTATTTTTATAAACAGAACAACAATCTTTTCCAGGATCTTTGTTTGAAATCTGGCAACCCCCTCACAGCCAGTATGACCACTGATCAGGCTCTGAGATTATAGGATGTAGAAATTCACCTGGTGGGTTGAGGAAAGCTATTCTAATACTTTGAAAATACAATGTGCAGAATCCAGGATGGAGAGGGTTGCAGCTAACATTCCAACCATCAACTACGGATAGTCCTCAACTTACAACTGTTCATTTAGTGACTGCTTGAAGTTACCATGGCACTGAAAAAAAGTGACTGGGTTTTTTTCCCCCCACATGCGTGTTGTAGTCTCCCCTCGCTCACGGGATCAAAATTTTGACACCTGGCACCAGTGGTGGTATTCTACCGGTTCAGCCTGGTTCTGGAGAGCCGGTAGCAGTGATGAGCAGCAGAGACCAGACCGGTTATCTCCACCACTGTGCTGTTGGGCCCACCCACCCGCCTGGGCTCCCATACTCACCTTTATCCACTGAATTTGAAGTGCAGCTGCTTTGCACGGCACAGAAGAGTGCGACGCGGCAGCTGCTGAAGTGACCGGGATCGTGCAGGAAGCGAGTTAGAACGCCTCTGTGCTTGCACAAAGTGTGTGTTTGGTGCACGTGTGCACACAAAGTGTGTGCACGTGTGCAAAGTGTCCCCACCAAGCCACCCCCCCCAAACTGGTGGCAAAAATATTTGAATCCCACCACTTAACTGGTCCATATTTATGACAAGTTGCCGTGTCTCTCTGCCGTGATCCCTTTTTGCGATCTTCTTACAAGCAAAGTCAATGGGGGAAGCCAGATTCCCTTAACAACCATTTTCACTAACTTAACTCTTGAGGTGATTTGCTGAATCGCCGTGGTCATAAAGTGGCGGTGAAGCTCACTCAACAGCTGCCTCGCTGAGCAACAGAAATGTTGGGTTGTAAGTTGAGGGTTACCTGTACAGACGCGAGAATCCTTTCAAACAATGGAAAACTAAATTTGTTGCAGAAACAAGGCAGAGTCCTCGTAACTTACATTTTTCTCACTTGCCTTGAACTTCTTCGTTTGGGACTCTCACTTTCAGACTCGCTATGCCCCTTGAACGGAAACAGAGAAGGAGGGAGAGAGAGGGAAGGAGCAATAAGAGAGGCTGCTGGTTGATGGCTACATATTTTGCTCGCAAATATTCTTGATATCCATATGAGAGGTGTGGTGACCTAGCGGTGGAGCTCTTGCCTCCTAATCAGGAGGTTCTGAGTTCGATCCGAGGTAGAGGAAGATATTTCTCTCTCTGGGCGCAATGAGAATATATCTGATGAACAAAACTCCTCATTGGTGATAGGAAGGGCATCCAGCCAATAAACACTCAGCTCCATCCAGACTCCACCCCACAAGGGATTTCATTAAAAGATGATGATACTTGGCATCCATAAAGGGTGTTGGGTGTGCCCCAGATTTAAAACCAACACAATCCATAGGGAAACATTCGCTACCACACAGTAAATAATTAGGCAACACCCTTTTTGCCTCACAATCCCAGCAGTTCTGTGGTGTTGTGTTTTGTTTTGCTTGGTTATTTTTTTTAAAGAACTGTTGTTACATCGTGAACACAAGTGGGCAAAAGTACTTGAAAAAGAAATCCAAACTGAAGACCAAGAGTATCAAAGAACTGCCCAAAAAAGAAGAAAGAGGATCAGAAGTCACCACTGCCAGCAGCCACACACCCAAGGCTTTCCAAGCATTGCAAAAGAGAGGATGCAAGTTGCAAGAAGGGACAATCCTGCTCACCTCTACATGGGCTCCCTCTTAAGGGGAGGATCAGTAATGTGGGGTCCTTGGTGCACTGGTGATGTTACCTAGTTTGGAAATGAAATGTCTGCAAGAAAACAACCAAGCTCAGAGAGCACCAAGGACCCAACAATTCAACCCTGAGCTACAAATATTCTCTTCTGTCAGTTCAGGTGACTTCCATACCTGGCTTTCAAAGGCACATCATAAGACATATTCCAAAAATTATGAAAGATCAGGATTAATAACAAAAAAAAATGGGGAAGGGCTGAATGAACCCTTTTAAAATTTCATTTCAATTTCATATCATGCAATTTCAATTTCATACTTTTAAAATATTTTTTGGCTTATTTGTTTTTTGATTTAATGAAATTGGTAAGCCACTGAGTCTCTCAATTGCAGTGGGTGCAAAAAGGAAAAAAAGAGAAGGAGAAGGAGAAGGAGAAGGAGAAGGAGAAGGAGAAGGAGAA
>BLBF01000077.1:7786698-7821901 GCA_015471245.1 Laticauda colubrina | reverse complement strand
GAGAAGGAGAAGGAGAAGGAGAAGGAGAAGGAGAAGGAGAAGGAGAAGGAGAAGGAAGCCCTTAAAAGACATCTCCTAATTTTTATACAAAATGACTCTTATGCTTACATAGATTCATTAAATCTTCTTAAACAATTAAACTATTAACACATCTTTCTGTTCTCTCAATAGTTAGGAAAAAGACAAACTATACACAACAGCTAAATGCCCATAAATCTGGACAACCTTGTCTCTAAGTAATAAATTGCCCTATTGATAGACAGCTCGTTTAGTGCAAAAAACGGGTGCTCAGAGGCCTGAATGTCAAGAATGGGATCTGCATAACAACATGAACATAACCATTCTCACAGGTAACAGGGTAAAAGAGATTCCAAAGATAGACTACTGGTGCTAGACAAAGAAAAATCCGCCACAAAATCTGCTTGAGACTGACAAAAACACACTTGGAAATGGAATCATCAGCGGTTTTCTTTCCTTGTGAGAACAGGGCAACATTATTTAAATAATAATAATAGGTGACAAGAGAGTTAAGAAAATGAGCTGCTGTGTTAGATGCAGGAATCCAAGTATATTAGAAACAGGCAAAGAGGATAAGAAGATCTTTGCAGTCAGAAGCTGGACACATCTGTCTCTTTCCAGGATCTTTATGAAACTTTGAAGGTTAAAGTGTGTCTCTTGCAAATTTGAAAAATCATTCCCAATTCTTAATGTGCATCCAAACTTTAGAACAGTAGTTGGCTCTCCATATCTGAAGTGCTCACTCAAGCACTCTTCTTCTGATCCTTTCCTAAATTGTTGCAAGACTCCCTGTCACAAAGCCTCTGCACTGCACTGGCCCATCCTCCACCAATCTAGATGTCACATCTTGCACAGATCCAGATGAGAGTTTCATTAGAGGAGCCAGATGCTGGCATGGAATTATGGGGGCCTCATGGTATCCCTTTTGTAGCTATACAAAAGCTTTGCCTCTCTGGTGCCCACAAGCTTTGAAGAGGACTTCTTTCTGTCCTCCTGGCCATCAGCATCTCTTGTCCTTCAGCGGCAGAAAAACACAGTGCAAGGCACTCATACACTAAGCGTAGCCATTATGTGGTTTGTTATTTATCTACTTGGGGAAATGCAAATCCATAACAAGAAATAAATTGTGTTATGTGTAACATTTGCACATCATGCTATTCCAGGACTGAGAAATTTGCCCCCAAACCTTCCTTCATCCTACCATGGAGGTCATCTTCTGCACATTTTCCTCCATCAAGGAAAGCATCCAAAGAGTGAATCAAATTTTCTTGGATTGGTAGGCTTCTTCCTGTTTTTTGTTTTTGTTTTTTTACTGCAATTTCAGCTTCCTATTCTGTCCCTTACTGGAGAAATCCCATCAAAATAGAATTCTCCAGAAGCTTTCATACATCTTCTCCAACTGGGAAGCTGCAACCTTGTTCTTGGATTGAGAATTATGTATGTCTCTTGATGCAGTGGGCAATAAAGTAGAACCCTGAAGCAATTCAAGTATAGGAGCAGAAAAGCTCTTGTGGTGATTGATCTTCCTTCAATTCTCACTTTTTTATATTGTCTGGTTCCCCAGCCCAGCTCCCTACCCTACAATAATCCCAAACACACAAACCAGAATATAAATATTGTGTGATCACAGATAGTGGAAGAAGCACCATGGCAGTTTTAGTGCACTTGATGAAGTTTTCTGGAGAGCCTTCAGGCCCTTCTAGACAATCTTTGCTAGGCTTTGCTTATCCAAACATTCACACCAGCATAAGCCAACAATCCAAAGACAAACCTCAACAAAGAGTTCAATCTTCAACTGTGGTTTAAGATGTTGACTTCTTTGCCCTTTTAACATCACACTGTCTCCAGTGAAGTTGAGGAAATGATCTCTTTGTACTCTCAACCTTGTCATAGTGGAACAGAGATATACTTCATAGTTTTTTTAAATTTATGGACTACTTTTTTGCGCAATCCTGCCACAATGTTTTTTATCCTCAAAGCCATATCAGAAAAGATAGCAGGAGCTTCTTTGCAAGGTGGAATCATAAGATGGAAAAGTAAATAGAAAGGAGTAATTTTGGATATTCATCTGGAGGGAAGTTAAGGGACTTCCTCCTTTTTCCTAGTATACATGTGTGAGGTGCTGCAGTTATATTTATTTGATAATACATACACCAGTGGAAAAATATTGCCCAATAGTCCACTATTAAACAAGAAATTGTTAAGGATTCCTAAAAGCACCCTCATTAGATTCTTTAAATAGCCAAAGCAGCATCTACAGACGACAATTTGCATGAGTAAGATCCCATTAATTAAAGCAGACCTTACTGCTGAAGTGAAGGTTGTGCATTGTTCCTTTTTCCATCAGAGTAATCAATTCTTTTCTTTTCAGGGGGAAATATTTTTTTTATTTTTACATTATTGTGTGGTATTGCAATGTTTGCTGTGAACCATACAAATTGTTTTCTTTCACATAGGGTACAAATAAAGCCATTGCCTGTTGCATTGCCAACAGAAACATCTAGCAGGCAGCAAATCCAATGTTTGCAAAAATCACGTAATATTGTAAAACAAAAAATTGGAAAGGATTTATCTGAGCCCCTAATGGGAACTCTTGTCTTCAGTGGAGATCAGGGTGGATGGATGTGACATCACCAGCCCAGTGAATGCTGGGCCATTGTGACAGAGAAAAGAGTGCCATTGAGATTTTGCAGAACTTGGAAAAAGGAAAACAAAACCCTGTTGTTTAATGACAAAAGAATTCATGGCCCCTTGGATCTGAGCCTTCAGGGGAGTTTTGGTTGGGAGGGGGAAAGAAGAGGGACAAGGTAGCCCAGATGGAGCTCTGACCAAATAGTAGACATGGAGGAGAGAGTTGGCTCCACTTGTTTTTTTCCATCTTTGGGAAGATTGGAAGATGAAGGAGACCATGGGTAGTACCACTGTCCAAGATGGAAGATCACACAGGATCATGGGAGAGAAGAGAATAACCAGAGAGAATGGAAGGCAGAGCTGGGCTAAGCAACACAACTGGCAGGCAGGTCCCTTATGCCAGATTGCTTTGAGAATAAAGAAGCAGATTAAAGGCTACCCTAAACTAAGACAAGTCTCTGTTTCTGTATTATCTCAGATAACCTCACAAGAACTTTCCTTCAATTACTTCAGTATCCATACAATGGCACCCACACAGGCCTGAGATTCAGAAGTGTTTATTAAAAGAACATAACCGGCCCTTAAGCGTCGGTTTCCCAAAGGAAAAAAGAATAGCAATAACTATAATAACAAAGATTAAAAACCTCTGGAGATTTCTGTTCTGTAATTTTTTTCAATGTGGTGAATCCAACCTGACCGAAGAAAGTTTAATTTGAAGACAAGACAGGAGGGGCCAAGTGAATCATTATTTTTGATGCAAAATGTTCAAATCTGGGTGCCTTCTGCTAGGCACCTAAATCCATATATAGGCACCCAAGCATAAATGGACCCATTTTTAGAGGACTCCTTAATGGGAGGAGAGGGTGCCGCTTATTTTGCAGGTGCTCGAATATAAATTTAGGTGCCTACCTTTGGACTTCCAACTTTGACATTTTCAGTCTGATTCTGAACTTTCCTGAGCCTCATTTTCTCCATCTGTAAAAAACAGAAGGGAAACCTTGCTTACTCGCTTTAGACATCGGTCGGGGGTGGGAAATATGCACACAAATGGGAAAAAAAAGAAAGAAAAAGAAAAAAATGCAGGAGAATCAGTCACTCACAAAAACGGCAAAGAAAAGGTGGCCAGTTCCATTACCACACTGCCCGTAATACGGTTTTGGATGGAAGTGAAGAAAAGAAATGGGTTTTGATGTCTCAGCCATCAGATGAAAACAAAAATTAACCCCCTGAACTCATCTCATGCATGGATTTCAAGAAAGGATCACATCTATAATATAAAAAAGGAGGCAAAAGGTTTAACACAAAGGAACAACACAATATATCTATAAACACGCACAGTTTTATCATGCATGCTTTTTAATCATGCCATCTTTCCAGAGTCTCAAAGCAGAACTGTTCCTGCAACATCTCCTTGTATCTCGCCAGGGACTGATTGTGCCAAGACTTCAATGGGGATCATATCATTTCCCATTTGGACACATGGAAGGTCCGATGGGCACCTTTTGACCTAGCTTCAGTCGCAGGAACAGCGCTTCAGGACTGCGAAATGCGAACATCAAATAACCACCAAATAACTGGGCTCTTTCATTCCAAGGATGGCTTTTGCTCTTTGCGGGCTTCCTCAACCCCTTACCTCGTCATTTATAGTAAAACGCGAAGGCTCCTGCCTGCTACGGTTGGATCGTCTCACACCATAAACATCGGGATATTCTTCCCACATCTGTAAAATAAATCAAGCTGGCTGTCAGGGATCCAAGTAACATACCTATACCAAGCAAAACTCTGAGGCAAGTATATTCCTCAAAGAATAAGTTTATTGGATATATCATATTGGCCCAGGCTGGTGAAAACCGACCCTGAATATTCCTGTGGTTTTCACCTAATTAAAAGTGTTTTTTTCACTCTCTCAAAACAATCAGTCACATGGTCCAATCAGGATGCTGTTCAGTTGCTACATGACTCCAGTTCTTTCTTTCCGAGCACCTGGAGGAATGGTCTTGGTTCCCAAGAGAAAGTATTTTGTTTTGACTACAACACTCCAACTATTTATATTCCCCCCCTCCCCATCCCTCTTCTCCAGTGTTTCAGCACTAAAGTCTCAAAATGGCTTCAGTCAGGCCAGCTTTGGGGTTGACACTGGCATTTGTATTCCATTAAGAGATACGAAGGACACTCAGAAGAAAACCATCTATTATATTCTCCTGGAAGACTCCAGTGATATAGGTTGGGCTACTTGATTGAACAAGTTGGATGTCAGGTGCAAAGGATGGTGACCATCTGTTAAGTTGCAGCACAGATGATTTATTTAAGCCTGGTAAACAAGGATCTAGACTAAATTGTTCAACACTAAATTGGCGACAGATCAATAGAATTCAGGAGGGGTTGAACTTGGACCATTTATGGGAATGTGATGATTCTAAGCTGATGACGTGCTTAACTACATCCCATAGCTCTGCCTGCTCTTTTCCAAAATTATACCCTTCTTGGGGCACTGAGATAGAAGTCATAATGCTTTAAACCAACACTCAAAACATTATCCTTGGAAGACACACAAGTCCCAATCAAGCAAAATTATCACCCCTTTCACCCCTCAAGCTTTTCAATCACCCATGTTATCCCCACTTTTAGCAAGGCATTGCCGTACTTTTTTGACATCAGCTATCCTTTCTTTCTTGGATGCTGGTTTCTCCTTAGCTTCCGGAGGGGTCTGCCGAGACTTGGATGCTGTGGACCCGCTCTCTGATTCGGATTGACTTCCCGAAGTCTCGGAGCTGCTGTTGGTTTCACTTCCATGATCACTGCCCTGCTCGCTGTCTGACTGGCTCCCCGAGTCAGAACCCGAGCCCTCTTCAGACGCTGAGTGACTGTAGTGAAAAATAGTGAGATTTTCTTTACCCTCAAATATAGCAGGTTATCTTTTGAATTCCCCCGAAAATATGGTATGATCTTATTATTTCTTTCTAGCAATACATCTGCACAACTATGTGGACTTCATTATCTTGGTCAACATGCTTCCATCATGACATTTATTATTAATTTGTTTTATTCATGTAGAAAATTTATATTGCCGCTTACCTGCACATGGCAACTCAAGGTGGCTTACCGGACACATCCATCTAGCTTTGAGGGATCTGCTTCAAGCTTTCCCTGATTCAGAGGAAGTTAACTGTCCTGAAAATTACAGCTTATCTTTTTTGGGGGGATTGGAGAAGAGGAGGAGACTCAGGGAAGTTCATCTATCTATAGGCTGAGCCATTTTAGAGCTTTCAATTGTGCTCATTCATTGGCATTCTTCAGTCTCAAGAGACAATGTTATCGTGCTTTGAAAAGAGATCCTAAAACAGCATCTAGTGTGGCTAAAAAGGCCAATTCGAGAGTGGGAATCCCTTCCACAATGAGGACAACTACAGTCTGTCTCCTCTCCAGTCCCCGGATTTTGCTGGTTCCGGGACTTCCTCTTTGCCTCAACCTTGTCTCTTCAAATTGAAGAAGGCCATGCTGCCTCTTTAGCCTCCAAGCTGAACGGTCAGAGGTCAAGGTTTTCCAGCTGCTAATGTCCATTCCCAAGGCCTTTAGATCCCTCTTGCAGATATCCTTATATCACAGCTGTGGTCTCCCTCCAGGGCGCTTTCCCTGCACGAATTCTCCATACAGGTGGTCTTTCAGAATCTGACCAATGTGCTAGGTTTACACTATATGTTAACACACAGAGATGTGCAGAAACACACCCATAGATTCACTTCTTGGATGAATTATAAGTAGTTGATTTTTCTGGAAGAATCTGTCTGGTCAAGTCTAATAACCACAGAATCTAGGGAAGGAGAAGTCAGAGTTTTTGATATTCCAGGATCTCTGTCGACATAAAGTTTTGTAGGAAGAGGCCAAGTTTCTGGAAGATCTACCATCCATAGAGTCATCTCAGTGTAAAAGACAGAAACTAGGTCCATACAATGTACCAGAGATTCAGCAATATTATCATAAGTCTGTTGCGTGAATCAAATCATGTTACTATTATATAATTCATTTCTTTGGACACTTCAAGTCAAGTGAATGCAGCAATTAAGTTTTTTTCCCCCAAAATTTGACTGAGTAAATTATTAAAACATTGGATGTGGTGTGATCGTCCTGAAAATCCTGTTTGTCATACATATTATGGCATAGAATACATGTTTTATATACATTTATACAATATTTTATATTTCTAATAATCTGTTCTGCCATACCTATTCTCTTTTGATTCTAGATCCTTCCTTTTTTCCCACCATTGAAAGAATTTATCCCAAACTTTATAGTATTCTGTCTCATCTTTGTCTTTCATTTCCAAAGTTAATTTATCCATCTCAGCGCATGTCCATATCTTTTTTATTACTTCACTTTCATTGCGGATTCCTCTATCTTTCTACTTTTAAGCAAAGGCTAACCTTGCTGCTGTTATCACGTATATTATTGAATAAATATCTTCTTTATTATACAGTAATTAAGTTTTGTTAAGCTGGGTTTCATGTGTTATGAGAAGATCCTGCAGCTTCTGCAATGAAAAGCCCATAAGATTGCAGGGTTTACTAAAAAGGACCATCCAAGCAACCAACCATAGCAATTGCCTTTGCCACTCCACCTCAGATGATGTGCATCATTTCACTAACTTCATTGTCAATTCTAAGGTTGGCTGCTGGACCGTTTCACATTAGTATGATTTTATTCAGTTTTAGTCCATTTTTCCCCATAGTGCTCCTTGCCATTCATTACTAGAGCTCAAGGATCATTTGCATTTTTAGCTAACAAGGTGATGCTGTCAACCACATCGCAGAGAGAGTGATGCTTCTTCCTCCAATTTTAAAACCACATTTAAAGTACATTATAAAAGAGCCTGGTCTAAATGTTACTCAATACAAAACAATAGCAATAAAAGCTAAAAGACTAAGCCACTGGAGATACATCAGCAATACCAATGTATAGGCAGGGCCAAATTTATAAGTGTGGATTAGGTCAGACCGTTTTTCACAGCTATTAAAAGCCATTTTTCTCTTGTCTCAAGTAGAGATCACCAAGAAAAGAATCTCATAAAATCCCTTTAAAAAGAATATACATATATATATATATATATTGGATGAGTCAATTAATTCAGTGGTAGAAACTGGGCTGAAGATTTTTTTAAAAAGAAACTCTTCCAGGTTTTATTTTGTGGTAAAAAGGCAGTAATTCTAGAAGCAGATCCCTGAGCCGAGCACATGATACAATCGTTTGGCATCTCTTGCAGTGCGATAGAGCCTTTATTTTACTTTAAAAGATGTGAAAAGCAGAACATGGAAAAAGCAACGGAGTGAAATTAAAATGCATTTCTTTAGGAAACTGGTAGAGGGCAGCAAGAAAGCAGGAAAGAGCAAGCTTTGGGCATGCAATCGGAAGCCATTTTGAAAACATGATCTGTGAATAAGCCACCATTTTACGCCTCTCCCTGCATTGCTCTCTCTTGAGCAATTCCAAATAGAAGAATAAAGTCATTGCTAAAAGCACCATGATGAAGTAGTTTGAAAAATGCTGGGGCTTAAAAATAAAAGGGTTACACAAACAGAGCGAAGGTCTAACCTTTCTTTTCCTTGTTCTGGGAAAAAGAAAAAAGGATCTATTTAGGATTCAGACACCTGAATGAACAATAAAACAAAACAAAAAATCAAAACAAAGCAAAACAAAACAAAAATCCAGCCAGGTTTTAAACTTTCTTGAGAGAGGAGAAATTAAATTATAACTAAACTGAGCTGAATAAAGTTTACCTGTCCTGCCTCTAGGTATTTTAAGTGGTGTCAGAATAGAATTGGAAGGGAACTTGGAGGTCTTTTATTCCAACCCTCCCCCCTGCTCAAGGAGGAGATCCTACAGCATTTGAGACAAGTATCTAGTCTCTTAAAAACCTCCAGTGATGAAGCACCTAAAACGTCTGAAGGCAAAAATGACAAGCTTAGTTGTTCACTTTTAGGAGATTTTCTGCACTAATTCAAGGCAGAACAGAAGAAAGCAGCAGCATGGACTGGAAAAGAGGAAATTAGTGGTTAGGAGCAGAAGGTTGGGCTTGTTGAACCCACTTAAAACATTTCCTAATGGAGGCAGGTTTAAGTCCTTAGGCAATTCTATCCTCTGGCACCATCAAGCTTCAAATAAGCCTGGCTGCTCATGCTTTCTCTCAGATCATATATGGTAGCAGCGCCAAACTCAAGGCTGGCGGGTTGGATGCGACCCATGGGCTGCTTAGATCTGGTCCGCGGGGCCGGTCTGGAAATATCAAAGGACCGCCCATGGTGCCTCTGCCAGCCAAAACAGGCCAGGGGAAGGAGCTTGCTTTTGGCTTCCACAACCTCCTGCAGCACTCTGCTGGCCAACATTATTTTTAGGATTCATTTATTGGCCGGCATAGTGCTGCAGGAGACAGCACCTTCTCCATCTTCTCTTTAGCAGCATCTGCCAACCCGATCTGGGTGTTCAGAAGAGGCAAAAACATCTGGCTCTTCACCCAGGTCTTTGATGAGAGAGAGCGTGAGCCCCCTCGTATCACTGAATTTGTCGTCTTTTCTCTTAACTTGTGATTGATTTAATTGTAATTTTTTTATTGTTGTGAGCCACCCATTGATAATTGGGTGGCATATCAATTTTGCAAATTATTAGTACGATAATATTGAGTCCTCCTCTAGGGTTGTGTCAAGAGGTAGTCACAAAGATGGATAGACTGTTACACAGAGAGTTTTTAAGAGACATCTGGAGAAATTGTCAGTTCCTTTATGTTCTTCTCCTATACAAAAGAGTCAAGCCTCATAGCAGCTGCCGAGTTTACATGTCTTTAATCTGTACATTATGGAATTGAGACTATTTGTGCCAGGAAGTAAATCTCCCTTTGTCTGGAATAGCTGTTTTGAATGCAAAGGGGGAAAATGCACCTTGAGCCCATCCATGGCCACGCCCACCCCCTCCCCCCCGAGGTCAAACACATCCCTGATATGGCCCTCAATGAAATCAAGTTTGACACCCCTGATATATCTTATACCCAAGGATAAGAGAGAGGAAGGCTTCACACAACATGCTAAAGTGGCATATTTGGGATTATTGATTGAAATTATTTTATTCGATTTGGATGCTGCCCAATTCTTCATATTGTCCAAGTCAATGTTCTTAGCTTAGGGTTCAAAGTGTTTGACAATCTAAATAATTGGACTTATTCCATGAACTGTAGTTTAGTGGGCTTTTTGAAACAAGTTGACACAAAAGCTAGCTGTCCATTTGATTCCAGGCGCAAACTCTAAATACAGAAGAACGTGGCTCATTTAATATCTACATATCAATTTTTTGTCACTAACGGTCTTCTTTAAATTTTTCCTTGAAAAGAAACTTATGTTGTCAAGTGAGAAATATGTGCGCTTTGCCCCATTTTACAACTTTTCTTGCCACGCATTTCAGTGATGGGATTCAAAATTTTTTACTACTGGTTCTGTGGGCATGACTTGGTGGGTATGAAGGGAAAGGATACTGCAAACTTTCCATTCCCTTCCCACCCCACTAACCTGCTTTCCAGCTCCGTTCTCCTGTGCAGGGCAACAAAAGAAAACCCAGCCAATCAGCTGGGACTCATTGGAAGGCAGAGAAGAGATGGGGTTGGTGGAGCCAGTCAAAGGTGGGATTTGGCGGTTCTCCGAACTGCTCAAAATTTTCACTACTGGTTCTCCAGAACTGATCAGAACCTGCTGAATTCACCACTAAGTGAATTGCTGCAATTGTTCAATTAGTAACACCATTGTTAAGTGAATCTGGCTTCCCCACTGACTTTGTTTGTCAGAAGGTTGCAAAGGGGCAATCATGTGACCCCGGCACCCATCATAAATATGAGTCAGTTGCCAAGCATCCAAATTTTATTTGCGTGACTGTGGGGATGTTGCAACAATCAGAAATGTAAAAAATGGTCATAGGTCACTTTTTTTCAGTGCTGTTGTGACTTTGAATGATCACTAAATGAGCTGTTGTAAATTGAGGACTACCTGGCTGATGAATTTATCCCAGGTTTGCCAGGCACAAGGCCAAGCCAAGCTTCACAGGAAGGCGGCACACAAAATAGCTTGCTTGCTTGCTTCCTTCCTGCAGAATGTCAACTCAAAAATATTTATCTGGTCTTTTAGAGTTGCCAGCAGAAAGGGAGTAGGGGAAGTGGTGCATTCTTTAAATATTTTCATACATAATTTTTAGGCAACCAATGCATGATTATTACTGGAGAGTATGATTGATGACTCTTGGCTATGCATGTGTCCCATTGGAGAATACAAATTATGATACACCCAGGGGATGGGGGAAGACCAGGGTCAAGGGTGAAACGAATGATGTGTCTCAGAGTTGGTTGCATCCAAATAGTGCCCGTATGTTCACACCTAATAAATCTTCTTTAAACTATCTGAAAGAACTGGCTAGAGATTCATGATTTAAATGGAGGTGACTACTGGAGCCCTGACACAGAGGAAGCTCTTGGCACTCTAAACCAACTACCCAACAAATTGTATCTACCAACTCCAAAATGGTCTTGGGAAGTCCCCTAAAAACATCCGGAAGGGGGTTCCCTTTGGACTCTGCTGAGGTAGAGGGAGAGGAGATATCTGTGTCTAGACTTCAACCTGATTTCTGGGTGTTTCAGACCCACATCTGTGGTTTTGTAGCAACAAGGCCTCAAGCTGTTTCATTTGTTACCTAGTGGCACATGGATGCAGCACAAACTCAAAAGGGTTTGGTAAGCCACATTTGTGGAAAAAAAGGCATTTAAAAGAGCTTTCCTCACTTCCTCAGAGCTGGATATCAAAATTATTATCTCATTCTTCTAAGCATCAAATTTAGCTCTATCCACAGCACAGGACAGTTGGTTCCTTGTAATAAATCACATCCATCATTACCAAATGGATGCCCTGTTTGGTTTCATTGGTGATGGCAATCCAACCAATTGTGGGATGTTTGGGATGTTGTATAAAACCAACAAATTATGGTTTAATGACTTCCTTCCATGACTTAGCACAATGTGGATCCCTTAGGTTTGGGAAGAGAGTATAGATATGTTTATTTTAAAAATCAACATTTAGCAAATTTCCCTTAATCTATCCTGCTTTCTGTCACACTCATTAATCAATAGTAAAACTATCTTCCAGAAGGCCATTACACATAATATATTTCAAACTGTACAATCAATGAAAGCTATGCAGACACATCAAAGCTTCTACTTCCAATCCTGCACCACCACTTAAATATCAAGCCCAATTTCATGCATTATATCCTGATTTGAAACTTCGAAAAAAAATATTGAGTAGCCTGGGTTTGAGGTGTGATGAGGATGAATGACACCAGGAATGTCCCCCATCCGATGACTAAAATCTCCCAGAAATCCCATAGACTTGGGACCTCAATTCAACTTCTCAAAACACAGGAGGGATATTGGAAGAAGAGGGATTATTTCAATTTCAAAGAATAGGCTACACTGAATCTATTTTATATTTGTTTTGTTTCAACCATTTTTTCTCTCTCCCTGTGGAGTCATGTGAGTTGCTAGTTTCTGGAAGACTTTTCTTCAAACAGCACTAAAACAAATAAATAAAGCACAGAGAAATACACAAAGTAACATTTAAAAGGTTGAAAAGAAACAGTGCCACTTGAAACCAAATCTAGATGGTGTTGAAATGCACCAGGGTTTTTGTTTCCTTTTCATTCTTTTTGTAAGAGAGCTTTGGCATAGCCAGAAATCCTACCATTTCCATCAATCACAGCCTACACAATGCATTTCAGGGCAATATGAAAATTATAATCCAAAATGTCTGAAAGGCACTAACCACCTTATGCAATATAGATGCTTTTTATAGTTTTGAAAATCAATGTCCAAAATAGTAAATGTATCTCTTTCAGAAAAATCCATTTTTGATGAAACATTTCAAAGAGATGCAAAGCAGATGAAACTGAGTTAAAGGGAAAAAATCTGCACTTTAGAAGAGATTTCCCCATCTTCTAAGTTCTTTCTGTGCAAGCTGAACTACAAATTCTTTCAACTTCAACCAGAATAACAAGATTATGGAATAACACATGGCTTGAAAATTTAAGAGCTTACAAAGAACTTACAAAGAACTTCAAATGAAATAAACTAGCTAGAGTGGACTATTTTTTTTCTCTTTAGGAAATTAAATCCAGGGATTGACCTGCTCTTATGATTTAGCAAGATAGCTCTCTTCCAGAACAAGCAAGCAGAACGAATAAAACCATCCATAAATCACATCTGAACTGCCATGAAGAAAACAATAGGGAAACCATAAGAGCAAAGAAGATAAAAGTCATTTTTCAGCATTCCAGAACTCATTCCTCTTAGCAAAATCAAATTTCTTTTTTGCAGACTCTCTTGCTAAAATGTACACAGAAAGAGATTTGTGGCTTTGAAAGCAGAAACTCAACATTTCTGTAGGAGCACTGAGATTCAATTTGGCACAATACTTTGGAATTAGCAAGAGGTTTGAAACTATACAATCCCCCAAATATTTCTTTCAGGAAATCTGTTAAAGAAAATATTAAAGTATCAAGTGACAAGCACATCTGAGATAAAAACAATGAGCTTCCAAGATAAAAAGTACAATTTTCCAGGTGCCTTGTCTGCAAAGTATTCTACTTTTTAATGTCATCTCTCTATAAATTGTGATTCATTTGAACTCTCATACAACTGTGCTGAAGATGACAGAGAATGGAATCTATGCTCCCTATGTACATTCAGCCTTCAGAAATCCAGGCTTAAATATTTATTTACCCATTGAATATTGCCGTTCTTCCTCCCTCTCCCCCAAGACATACTAAAAGGTGAGACATTCCCCTCCAGGTGTTTTTTTTTTTTTTTTGGTAAACCTCCTAAATGGGCAAAGGGATGTGTGTGTGAACCTTGTTGAGTTGCAAAGCAGTGATGTCACCCACATTAAAGTGTTAGAACAAGATAACACAGGATGAAATCATGCACAGAAATGTATGGCTGAATTGCAGCCGAAGCTTTTGAGGACTAAACTAGTTTAGACTTCAAGTCTGTCTGTCTGTACTTTTTAATTATTCCTGCATGAAATGATCCGTGCCTCAAGAGAAAAAGGGCATTTCCAAAGCTGAGGTCTTCTAATCCATTTCTTCATTGCGTAAATACTGTTCATAAACAGTATGTTGGCATACTGCTTTCTCCAGATTTTGCAAAGAGTACTGGCAAAGTATGCACTTTTTATACTTCTTCAAAGTATACATATGCTCTTTCACAATCCTGCTGTAATTTAGCACGTCTTGATCATTTGGCAGCTGATGAGGATGGGGGGGGGGCTAGATTTCAAAGCCCACCCCCCAAACAGAAGAAGGCACAAATAAATTTGCATGGATTGCTCATCAGCTGCTTTCTTTCCCTCTTCCAAGCTCAGGGCTGGCAGTGGCTGGGCTCAGGTTCGCTTGTTCTCTCTCAATCTCTCTCTGGCTTGCCTGAGCAAGCAGAAAGGCATCGCCGGCCAAGTGGAGGGAGGCTGATGTGCAGGGGAGGTGCAAAGGGAGGTGACGTCATCCCGAAGGCAGGACTGCAGCATCTCCAGACTCTGCCTGTGAGCAAGTGAGACGGCAGCCAACCACAGCCTGCGTCCAACCCAAGATGGCCTTTGAACTCTCCACCAACTTCCTGCTGAAGGATTTTTTCCCCCTTCTTCTTTTTTTTCAAACAACAACAAAAAAAAAAAGAGTACACAGTGCAATGCAGTATGTGTCTGTCAGCCTCTGCGGCACAAAAGAACAGCCATTTTGTGACAATCCAGCCCTGCAGTGAAAATGCCTAATGCTTTTTTCTTTTCGTTCTCCTCCATTCTCCTTCTCCATTGCCCGAAACAGCTGGCATCGGGCAGAATGTCAGCAATCCTCAAGTCTCCAAACATCACCCTCTCCTCCTCCTCTCCCTGCCTTGGTCTTCGCCTCTCCTACTTTAAATAATCCTCCTTTGTGTGAGGGTTGCTTCATAAAATGGCTGCCACTAGCTGAGCACTTAGTGGGAGCCAGGGCTGCATGAATGTGAGAGCGCTTGCAAGACTACTCCAAGGACCTCAACTGGGAGAGGAGTATGCATTTAGCAGCCAGGGTTTGACCCTGCGTTGTCTCAATGGGTGGAGGAGCAGAGAAAAACAGAAGACCTTATCCTTGCTATAACCTGAAGGGAAGAGTCTTTAACATCTTATGCTTGGCTCAGTCCAAGGCATCTGACCCAACATTGGTTATCATGGCAGAGGCCATTCTAACTGCAAATCTGCACTCAATTCAGACCTGGGAGCTGAAAAAAAATGTGTTTTGGGGCAAGAATGAGAATGCAGTCCCGGGTGAATGCTTGGGTACAATTTCTAACTCAAACTTTTACAAGAAATAAGGAGAGGCCACTACTTGCAATATTCTGAGGTTTATATATTTCTAGCAGAAGCTCCTTATTTACAGAACCCCTTTGCTATGACAATACATATGGGCATTCTTGTCCTTGCTTTTCGGAGCAGATGAACATCTTCATTTTAAAAAGAACTTTGATTAACACATCAAGACACATCAAGTTTACAAGCCCAGCCCATTGGGGTGCGCCCCTTGCTTAGGCTGCACAAATAAATTTTTTATTTAGGGTTGTCTTTCTGCTCTTCAAAGTTACCATGATTCCATTGTAAACCCTTCAGAAAAAGCACTGCTCGAAAGTGATGTAGGAATGCAATCAATTAATGGTACAAATGTGTTTGTGTGGCTTTAATAAAACATTCTAAAACCAGTCCCTTTTGAGTGCAGGCTTTGCATCATTTTTTTTAAGGACTTGGTACATTCCATCTTGAGCATGAATTGTTTTAGAAGAAAAGCAATGACATCTTTTAAAAACTCAACATTCTTCATGGACTATCTCAGATATTTCACTTGCAACATCTAAAGTGCTTTTCTGCTATATTTAAACTTAAGTGAAACAGCTTGGTCATGCTCAGTTATTAAAAACAATCTTCCAGGATTAGAAAAAGAGTTAATTTTGACCATTTGTAATGTACCGGGTTGTAGATGAACATGGATGTGAAGCTCACCTCAGCAAGCTATAATGTAAAAACTTTTCCATTAGTGCTATCATATTTGAATACTAAGGGGTATTCCAGGCACCATTAGCCAGATTTATCCTTTGAAGCTGTGAAGTGGGCGTGTTTAATGCAACTTTTACTTCAATAAAGAATTACCTGATCTAAATATTCACAGGAAGAATGGGTTCTTTGTGGAATGGATGTTTGTATTTACAAGCAAGTGGGAGGCACTTAAAATGGTGGCTTTAGACACTGAGAGGCAAAGAAAAGTTTTTTCTAAAATTTACATTTGTTACACCCATCTTTTAAGTATATCTGGCTCCCACCCAACTTCACACCCATCTCAAACTAATGATGTCACAAATGGATGAGGTGCCATGCTGTTCTGCCCCCACGTCTTATAGACAGGAAGTTTCAAATGCAATGTACACAGAACTTCCAGGATGTCTTGCTAAAACAATTTCTGCACAAACACATCTTTACGTCCACCCCCCCCCCCCTCAAAAAAGTTCATTTTACACAGTATGAAGAGGAGTTGCAATTCGGAAAATAAGCTTTATATAAACTTTCAAACAAGGCTGAGTTATGCTTTCACAGTTCATGTGAACTGCTATTAATATGAGTGTCTTATTTTAATTCAGTTGGGGGTTAACATTTTGCTTGATGTAGTACTCCTTTATTACCAAGAAAGCAAAACTTCAAGTGTGGATGCTATGCAAATAATATACCCAAGAGAACAGAGGAGGAAAGGTAAAAAGGCTGGTTAATCTAATCTTTTCATTCAACTCACACCTGTTGTTTGCAACAGAGTTGTTCTCATCAGTGTTGAATCTCCTCTTTGAATTTGTAAAAAAAATGAATTATGTTCTTTTAATGTGGATATTGGCAGGCTAATTTTAAAACCAACTTTTTAACAATGTCAGCAATTTGATTATTAACCACTGTCCTTTGGAGTTGAATTTCAAAGATCTGAAAATTATGCAATAAAAAAATCAAGTTCCTTTTTGTCTTTTTCTGAGAATCAAAGCAGCTTCTCCAGCATCCAAAAATCATGAGTCAATCCATATGATTTTAAAATGTAAGTGCTCTCTTCCATTGTACTTGTTACCTCAAAGGCTTTCCTTACAAAAGGAATTATTTCAAATGGTAAATGTATATAATACATTGAGAAACAGCCCTCATCAAGTATCATGTGTATTTTAGAATTATAAAAATATTCAAAACCTGAAAAGGGATACAAATAACAAGCCAGAAAAAGATCAATAAACACATTGCAAAAATATTAGAATCCTCATAAAGTAACTATTAGTTTCCATCAAAGTATGATCAATATAACATAAAAACAAAAACAAAAAAAACCCATAAATGTCCTTCTGGTTCCTTTATAAATATCAGCATACATATATTCAGCATCAAAATACACATTTAAATAGACATGCACAGAACTTAAGATCCAAGAAATTATATCTTCAGATAATATCTTTTTGTAAAATATAAGCAAACCCCATCAATGAGAAAGCTTGGAAACACAGTATCAAAATATCTGAAAATGCTGAAATAGTATCAAAGTTCCTAGCCCCAAACTGAATATACAAGCAAGGAGGATCAAACAAACACATGTATTCTTTTTTTTATTTTAAAATAAACATTTTTTCATTCATAAAACTTTCTGTAGTTTCTGATTTACAAATACCACCAGGCTTCTGTCAGGCCTTCAACTTGAAGTTTAAACTCCACAAATTCTTCAAAGAAAAAAAATCCCTTGTATATAAAATGGTGCAATGCAGCAGTGGGAACAAGGTCATTTTTCACAGCACAAAACCCCTCAAAAAGCAAAATTTAGCAGCTGAAACTGCATAATATACAGGGTTCCATCTGTGTGAAGGTGCTTTACTTTTTAAGCAGAGCTTGGGGCCTTTTCAGTCACACCACAAGTTTCAGAAATTATCCAAAAAAAAAAAAAAAACAGGGTGTGGCATTTTAGCAGTCTCAAGGTCATTTCATAAGAAAAGAATCAAAAGCCCTGAAATATATTTATTTCTATTATCAATGATGGTAAGTCAAAGCTGTCAAAAGGTTAACAGTTGCTCAGAATAATTAAAAAAAATAAAAGTTGAGAGATCATACCTCGATGCATGGCTGTGCACTGAACCCTCCTCTCCTTGGCTTTTGTCCGTATTTCTCAACATCTTTCAATTCTTAAAATATTTAGGGAAAGGTAGAAGGATGGCTGGATTTGGGCTGAAGTCCTGTGCCCAGGTATTTACTGTCAAAAGTTGAAAGAAAGGTAAGCTCCCACTTTGCTTTGAGGTTTCCACAGCAAGAACAAAAAAGTCCCGACGCTGCGAAGCTTTATTAGAACAATAATATAGAAGGGGGACATCGGCACGGTAAAAACAATAAAAATATTTATCTTTTTTTAAAAAAAAAACGCGAAGGAAATACAGCCCTGGGGAGCATCCTACAAAACTTTCCCGAAGTAACCCTGGAAGCAAGTATTCTCGGTATTTTATTGCGTCATTCCAGGATCGTTGAAAATCGGTCGAAAGGGAGAAAAAAGCCTTAAGTATTGAAAAAGGGGCAAAATGCCCCCTTAAAAATGATAATCATCGCCCACCTACCTGAGCCAGGCTCCAACGCCAGCCCCAACCCGGTTTCTAGTCGTGGGAAAACATTCGCTTCCGAAGCGTTCCAAACGCAACGCAGGAAAGAAAAAAAAAAAAACAAAATCCGCCTTCTTTTAAAAAATAACACATCCGAAATTAATCCACACGATCCCGCAATTGTTTAGTCGCCATCGGCAATCGTTCAAGCCGTAAAGGAATATTTAAAAAAAAAAGGAGAAAAAAAAAGGATCCGGAGGAAAAAGCTCATTAGGAGAGCGCACAAAAATGGAGGTACGCCATGGCTTCCAAGCTGGGAAAAACAACGACCTGGGCTGTTTCTTTCTAACCAGGCGAAGGGAGAGGGGGGAAAAAAGTCCCCCCAAAGCTCCTTTTCTGCCCGAAAAACGCACGATCCCCCTTGCACTGGCCTCCACAAGAGACCAGGGGCCGCAGGAGCCCCTTGAGGACGCCCAAAAGTTACACAAAGTTGCGCAAAAGTGGCGGAGGAGAGAGGGGGAAAAAAGGCAGGAGGCTCAGCGCGCTCTCCAAGGCACAGCCGCCATCTAGAGCTTTCTTCCCAGCTCTGAGCTCTGCCTTTGATTGACACTCTCTACATTTACCCCACAACTCAGGTGATGTACCATAGACCCACCCCTTCATTTCCACCAAAAAAAGAAAAAAGAAAAAAGGGAGCTTCCATCTAAAGGGAGCTTACTCCCCATCACTACTATCTCCAGCCAACTCCCATCTGTGGAGGGGGCAACTTAACTCCATCTGGTTCAGACACCCTTTCTAAGCCAAAAGAGAAATTATTGGTTGCTTTTGTTGGAAAAAGGGCTGGCTTACATTTATGTCCTTGGATTAAAATGACTTCCTCCCTGGACAGGAAGTTGTGGCACAAAGGGCCATTTTGGAGGAAGGAAAGTGGGACCTGGGGCTCCTGGATTAGCATTGGTAGGATACATGGGTTGGCAAGCACCCCAATGGGTAATTTCAGTAGAAGTCCTCTCTTCAAAGGTTCTACTTGGTTATGGCAATCTGTTGGTTCTAAGCCATTGGTTTTAGGAGAATTCCAAGTAGAAGCAAAAGTTTTATGTATCAGCCCCTCAAAACTCAATGGCGCCTCCCTAGTGGTTCTATCTGGTACCAAGATAGTTAAAGAAACCCATGTCAACTAGTCTACATGAAGACCACAAACTGATCTTGGGATGTAGCTGAATTATAGCTGAATTTTCCGCACAAGCGCCAAACATCAATATTACCAAAATCACTTGCAACTCATGAGCACAGATAAAATAAGCCTTCTGTCTTAACCATTTCCATATTTGAAGTTTTAGGGTTTTATCATGACCCCTAATATCTGGACAAAGGTCTTGATCTAGAGCCAGAGATAATCAAAATGAATCACAATTTCTACTAGTAGCCATCATTTGTCATTTCTCCATATGATTTTGGTCCAAAAAAGGTCCAAATCACTCTAAGTGAACAATCTGATAACAAAGTACTTAACAAAGTTGCCCAATTACAGATATTTGAGAAGTGGTCAATTAATACCATTATGAATACTAGTTTTTAAAACAAAATTAGATATACAAGAAATTCCATTAGTCTAAAATTAAGCCACCAATAAAGCCACCAGACACATCTAAAGATGGCATAAATGGCCAACTATACACATTTACATCGAACGCATGATTACTTGTCAATAAAGTCAACATCAAACATTAATTTTATATTTTAGACACATTCCCATCATTCTTTGTACATCAATATGTCACTAAAATGAATCTTGTATGCAGCAATTAGAATGGAAAATTTAAAAGATTTTAGTAAATATGGTAAAAATGGTAAGATTATTTTTTATGGAGAACATAAGACAACTGAATTAAATATTTTGGCTAAGTTCTTTATCCAACTCTTAATGAACTGGAGCATCAGTCAACACCATGAAAGCTTTGGACATTGTATCAACAGTAAACCAAATGGTATTGTTATGTATGATCAAACCCACAAGGAAATTTAAGTATACAAGTATTCAGAACAGCAGGTGTCAGTTTTTAGGTACATGAATATTAAATGAGCCTTAGAAAGGTCCAGACTACAATGCCCATCCATAGATCCACAGAAAACACATCATTAGATTTGTACTGTTCTAAGAATTGCACCAATTCATAGGTATGAATTATGCTCATCTTCATTTAACCAATATTAAGAGAACATGTAACTGACATTTTACAAACAGTAATAACAATCATAATACAGAACATAAAAACTCTCTTAAGTTTATAATCTTACTGAAAGGACAAACTAAGGAATCGTTCAAAGTTTTGAAATATTTGATGAAAGTATTGAGCTCATTCAATGATCAAACAGTTCTCATTGATATCAAAAACAAATCATATGTTTCAGCCCAAAAGATGACAAACAAGAATAAATATGGAAAAAACACTTTTATTTAAATTGCAATGCATTTGTGCCAATTAAATAGGGGAGAGACATTTTTATACATTCCTGTTTGCAAAATTTGATCAGCCCCTTCCAGCCCTTCATCCCCAAGAGTCTGATGCTAATCCCAAGAGTCTGGAAACACAGATTTTAAAAAATAAATAAAAACAGAATATAAGATTACAATTAGCTCAAATCTTCTGTAGGTTAGACAATCGTAGTCCATATTAAAGAATCCCTTTCTTGGAAGGGCATACTCAGCAATCATGCACTAGAGTTCACTTTCTGAACCTCTCAGCAGTGGAACTGCCATCTTGATTTGGAAATCGTTGTCTCCCTTTGAGTTTCTTCCTTTCTCTGGACTCTTTATAAAAAAAATTAAAAGAAAATGCTATTGGAATGCAGATAATTTTATCCTTAAATTTAAAATAATCAACATTTAACTGTCATATCTGAGCATAAACATTTTCAAACACATTGTAAAAAGCTAAATCAATATCAAGAATAATACTATTGAATAATTAGTAATATTTTAACAATATTAATGTGCAATGCATTTTCCTTTTTAAATTTTCTGTTGAAAATAGAATCTAGCTTAAAAAAACTCCAAAGCAAACAGGCATGACTTCTGGAATTTTAATGGGCAACATAAAAGCAAAATGGAGGCTTCAGTGTTAGAAAATATATTACTTTTGTCAGCAATGTAGCACTACTGGAGAAACCAATAGATACATCTTCTGCTATAGATTTAACAGGTGTCCAAAAGAAAAGCCTAAGGAAAAGTACTAAACAAGTAATTTTATCAGAAAATAGAATTGATTGTATACAAAGTTATCTCAGTTTATTTCTAGTGTAAGATTATTTTATTCTGGTTTATGTGAGCAAAAACTGAGAAAATTATTTAGACTTTTATAAAATTCCTGATAATAAATTATCTTATTCTCCCAAGTATGCCTTGCCATGTGAAAGTTACATTATTTCAAGGTTCAATTTTATGTGGACAAGTAGCTTGGCTTGTTTAATCAAAATGACATTGTAGTCTCATTATTTTCTTGTCCCTTCTTAACCAGAACTTAATTATCCCCATCTGATTTTACTCTAGGGGCAGGATCCAACAGATGAAGCAGCATCAAATATGCTTATTTGAAGGGAGGAGATTTTCTGTGGAATACCTAACAATTACTGGAGAATTTCAGTAGACCTTCTGCCAAAATCAATGTCAAAGTCAACATTTTCTTCAAATTGTGTTTCCAAAAAAGCTTCAGAAATGAAGAAATTTCTTTCTCGCAAAGCACCAGCAAAACATATTGATCCCTAAAAACTATGAGGGATAAAAATGATACTTTTAATACCTGGAAGTTAGGGAAAGGTTTATTCATTCCAAATGTAGCTATCAAATAAAAAATGGGAAGCTAGGGATGGAGAATCCATAGTGATTGGTTCAAGAACATGTCATCCCTTGATTGGTTATATCAAGAACCTCCCATTTTCTTACCACTACCCACTATTTCATTGTACTGTAAATGCAGCTGCATAGCATAAACTCAAGCCACCATTTTGCTGCAACCAAGTATCTTAAAGGCATCTTGAGTTCCTTGCATCTACCTTAATTATTCCCCTCATCTGATGCTAATGTATAAATTATATTTAATGGCTTCAAACAAAAAGAAATATTGACAACATAGATATGTTAAATTTAAATTCATCCAAGTCAAAACCATTTTTGCAGTGAGGAGAAATTCAGCAAAATGTGTGATGGTAACAAAAGCAGATCAAAGGGGAAGAAGAAAAATCCCTATCTAAAAAGTAAAGTTGAGAATACTTGATAGCTTGTTATTATTCCAAAAACTATATAGCACATGCCAATGATTTAATCGAGTCCAACCACAAAAACATCCAAGTTAAGCTGTTTTAAATATAATTATCAACAGAAATATATTACTTATATTTTATATTTGGATGCAATCCAATTGAAGGGCCACAAATGACATTGCATCCATTCTACTTCTATGAAAACACCATAATCCATAGATACGTTAACAAACTGGACTCTCAAATGTATCAGAGATACATTAACAAACTGGACATCTCAGTCAGAAATAACGACAAAATTTTAAATAGTTGCTATTTTCCATTTTTTAGGTGAATTTAACTAGCTTTTTCCCATAACTCAGTTGTATTAATCCAAAAGGAAATGTCAAAAGTGATCATTTTCTACAAAACCAATGTATATGTTTTTACTTTAGAAACCTCAACGGTTCAACAGATTGTGTAACAAGTAACAACAGAATAAACACATCAGAACACGCCATAGAAATTCATTTCCATTGAACTCCCAAGTTTTTGACTGTGTAAAATATTATTTCATAAATTATACACTAAATGCTTAAATTTTGTAATTCCCTAGGTATGGTGATAATGCAATACTGAGTTAATTCCACATGTTAATATAGGACTGTGTCAATATTTAAAGCTTTTGTTCAATAAATGAACAATAGCATGATGGGTGATATTATGAGTAAAAGATTCAAAATTAATCATTTAAATGGATGGGACCAAGTATTCTAAGCTGTATTTAATATACAATTTCCTAAAAATGAGATCATCTAAATCCTAATTAGTTGCTGCTTAGAAAATCTGACAATTTGAAGAATTTCAGAATTTCAATTAGCCCAAAGAAGTATTTTTAGAAAACAAACTAAAGCTCAACTTTAATTATTGCCACTTTTGCAAAGTACTGAGATAAACACTCATTTAGGTTTTGCCAGTAGTTGCTGAAGAACTATGGGTGCCATAGGATGTTCTTCAGTAGGTAACAGACTGGGAAACAGGCAGCAAGCAAACAAGGTTTTCCCAAAGAGATTCTATATTACTGAAACTCTTTTGTTTGCATCCTTTGACTGGGAAAAAATGGTGCATTGTAGAGCAACTAATTTTGGAACCAAAGTACCTCAAATGGGCTAACTTACAGACTGAGTCCAAAACCTGGAACCCATGGATTCCATAGAATTGAAATTTTATAAAACATTACATCAAATTATGATAAAATATGTTATTATATAACAGAAAACATTATGAAATATTTCCTTTGATCAACTCCTGTTTTTTATTGTGTGTGCTGTACAGTTCAATATGGGCTACTTTCAAGGCAGATACAGCTCAGAATATCTCCCTAAATTTTTAAGAACTTTTCTGAAACATTAAAAATTCTGCCATTTTTGAAGGCATTGAGAAATGTGGTAAAGAAATATATCTGGAATGATAACCCAATGGAGGCAGGGGTTGTTTCGTGAAAGTCAAAAAGAGGAAGAAATATGGGACAAACGAGAAGAAATAAACACTGATTTGTATTTTAAAGGATTATCTATTCCCATTTAATAGTTCTGTTGGATGAAAGACATGGTCTTACTATTTATTTAGTGTTATTATATTGTCACTATTGTATAGATGTATATGCACACAAATCATATGAACTTTTTGGTTAAGGAACCAACGTTTCTTATCTTAACCTTCACTTTTTTATAAGAATCCCTTCAATGCACTGCTTACAAAGGAAAAGAGGACACATATTTTAACAGATACACTTCACTCACATAAACTATCTAAGATCTGGCCCAGTGCTCTATGATTGCTGGTTGTTTACCATAGCTAAAATATGACTAAAAATTCATGGTAAATATATTTTGGGGACTTTAACATTTGTTTGTAAATATTGCTTATAGAACTCTGGAACAACAAATAAAAAGCATTT
Organism: Laticauda colubrina; assembly: GCA_015471245.1. Classification (NCBI taxonomy): domain Eukaryota; kingdom Metazoa; phylum Chordata; class Lepidosauria; order Squamata; family Elapidae; genus Laticauda; species Laticauda colubrina. Next base: position 7,797,365 of record BLBF01000077.1, on the reverse strand, counting down.
ATGATAGAATCTCAGCATTTAAATTGATTAGAATGCAAAGGGATATGTAACATGAAACTATTATTATCTTGGTAAATTATTGTTTAAACATTTCAGTTAAACAGAAAGAGATATTTAGAAAATAAACATCTTTTAGTTAAAGGTGCATATAAAATCCTCCTATTTTTCGTCACTGGTTTTCTCTTGTCCTCTTTAATGTGTTGTCCCATAAACTGATCATGCAGTCAAATTGTTGCATTTTCAAACATTTCTAGTTCTTGTTTTGTTTGTAGCATGTTATGTTAATGTATAAAAATTATATATCTAATTATTACATGCTTCGGATCATCTTGAACTAGATTCTCCAACAAAATTAATCAAGAGAGATGTGCTGATATTATATAGTTTACATTTATAATTCCAGGTCTACTCCTGAGTTTATTCTAAGTTCAATTGTACTTTCAAATAACATGTTTGTTGTAATGAAATAAAGCGTTTGGGATACTGTGGCTTTCAAGGTGTTGTTCAAATAGAATTTCCATCAAGCCAAATAGCAAAGCCCAATGTGAAAGCTGCTAAAATTGCAGTCTAGTAATATTAGGAGGACGAGGTATTCCTCTCCTATGTCTTAAACTTTTTCAATAGTAGTATCCCGTTGTTAAGCAAATAAAGCTCAAATTTCTGTACAAAAACTCTGATAAATCAACAGAGTTGGTTTGTCTAAAGTATGATTTTCCAGTTAGTGCTCTCCATATTATTGAAGGCATAGTCACCACTGTATTTAAACTGCCAGCCAACCAATGGCAAATGGGTGGAGTAAGGCTGATCTGAACAATGCAATATATAGAACTGTAGTTCTCAATTGCTATGAGGTGCAGAAAAATTCTAAGTAAGAGTAGGGTAAATAATTTAAACTTTTAAGTCTTCAAATTTACTATAAATAATAAATATATCAACAGAATGACTGAACATTACCCTTCTTGAGATTTTTTGAAGGGTTGAGAACTGCTTACATGAAGTATGATTTCATCACACCACAATATACTAATTCAGATGCAGGATTCTGGAGGAATTACCCAACTTGACTTTCTGAACATAGTTAATCACTCCAAAAAAATGTTTATTAACAGAACAAACTGAAGTAGCTACTGCTCTCAAATGCTATCCTTCAATGAAATGATCTGATTTATAAAGAATATTCCCAGAATCCAAATATACATCAATGATAATTCTATCTCATAGCACATTAAACATATTCCCTAAAACTTTAGCATAATTTTTGAACAGGTTCTGTTGACCAAAGGAAAACAAAGCACAATGTTTTTAAAGCTTGCATTAAATAACATGGTCTTGTTTCTAACACTGAATAGATTTTAGAAAACCAGCTGGTATATTTTTAAAAAATGTCCATGTTATTACAGTGATAGTATTATAGAACTTTTATATGATCACAGATATGACATATTCTGAAAAGGAGCTTTAGATTCTATGTATCTCAATGAATGTTAAAATTTATTTCCAGCCCATGCAATAGGCTAATTATAGATAACCCAGGAGATGCTAGAACAAATTTTTCTACAATTTTAAACAAATGATAGACTGTAAGTTAGATATCTAGTTTCAAAATTAATCTGTTCAAATGATTGTACAAGTAACAGGAGCAGGTAATACTTTCTTGGAGCAAACTACTTTAAACCAAAAATTGGCATAATATATATAAATGAAAAAAAATGGCAATCAATAAAAAAGAAATGTATTGATAGAAAGGTAAGCAGACCCCTTCATACCAATATAGTAGAGATTCAGAGGGGTATATTTTTATTATGCTACCTGAAAAAGTGTTCAGATATACAATTTTTCTAATGATAGCAAAGTAATTTTCTCCAAGAATATTACGGATTGATTTCATTAAAATTATCCTGGAAACATGGCTCATTTAATTCATAGATTGGTAATTTTAGATCTTTTCCACAAAACATGCTAAAACAATTACAAAAGCACTCATAGTAATATACTGAGACAGTAACTTACCAGTACACCATACAGAATCAGGTATTTTGTGGAATCAATTCAATGTATCTGGAGAGAAAGATTAAATATCTTTTGTTTAATACATTAATTTAATATATCACCAATAAAATCCTATCTATATTTATTCAGAAAAAATGTGATTTCACTGAGTGTTCTTAGTACACTAAGACTATTTTCAAGACTAAAACATAAAAATGCTGCTTGTTTTCTCAAGCAGAGACTACTTTATGCACTATGAATCCATGGTACGATAGGCTTTTTTGTGAAAGTCTGTGAGTATTACATTTTAGGGCTTCCTTATGTTACCCTTCTCTCATCTCACTCTCTAGCAACAGAAAAAAATTATCACATATCAATCCCACCTACTTCTAGAAATTAATCAAAAGTACAATAAAGATGACTCATAGGGCAGCCCTAAGGCAAGTCCCACTATCTTTATGTGTCATCCAATTGCTCTTTGGACAATAGCAAAGTACAAACATGAATAGATTATGAATGTCATGTGCTGTGAAAATATTGGGACTATTTTTTCATAGAGATGTCTTTCAGAGCAAGTGTTAATATTGCAGCTAGACTTTAAATACAACCAATCAATGTTTAAATATTTTAAATGCACATTTATTAGGTGCATATCCCAACTTTTGTATATGGCAAAGGAGAGTATTTAAGCATTCACTCCTATTTGTTTCCACAACAGCAACTCTCTGAAGTAGGTTGGGCTGAGAATGAGATTGGCCCAAAACCACCCAATGAGCTTTATGACCAAGTAGGCTAGAATCTCCAATTTCTAGTCCAACACCTTAATCACAACACAATACCAATTCTATAAATTTAATATTTTAAAAAATTTAAAACCACAAACACAAACATATGCAAAAAGAAATAAATAGTATAGTATGCACTGATACATTAAATCTCCTAATACTCTTTTTAAGGGAAAAAAATCAAGGAAGCTAATAAAAGTCTGTAAGTTATACAACACTATTTGACATCTCTCAAAATCCAGAACAAATTTAATAAACCTGTTATCACTGTTGTTATTTAGGTTTAGAATTTAGTAAGATCGTTAAATTCCAAGAAGAATCCTGGAACTGCCATATGTATTGGCCAAAAACTACCAGAATCCTTAAAGTGCCATAGTGACTAATAATTCTGGAAACTATGAACTATTTGCAAACGTATCAGCTTCAGAAGTCTCCAAGATGAAATATTCTATCTACAATTTTGAAACTTAATATGGAAGATAGGAAGCTGATACACATTGGAAAGATGATAAACTTTTGAATTTCTCAGCTACTTGAGTATTTACCTGATTTTCTTCATTTGATTTCATTTAATAATTGGGGGGGGAGAGATATTACTAGACATGTTCTGGCAATACTCTAATGAGGTACCTCTATTTCTTCACATTTACATCTCAACATTGTTCGGAATTCTTACAGAATATGTATGTTTCCAATTTGCAAACAATTCTAATTTGCATAAGTGTAGCAAAGTCAATGCTGGATTAATTAACAGATGGATTTTCCTTATAAGTCAATATCATTTTCATTGGCATATTTTCTCTGAAGCTAGTTCTACCAAACATTTTGGGATATATTTTTGTATAACTGCAAATTTAACAGATATACTAAAAGTTTCCTTTTTTGGGAGACAGTGGTGATGGTTGTCTTTACATTTCATCATTTTAACTTTAGAGATTGAAATATTTTTTTAGTCTGACCTCATCATGTAGTGGACTATAATACATTTCAGAAGAAATGTACAGGTACGTGGTTTTTCAAAAATACAGGTTCCAGATTTTCATACCCTGTTCATTTTTTAGCATTGACACATTTATAACCTTCCCAATAAACAGATTTTGTTTTGCTATCAATTAGTGGATGCTATAAACATCAACATTTCATATACTGATATTTATCCTAAATTATAGCACAGAAAACATGCTTTAGTGTTAGATGTTTTTCAATGTCACAATACTTGCCAAGGGAATTAATCCAGAATGATATAATGATTTGCAATTCTAAAGAGATTTAGGCGAGATCTAAGATTTTCCAATTTCCTTGAATCTAGACTACAGTCTAAACAACTAAATCAATGCAGTAACATCGCTTCTGTTCTTGACACTGAAATATCCTTTTAACAACATTCATTACAGTTGTATAGAAAATATAATTTACCCAAAAATACAAGTGTTTTATGATTGAATTTTGACAAAAATAAAGAAAATATGCAAAGTCATCATCAATTAAAATGATGAAACTTAATATTTCAACATATCTGGTGCAGTAGCAGAAAAATTTAAACTTAAATGTTCCTTCGTTCTAGCCTGAATGGTGATGTGCAATGGGCATGTTCTAGGACTCTGAAAGGAGTAAAAACATATGAATTACCTATTCTCAACATTTATTCTAGTCTAAAAGATTCATCCTAAAAATGACACAAGGGATTATATTTTGCCAGTTTTCTGATCACTCTTAAAACCATGTAAATGGAAATGCAATTTAATTTGGGCTAATTCCTTGGTAGTAATTATTTACTAGTAAAATAAAAGATTGCATTATTTTTATCAGTATTTTGTATTTAATAATTTATGATATTTCTACTTCACTGTTACTTTTCCAGGTAGCTCATATGGCAAATATGATAGTCAGATTCAACATTTGAAGGTAATGTCTTAAATTAATAAATGAACTCTCAGTTTAAACAACTTAAAAGTACTGGGTTTTTAGTAAAAATAGAAAAAAAAATCTAAACTTGTTATAGAAGTTTGATCAATTTCTGATTAAAACATGCATCTTGTTTTAAGAACCTCTATTTTTTTTAATTTTTCAAATGTTAACCAAGCTGAGAGCCAAAACTCTGTGAATGAATTATATAATCTCTTTTCTGTGTTCATACTTAACAATACCTTGTATCAACATTCAATTACATTTCAAACCTGGATTATGCAAAGGAAAATGTATCTCTAGATGTATTATAGGATAAATTTTGTTTTAAGTAAATGATTGTTTGAACAAAATTTACTTCATCAGGTTTTAATGTTAAATTTAATAAACTGATACAATACAAAGGTGGGATTGTAGAAACTAGCAATCGGATAATTGGAAGTATCAGTGTTTAGAAGCATAAATGAAGTTTAGTTAAAATTTCAATGTGCCTATGAACATTAAAGATAACTTAAAATTTAACATGAGCTACTCAATGAGCTTTTGTTTTGATAGCAAAGTAATCATTTCCAAATATTGTTAATATCATTTCTGGTGCTAGAAATAGTGTTATAATATTTAACAATTATAATGAGTTTGTGGTAATATTAAAAACTTTAATTTTTAAGCTTCACAAGGGTATTCCAAATTCCAAGCAAAGATTCTGTTAAAGACATAAAGGCTAGAAAGAAACCAAAATGTAAAAGATCTGCATTATTCAAATAAGAATAAATTTAAAAATACCTGAAACTGCTAACATGTTCTCCTTTAGCTCTATCCGGATCCTTCTAGTTATTAGACGTCAAGGACATCTTTAAATAAGAAAAAATATATATAAAATAATATATATATGCATATATTTGCGTCAAAAATGGCATTCAACATAGACATAAAAAGATTTAAAGTGGAAAAACTACAGAAAAGTCCTCAAACACATAAATGTGTATGCATGTACATATATATATATCTACATATTTATAATGCACATTTTGGATGTAAGTTGATCATCCTTTTGGTGCAAGTATTTCGGCTACTTTTTTATTTCAGTGATATTAAACTTGATGATAAATATATTTTAAAATGAAAGTAATTTACTTATATGTAAGTCGCCTAGGCAAGTTTCAACTGGAAGCTAACATTCTCCAATATAGATATATAGGAGATATGTACCAGTAAAATCAATAGGACCTTATAAAAAAATTCCCAATTTTTTCAACATTAATAAAATGTTTCAACATTAATCAAATATTTTCATCATTATCATAATGAAGTTTTATTTTTGTTCCTTTTAGGATAAATGTTTTATATATAAGGGACATATTTCTTCCAAGCTGAGAAACAAAATGATAATTCTTACCTATAAAAAATTCTGGGCAACTGTTATAAGCCATCAGTTACTGAGCTGGCAAATATTCATAGAACACCTAAAGAAAAATATATTTGGATTAATCAAAAATGTTTTTTCTTAATATTTGTAGATATCTATCAAATAAAATACTTAAAATTATGGTCAGTGCTGTCTGTAAAGTTAAGCACTATTTTTTAAAATTTCCCAGACTATGAAAAAGTATTTATGTGCAAGTTTTCTACTTAATGCAATCTTTTTTACCCTCTCTTAAAAGAAAGACACAACAAAAGTGCCATAACAAAGTCCATCTCAAAACCAATACTCATGCAACTGTAACTATGAGAAAAGTAAACATGTTTAGATTTCTCTTATTCTCAAGGTTATACACATTTAAAATACTTCTACTGTTTGAAGTGATGGAATTACATTATCTTAACTGAGATTTCATCTGAGATAATTTTATAAAGCTGTTTTGTGATTGAAGTTTTTTTATAATCCACAAAAGTATCCAAATTTTACCCTCACTTTAATCTCATTTTCTGAAAAAAAAAAAAAAAAAAACCTGGCAATTTTTAATAGTTGACTTAATTACAATTTTTCAATCATACGTCTTTCAAATCCATAATCATAACTTTAAAGTTTCAGTAAAACTTCAGAACTACTTATTTTATATAGAATGTTTAAATACATACTTCACAGCAGCTTTTGTTTGATTAATCAGTTAAAGCCACATCTCCAAAGGACTGTAAAATACTTGCTAATATTATAAAAATATAACAAATGGTCGCTACGTGCCAGAATTTTCTTATCTGGTAAACTTTTAACATTACAAAGCCTAAGAAATATTACATATTGATCCAGAAGGAAAATATACACATTAAGACAAATTTAACACAACCCCTTTAAAAATGGACAGCCTATCATCAAATGTTCATTTTAACAGTTAAGTTCCAAACATTATTACTGAAACCAATGAAAAAGTAAGGAAGCATTTTAAGGTTTTACTTTCGCTTAATGAAGAGGTTTAAAGATTAAATTTGCATGATAAAATTGCCAGAAAATTCAAACTTCAAATTTGACACATCACAAAAACACATTCTCCAACTTTTAAAACTGTTTTCATGTATCTTTCATTACTATTGCTAGTTTTAGCTTATTCAATTGGATAACTGGCATAGTTTTAAAAGATACATGTATTTTAAAAATCTCATACATTTCATCTTGAACTTTCATTAGAATCTTTCATTTTGGCTAAAAAATGTTTTCTTTTCAATTTTGTTATCATTGACAAAAAAAAAATCTTGTTTGCAAATTGTTTCCACATACCTAGTTGAGAAAGAGTTAAATGCCAACACCCAAATACAGAAAAACAAATTTGTTTGGAGAGAAAGAGGCAGCCATGGCGTCTTTTGTTCTCACATGAAGAAGAAAAAATTAAACAGGGCTCTTTTCCTCTTTCAATCATAATGGAGGATGACTCTTTAAGAACTTGAGACTTTTTGTCGCAGACATTCTGTGCATGGAATCACAGTATATTTTACCTTTCATTTCCCTGCTCCAAATATTTTAAGAGGGTGTTGTCCCAATTTGCTGCAGACCCCCCCTCCCTGTAGCTCCACAGCAAACTACTCTTCATATACCTGCCCTTCAGTTATTTATTCAAAAAAAAAAATTACAGAAATCCAGAATGTAGACCTTGCAAATCTCTATGGGAAAGAATTGCAAGGACCCCCCTGATATTTGGGGGTGGGATGGGGATATAAACCCTAGATTTCTGCTGGGTAAGGGAGGAGGGAAGAAAGGAGGAAAACTGCAGTTCAATGGCGGCTCTGGTTTGACATCAACCTCCTTGGATGCGGCTTTGCGTCTAACCAGGCATCTTACCTGGAACCCCCAATTCAAAACTGGGGGGGTTCTCTATTTTTTTTTAAAAGAGGGTGTTTCTTTACAATACAAAAAATAAGGGAAGAAAGAAAAAGCCCCCCCAACCTTGAATTCCACATTACATTTTTCATTCCTTATAAATCCTCCCCCAATTCGTTTTAGGAGCATCCACACCCACAAATGTGGACTTTCCACATCCAGAGGAAAAAAACTCATAAAGACCAACAAGGAATCCCACCTCGTCGCCGGGATCGATCCCTCTTTTCTTCTAAGAAGTCCATCTCTCCCGCCCATCACGAACACACTAAATTTGGGGGGACGCCCCGAAGCTAGGGGAGAAGGGGGCTCCCCAGCTTTCTACCAGAAAAACCCCAATCCGAGGAAGAAAAGAAGGCTTCTTTTCCCCCTTCGACGCCCATCTTGGAAGTCACCTATTCCTAACGTCGGGGAAGCCTGGGCGACCCGAATCTAGTTTGGGGGACCCCCTCTCTCTTTCGCTTTCGAGGAGCTCGGGTCGGGATCTTTTTTCCCCACATATGCACCCCGGCGGGACTCCGGTAGAGAAGACGGGTTCGTGCCGACTCCCCCCCCCCCCATCCGCCCGCCATCTCTCAGGCGGCTCCAAGGACATCTTGTTTTCCTTCTCAAGGACAAAGAGACAATGGCGGAGGGCGGCGGCAGAGACGGAGGAGAAGGATATGGCAGGGCGGCAGCTGAAGCAATACTCACCGTCCTGAGGGGTGAAGGAAGCCAGGCGAGTCGAGCGGAGGCATCCCGGAGGGCGAACGGGCGGCGGGAGAGCCGAGGCTGCCTTGCCGCAGAGGCTTGCTCTCGGGTCCGCCTCAACCGGGACAGGATACCCTCCACCACCACCCCAAGCTCGGGGACCCCGGGCCGGCGGAGACCCCCGACCCTGAGGCCGCTTTCGGCCCGGGAAGGTTGGCGGGAGAGGCACCCCCGAGAACGGGGGTGGGGGGGGGAGCCGCAGCCGCTCGCGAAGCAGCCGTCCGCCCGGCCATCTTGCGCCTTGTGCGAGCGAGTGCGTGAGGGAAGCCTCTGCCTGTCTTTGCCGTCTCTCCGCGAAGCTCCCCTCCCCCACCCCGCGCCCCTGCCCAGACTCCCAAAATGGCCGCCCTCGCTCCCTCAGCCACTACTGCGGCAGGGAGGGAGAGGGGGGGCAGGGCCGGCGCGCGCCTCGACTTCCCCACCACCGCGCCTGCGCTCAGGGCACCTCCCTATTGGCTCGCCTTCCTCCAGAAACCCATTGGCCGCCTTTCCTGGCTCGAGCTCGCTCTACGCCTGTCCCCAGGCTACGGCTCGCTATTGGCTCGCCTCTCTCTCTTTTTTTCCCCCCCTCTCGCTGTGTTCCCCCCACTCCACTCCCTGCCTGCCTCCCTCCCTCCGCCCATGAATTTTGTGCACCAGCGGCGTTTCCACTCCCCCCTCCCCCCCCTTTTTTTTTTAAACCAACTGCATTGAGCTGGCTGCCACGAAGGCATAACGGGCTCCCATTGGTCCGCGGGCAACTGTTCTCGCGCTCTCTTCCCCGCCGCTGTTGCCCCGCCCCTCAGATGACGACATGCCTCTTCGAAGTGGAGCCTCCCATCAGTATAGTGAGGGGGGGGGGGAAATCAATCTGGTGTCACTGATTGGTGGAGGAGCTTAAAGCCCTCCCACGAGGATTCCGCCTAGGTGCGTCCTATAAACTCGTTTGTGGATGCTCCTCTCTATGGTGGTTGTGTATTTACGCATTTAAACCAAATATTTGACGGATTGTGGGTCATCAAGTCTCTGTTGACTTGAGGTCGACCTTCTCCAGCAACACCTGTCCCCAACCTGGTCCTCCTTCAGAGGTCTTCCAGTGTTGTCTCCATCACTTGAGTCCATCTTGTTTCTTGAGTCCGTCCATCCTGTTTCTCTGGTCATCCTTTTCTCCTCTTCCAATGTTCCAAGCGTAATGGACTTCTCAAGGGAGCTCTTTGCATTGGTTGGCTGAATGGGTTATATACCATCAAGTCATTCCTGACTGAGCAATTGTGGAGATACAACTCCAGGAAGATCTGTGCCCAACCTGGTCCTTCATATCTTCCAGTCATGTCTCCAAAGCCACTGTAATTGAGTCCATGTACCTTGATGCTGGTCATTCTCTTTTTCCCATTGATTACTGTATATGCCACCAACTTTGTGTTGATTCTTATAAACTAGAAATTGACTTCTCCAGGAGATCCATCCCCAACCTGCTCCTTCATAACTTTCAGTAATGCAATCATCACCATAATAATTGAGTCTGCCCATCTTGCTTGTGATCATCCGCTTTCTATATTTTCAGCATTATAGAATTCTCAAGAAACTTGGATCTTTGCATAAATTGTCCAAAATGTGATAATTTGTGTCTTAAATAAGAACTCTTGATTCATTCGATGAGCCATTTATTTGTTTCCTTGACGGTGTTCTCAGGAATCTTTATCAACTCTGGAGATTCAAAAGTATCCTTTCTATGCTGCTTCAAATTCCAAAATTTGCTTCCTTAGAGTGTCACAAGGAAAACCAGTATTTGAACATCTCAGATATGTATATTGACTCATCACAGCATCAAAATATCTTTTCTAAGGCCTTTATTTCTATCTATATTGTATTTGGCATTGTATGTATTGTATTGTATTGTATTGTATTGTATTGTATTGTATTGTATTGTATTGTATTGTATTGTATTGTAT
>BLBF01000077.1:7773224-7786688 GCA_015471245.1 Laticauda colubrina | reverse complement strand
ATTGTATTGTATTGTATTGTATTGTATTGTATTGTATTGTATTGTATGTGGCACTAATTATAAAAAAGATGAGAGAAGTCCAACTCCGCTGGTATGGACATATCCAGAGAGCAGCATCTTCCACCATGGCCAAGACTGACTATCAACTAGAAGTCAATGGCCGGCAACCTCATGGATGTTCAAAACAGATGGCAAAACACCATAAAAGAAGATATGTAAGCCATGAGCCTGCACCCTGGAAATGCAACTGACTGTGCATAGTGGCACACAATGATCTGAAAAGCAGACCCTGCACCTGCAGGAATATGCTAGGAAGAAGAAGGTCAGTCTATACTGTATTTCTTGACTTCTCGTTCCATTTTTCCTTGATGATTCTAAAAAGCAGAAGCTATTCATCACTTCATCTGATATCGTATAAATAAATGTGTGCGTATCTTCATTTGAAAAGGACAACTAGGCTTCAGAGAACACCAGTTCCACAATCAAAATAATTCTTCCATACTCGTCATGCTTCAGGATGACTTCTTTTTCTCTGCTGTGCAAAACAAACCTACTTGGACCATAGCCATGGAGACAGAAGGTGAGAAAAGAGAAACCCAGCCAGCCACCTTGCTTGTCAGAAGCTAAGTGTCACCAAAAGCATTTCATTTGTTCTCTTGTACCTTGGCCTAAAGGGAAATGAGAAATCCTGAAGAGTTAAGACAGCCCAAATTCTTCTATGGTGCTTTGACTGCAAAGTTGCTTAGTAGATCTCATCTTCAACTTGGGGAAAAAACATATTGTCAAACATCTGCAGCTCGGATGTTGGATGAGGGTGAATGTTCATTCTCTGAGCTTGTGGGTTGGTTACCATACTAGATAACATCTAAGAATTTAGGGGATGTCAGTGTCAGTAACCTCCCTATCATAAGACTCTCACTGATGACTCACACCTGACCCTCACTTCACAAATGATTGAGATTCTTTACCACATTTAAACAAGTGTAGATCAATGTGAAAGTGTGCAGTATTTAGCATCTACTGAAAACAAGCAATTCTTTACCATCCTGTGGCAGAACTCATAAAACACTTCATCACACAAACTGTGTTCATACAATATACAAAATTGTACTGTAATCCATTAACTTCAATGCCATCTTTTCTTATGTCTTTGCTTTCAGGTATATTATAAGGTCCACAAAGTGAAAAAGAACACTTTAAATATACAATAGGATACTTTTCAATCCCACGAAAGCATACTTAAAGCTATTTACAATGAGCACAATGACTGCGCAGAACTAGACTACAATTTCAAATCAAGTTAAAAGGCCAATAATTAAAAAAAATTACCTTAGAAGGTTGCCTAAAAATTATGAGGGGACAGAGAGAGCAAAGGGAATTCGTCCCTAAGGGGACAAACATTTGGTCTGAATCCATCAATGGAGAAGGTTATATGTCCCAGCAAAATAGATCTCTGTTAATTAATGAAGATGGTTATTACAAACTATTTTGTTTACCATCTTTGGATGTTAGCAGGAGGTTCTAGAAGGCCTCATTTTCCTTTCTAGTAAGAAAGGAAGCTGCACTTCTACTCTCTGCAGGAGCACCAAGAATTCTTGTATGGAATCAACTAACCCATTTAAAAGCGGGAAGCAAGAAAAAGAACATGTTGCCAACAATATCATGGGTTACAAAAGACTGAATACATTCATTAGAAGTTCAAGGTCAACTTCCAAGCTGAGATTTCCTATTAAAAGAAAACTGTTAACCCTGAACCCATGGTCACAAATGTCTTGGAAAAACCACTGTGACTCAGCTACAGTTGATTCACATCTCTCTCCCATCATCACCATCATTTGGAAAAGACAAGTTAATAATCTGTGAAGATATCAATATCCAAGTAAATATTTTCCATGCCATTCTCCAAAACGAAAGCTACATTCACACGATAAATTTGAAACCCAAAGTAGTGTGCCATGTTCTTTCACAGTTCTTTTACAGAATAACAGTGTAGTTAGGCAGGGTTCTATGCAGGAGCCCAAAAAAATTGGGTTAATTCAAATATGTGAGCATCCTAACCTGATAGTGATAGTTTATGGACCAAGGAGGACAGTAGGAAAGAAGACTAGGAGGAAACTAATCATGGAAGCTTCTCCTACTGTAATTGCCACTAATCTTTGGCTATAGATTTAGCCCATTGTGATTGACCATGCTTTCTTTTATTCACAGAGTATAATATAAGTCACAAGGATCTGAATTTATTTCTAAATCTAAGTTAGCAAGCTGCAGTGGCTGGCATCAGACATTATTACAGCAATTCTATGATAACACAGAATTTAGGACAACAGTACAACAACTGAATAAAAATCAGTTCAAAATTAACCCATCCTATTTTCCACACAACAGTCCAGAGTCTGAGAGGTCTTGGACTTTGATCAAGTTCAACATTCATCTTTAGGAGAAAGAAGCAGTTGCAGCTTGTTTTACATCCCTGTAAAATATATTTCCAATATTGTGCCATTTATTTAAATGTCTTAAAATGCCAGTACAATTTTAGTCACTGTGATAAGATACCAGTAGTTTAGAAAACAGAATTTAATTTGGCTGTTCTAGTTTCCCATTCATAGTTTCTTGGTAATGGATGAGGAAAGCATTTTTCTTCCTTGCCTTCTCAAGCAACCTGGAATTAAAGAGAAACTGCTTAACAAAAAGGACAATTCACAAGTTGAAGAGCTTGCCTTCAGACATTGTGGATGTTCCATCACTGGAGAATTTTAAGAAGAGACTGGGCAGTCACTTGTCTGAAATTACAGCTCCTGGGCCGGATACCCTGGGCCGAATACATGCAATGAACATTTGTGTTACTGCAGAGAGTTTCCCCCTTCGGGGTCTTTTTGTGCAGGTCGGAGGGGAAAGGTCTGCTTCAGCCTCCTGGTGTGGGGCTTTGGGTGAAAGCTGGAGGGAAGTGCCACTGGTGTTGAAGAGTTGGAAGGCCTCATTCAGTGGTGGGATTCAAATAATTTAACAACCGGTTCTCTGCCCTAATGATTTCTTCCAGCAACCAGTTCACCAAACTGCTCAGAAAGTTAACAACCGGTTCTTCCAAAGTGATGCCGGGAATGGCTGGGTGAGTAGGGGCGAGTAGAGACCAACAAGGCTCCCCTTGATGCCCACCCAGTCACAGGACCATCTAGCCACACCCACTCAGCCAGTCATTAGGCAGATCATATTAGTGGTCCCCAGGATTTAAAGTTATAAATTTAGCAGTCCCTGAGGTCCGAAAGGTTGATGACCCTTACTCTACACAATGATAAAACACATTTTCAGATATTTGTTTCATGGCACAACAAATATGTTGCTGATTTAATTTGATTTCTTAATTTACAAAGTTCCCCAAAGTCTTCTGGATAAATTCTAACCACAGCCTGAAGATTGTTTTTTTCACTGTACAGTATGTTGAAATCCAAAGAGGAAACTCAACACTGCAGCCTGCTGAATGCAGAACTGAAAAACAAAAGTGTGTCAGGGGTTCTCCATTTTGAACAATGGATTATTCTTTTTACATATACCACTAGGTTTGGCTGTCAGCTGTCAACACACAGTAATTTTTTTTAAACAACCTAGTCAAGAAGAGTGCATGGAGTTGTTGTTTAGCTAACAGGGATGCTCTTGTCCTTGGACTCTCAGATATAGAAACATTAGCCTTACCCTCTACACGAGAACGCCTTGTGAATTTCCCCTGGAAAGGAAATATTCTAGCTGCAGTGCGCTAGGTGGTATTTAGTTTCCCAACAGAGGATATATTTGTAAAAGTGTGGAGGGGGTGGTGGAATGGAAGCTATTCTCATGTTAATAATCTCTGACAGGAGACCAAATCTTTGAGGGGGGAAATGACTATATATTTTAACTATTTGATTGCTGCAAATCTCAATAAGAAAGAGATTGAAATACTGGAAAGACTTAAGTCTAACCTTTCTCAGGATTCAGATTTCATTCTGAAGATCCTGACTTGTACCAGTGGATTGACAGCCTTAAGAAACCGCCATCTATTCTTGCTCTAATCAGAATATTTCCAATATTATTCATGCCTACTGTATGTTATCAATCAGACTCTACAGCTACAGTACATGTAAGAATATTTTTTTGCCTTCTGTTTCTATGGATTGCATAATATTCCCCATCATAATAAATGGAAAGTTGAGGTTTAGATGATGAACTTCAATATTCTTCACTGTACCTCAGAAAATGAATCATTTTTGCCATAAAGGGATCAGGTGGCTACAGAGTTATAAGGCTCTTCTTTACAATTCACCAACTGTGAATTAGAGATGCACCACTATTTTTAGAGGACATATCCCGATGAGGTAACCTCATCATTTAAAAAAAAATCCATCAACATGCAATTATTTTAGCCTATTTGTGTACTTATTTCAATTTATATGGCTATCCATCTCAAATTCATGACTGTGGGTTCCAAAAACCATTACAATTAAATAAATACCAACAGACATGTTGTCTATATTGAGGTAAAAAGATTAGCAATAACTCAATACAACATTTCTAGATTTCTAAGCCTGGTTTCTAAGGCCTTAAAAGAACCAGCAGCATCAATGCCAATCTAATCTTTACACTGTTTTGCAAAATTTTCACATCCTTTTAATACGTATATATGTGCAAATGGGAGGCAGAGAGAGAAAGAGAAAAACATTAATGGAATTAGTACTCAAAATTGTATTCAATTTTTTTTACTCAAATTAATATACTCCTAATAATTGACTTAAAATCTTACTCTGATAAAATGGCATTCACCAGAATAACAACAATGATAATAAAATGCACCACGACAGTCATCTAAATTAAGTGATACACTTCTGCACACATTAATTAATATCTAAAGCAAGGATGAAAATTGCCTATGGTGACTTCACCACTGAATTTCTCCATCCTTTACAAAATGAAATTGTAGCATGGTTAATCTATAGCCTACTCGAAAGATCATTCCAGATTGGCAGTTCAGATGTGGTTTTATTCTATATTTCTTCTTCACTAACTATTAAGAAATCGCAAAATAATGTTTACATTCTGGGCAAATTCAAACTGAAAACAATCATATGCAATCCATCCAATTTTATAAATAAGATAATGATTATTGTAAATGTTTGCTGCACCCATATATGTTACCGAATTAAGCATTTCTGTGCAATTCTGATCATTTTTTCTCAATTATAAGCCTGTTTCTCAAAGTAAGTCCACACCCTCCTCTAATTGTCTTGTACCAAGAGAGACAAGAGACATATATAGCCTAAAAAGCTTCAAAGCAAGTCCTAACAGGCTTGTGTTTTGTCTTTGTTTTGGCTAAGCTTAACAGCCAGATAAGCCCTTTCCAGCATGATGAAACCTGACTTTCCATCAAGCCATCTATACCCCAAGCTTGAGCTTAATCAAAGTGTCAATATGAAACCTAGAATAGCTTGCAACAGGATGAAACAAATGAAAACATAGGTACAACAGTAAGGAAAAAAAAAACCCAAGCAAAACCACTCCTCTATTCGCTGCAGAATACCTTTTGCCACCAGACTTGAAATTCTAGACCTAGACAACCTAGAACTACGACACCTTCGATCCGATCTAAAGCCCATGTCACACTGGCCAACGGATGCAAAACGAACACAAGGGACGAGCAAAATGTTCCATCTGTTGTTATCCGCTCTCAAAAGGGGCAAAAATTTGCATAACTGGAGCGGATAACACGGACGCGGGGAGGACGCAGGGCGGATGCAAAGCGGATGTGGAACGGAAGCACAGCGGATGGAAGCGGATGGGACCGGATGGCGCAACCACAGGGTTTCCGGGGGGCCTCAGCGAAGCGGACGCGGAACGGATACAGCGGATGCAGAGCGGACACCGAACGGATGAAGCGGATGCACAGCGGAAGCCTAGCGGATAAAGCGGATGCACAGCGGAAGCCTAGCAGATGCACAGTGGAACCGATGCTGACCGTTAATTGCGCATGCAGGGGGGAAGCATTACGTAAGCCCCCCGGATATAAAGGGAAGCAGCTCGCACGTGGCCAGCATTCCGAGGAAAGACCTGCTGCTGGACACTTCAAGTTCCTTGCCTGCCCTGCCAGCCTGCCTTCCAGCCAGCCTTGGTGCCTGCCTGCCTGCTTGCCTTCCTGCCAGGCTTTCTGCCAGCCTTCCTGCCAGGCTTCTTGCCAGCCTTCCTGCCAGCCTTGGTGCCTGCCAGCCTCCCTGCCAGCCAGCAACCTCACAACCATGGGGAGGAAACGAAAGCCTCAGCAACCTGCCGCCATCCCTGGCAAGAGGGACAGGGCCAACCTCCTGCCCCCTGCCCCTGACTCTGTTGGTGCTGGGGCTTCTGCTGAAGCTGCTCCTGGCGGTGGTGCTTCTGCTGGTGCTGGGGCTTCTGCTGGGGCTTACTCTGTTGAAGCTGCTCCTGGTCCTGCTGGTCCTGCTCGACCTGCTCGTGCTCCTGGACTTGCTCATCCTGCTCGTGCTCCTGGTCTTGCTTGTCCTGCTTGTCCTGCTCGTGCTCCTGGTCCTGCTCATGCTCCTGGACTTGCTGGCCCTGCTGGTGCTTATTCTACTGCTGCTGATCCTGGTCCTGCTGTTCCTGCTGCTTCTGCTGCTGCTGCTGATGATGATGATTATGATCCTGCTGGTGAGGATGATGATGATGATGATGATGATGATTCTGCTGGTGCTGCTGCTGCTGCTGGTGGTGTGGAGGAGCAGCCCCTATGACCTGGGAGCCCCTCTGATGAGGGCCCATCTGGTCCTGCCTAAGGGAGGAAGAGGCGTATGCGACAACGGGAGAGGAGGCAATACTCCATTGCGGAGACGCACGAGGATGAGGTGCTGGAGTGGCTGAGATAGAACGACTATCTGTGGCGGAAGGGACACCGGCTGTACAGGGACACCAAGCGGAAGCAGGCTGCTTGGAGAGAGAGGGCGGAGAGTATGGGTTACACTTCAGAGGTGCTTCTCGGCTGGTGGAAGCACATGCACACCTGGTACGGGAAGCTGCACCTGAAGAAATCTGGCCAGGCCACTGTGAAGCTGACAGATAGAGAGACCTACGTCATGGCCAGGTGCAGCTTCCTGGAGGGTGAGGTCCGCCACCGAGGAGCACCAGCAGCCCCTCTCACGACCCTCTCTCTCTGGCAGCCTGCTGCCACCCAGTCCTCTTCCGGCCGAGAGTCAGTCCCTGTCTCCAGGCAGGTTTCTGTGGAGCGTGCCACAGCGGAGAACCTGTGGACAGGTGTGGTAAGCGTGGTGGAGTGCGTAGAGGACTCCCTGGTGCGGTGGGAGAAAGGAGACATTGAGTCCACCACACTCCTAGCCGCATCCACACACCCCAGCTCCGCCTCCGCAGAAAGGCAGAGAGCCGGACAGCTGGAGGGGCAGAACCACAATGTCCTGCTGGAGATCAGGGACACCATCCACACCAGCATAGATCTCCTCTCTCAGCTGGTCAGCACCGACTCCTCATCCTCCAACCGCAAGCCCTTCCTCACCTATGTCAACTAGACCCTCAAGGAAATGGTGGATCCACAGTACCAGCAGGTGAAGGACCGGATCACCAAGCTGCTTCACAACCCTCCAGACCCAGAGGAACCTGCTCCCACCCAATCCAGGCCTGCTTCTCCACCCCAGGTGATGTCCCTCCCATTCCAAGGCTTCCCACAGCCCCTCACCTACCAGGGCTACGGCTACCGGGAGGTTCAGCAGCACAGGCAGCAACCCTTCCCAGTCCAGGCACAGAGTCATCGGGCGACACCGTTGCCACCTGTTTCACTGATGCCACCGATGCCACCTACGCCAATGATGCCACCGACAACAGCGATGCCACCCACGCCAGTCCTCACCCAGCTGCAGAGCAGACAGCCCCACTACACTATTCCTTCCTCCACCCCACAGCCAAGCCCGGCCTCAGTACATCTGTCATCAGTACTGGGGCTGACACCCCATGGCATGGAGGAAGGACCTCTCAGCATCAAGGGGCTGAGCCAGCTGTCCGAGACCTTTCTAAACACACCATCCCCTGTTGTCCTCTTGAGGCCAGGCACTCCAGCACCACCCACCTCCACAGCACCTGGACCCTTCACCCCTGAGACTGGGCACACCTCTGAGTGACCAAAAAGAGTGCCAGAGACTGGCTAGCTGGCTACCTGTGGACTTTATTTGGACACTTGACTTGGGTCATTTTTTTTTACAGCTAGTTGTTCAATAAAGTTTATCTTTGATTCACACACTTGCTTCATTTCTTTTTTTCAATAAAGTCTTGGTGGAAACTTTTAGAAATGGTTTAAGCCTTTGCATGCTTGTGGGATGGGTTAAGATAGCAGTGGGATGGGTTGAGATAGCTGTGGAATGAGCAGGGATACCTGTGGGATGGGTAATAGCTGTGGGATAAATAAACCTCCAGTGCAAGCATAGTGGGACTATATGGTCCACCCTCCCAGGTGCCACACCTATGGCCCTTTATTATCAATAATAATGTAATCAATCATCCACACATGTCAACATAAACACAACTCTTTATTAAACACCCTGTTTATTGTAGGCCCACCCAACATACATGGCCCAATCTCATCCGTGTGATGAGACAGGCTGAAGGAAGCATCCATTAAGCATCTACCATCCTGTCTTGCCACTCCACTGCTCCAGCTGGGGAGTTGCACCAGAGTTTCAGGAGGTTGCGCTGCTTCTTCCCTTCCCATGAGGCTCTCTTGTGGCCTTACACATCCTGAGTGTCGATCAGGTTTCGCCCTTGCCTCCATTCCCCAGGCTCCATGTCGCCATTGCCTTGTTGACGGTTCATGAGCCTGTTCTGCAAGGCTGGGTAGCGGGTGCGCATGAGATTGTGCAGGATGCAGCAAGCTTCCACGATCCTCCTCATGGTCTCTGGGTGATGCTGCATGGTGGTGAGAAGCACCTGGAACCTGTTGGCCAGGATGCCAAAGGCGTTCTCCACCACCCGCCTTGCCCTGGACAGCCTGTAGTTGAAGATCCTCTCTTCACCGGTCAGGAGTCTGGAAGTGTATGGCTACATGAGGTATGTTCTGAGGGAGGAGGCGTCATCCCCCACGATGAAGTAGGGCACATCTTGCGTGTCGTTGGGCAGGGGGTCTGGATCTGGGAAGCCCACGATGAGGTTGCCTTCCAGCCCCTCCTTGAGGTGACTGGCGTTGTATACCTGGGCATCTGAAGATGAGCTGTAGCCTGAAGCATCGATGTACATGAACTTGTAGTCAGCATCGACCATGGCGAAGAGAATGATGCTGAAGAAGCCCTTGTAGTTGAAATAAGTGGACCCCGACTTGGCTGGAGCTTTGCAGGCCACGTGCTTGCCATCTATGGCTCCAACGGTGTGTGGGAAGTTCCACCTCTGATACCACTGCTCTGCAACTTTCTTCCATTCTTCTTCAGTAGAGGGGCACTGGAGGAGCTCCTCCTTGTATTCTTCGATGATGGCCTGCACCACTTCTCTGAGCACAATGCTGATGGTGTTGTGTGGCACCCTCCAGCCGTACTGCATGCTTTTGTAAGTGGTCCCTGAGGCAAGGTGGCGCAGAGTGAGTGCCACCTTGAGCCTAGGTTCCAGGCTGGGCCGGAAGTTGGTGTTTGCCTTGGTCAACCTGGGTGTCAGGTGCTGCACAACTTCGTCAAACATGGCTGGAGGCATCCTCATGTAGTTCTGGAACGTCCGAGTGTCTTCGTTCCTGAGCTCCACCATCAGCTTGTTGTATAGTCCGTACTCTGCTCTTCTCCCGATCCATTTTCGGACCCAGACACTTCTTGGCCACCTCTTTTTCTTCCCATAGTAGAGTTCACAGAGCCTATAGATGGCTTTGTACTGTTGCAGAAGGATAGTGACTGCCAAAAGGACTGTGGTACGATCCACGGTGGACATGACTGGATGCTGTGGAAGAGCAAGAGTCAGATGAAGGCTGCAGAGGTCTGCACAGGTGGGCTGCTGGTCTGAAAGTGAGATGCAGACGAGTTGCTCCCCCTTTTTATAGGCAGTATAGGTGTCCCTTTGCATCCTCTAGCCATCCTCTAGGCATCCTCTAGACATCCTTAATATCCGAGATAGATCCCCTCTGCAAACGTTTTTTCTGCTTTAAACGCTTTGTTTCCGTGCTGCATCCATTCTGCATCCGTTCTGCATCTGTACCGTGTCCGTTTCGCTTCCTCCCTGCGTCTGGGCGGATGCGAGTTGCGTGGATGCGCAGCGGACGACTAGCGGATATAGCGGATGCGTAACGGATGCGTAACGGATGCGTAACGGATGCGTAGCAGATGCTTAGCAGATGCAGAACGGATGAACTGGATACATTTTCCGCGCAAAAGTTTTAGGCAGCCCAAAACATTTGGAGTGGATGAAACGTCCATAAACGGATGCTGGACGGATAGAGAGGAAGCAAAACGGAGGCAGTGAGTACAGAACGGATACATCGCGTTAACCAACGGATGGCAAGCTTTTTTGTCCTTTTTACATCCTCTTTGCATCCGTTGGTTCAGTGTGACATGGGCTTAAGTATCATACATAAAATTATATATTGCAATGTCCTATCTGTCAATAAATACTTCAGCTTCAACCACAATAATACAAGAGTACACAATAGATACAAACTCAAGAAAAACTGCACCAAACTTGATTGCAAGAAATACGACTTCAGCAATAGAGTGGTCAATGTCTGGAATACTCAATCTGATTCTGTGATTTCTTCCCCTAACTCCAAAAACTTTAACCTTAGACTTTCTACTATTGACCTCACCCCTTTAAGGCCATGTCACACTGCCCAACGGATGCAAAAAGGACACAATGGATGAGCAAAATGTTCCATCCGTTGTTATCCGCTCTCAAAAGGGGCAAAAATTTGCATAAGCAGAGCGGATAACACGGAAAGGAACGGACGTGAGGAGGACGCAGAGCGGATGTATAGAGGATGCAGAGCCGATGTATAGAGGATGCATAGAGGATGCGTAGAGGATGCAGAGCGGATGCGTAGAGGATGCAGAGCGGATGCAGAGCGGATGCGTAGAGGATGCGTAGAGGATGCAGAGCGGATGCATAGAGGATGCAGAGCGGATGCAGAGCGGATGAGCTGCATCCACTTTCATCCTTTCTCCATCCGTGCTACTAACGCTGCACGTCCGTTCTGCTTCCTCCCTGCGTCCGTTTACCGCTGGAATGGATTTTAGTTGTGCGGATGCACAGCGGATGCCTAGCGGATATAGCAGATGAGTAATGGATGCAGAATGGATATCCCCCGTATGCCTAGAGGATGCAGAACGGATGCATTGGATACATTTTCCGCTCAAAAGTTTTGGGCAGCTCAAAACTTTCTGAGCAGATGAAACGTCAATAAACGGATGCTGGACGGATAGAGAGGAAGCAAAATGGAGGCAGTGAGTACATCGCGTTAACCAACGGATGGCAAGCTTTTTTGTCCGTTTTACATCATCTTTGCATCCGTTGGTGCAGTGTGACATGGGCTTAAGAGGTCTGTAGGGGGCATAAGCACACCTATGTGCCTACCATCCCTGTCCTATTGTTTCTTTTATTTTTTTAATTTATATGTATCCATGTATTCATAACTATGTTTATACGTATACCTGTTATAATTGCTTGATAAATAAATAAATAAAAATAAAAACAAATCACCAGGAACAAATAACCCATACTATCAAAACCACCAGTGACAAAGCTATTATTAATTGCCACCAGTCTCCTGAAAAAGCCAGATTTTCCATTCTCTGAAAGAAGACTAGGTTTGTTGACATCAAATGCTTCTCTCAGGAGAATACATTTGATGAAGAGGTACTTCCAACTACCAAGGCCTTCTTATGTCCCTCTAGGATCTTTCTCCTCCCCCTGGCACCACCTGTGTGCCTTGATCAAGGAGCTATGATGCTTCATTCAAATACAAGGTCCTGAGCTGCTAGGAAACCAAATCTTCCTTTGCAATCTCATCTCCTAGGCTTTCCCTTCAGCAAGACTTAACCTGCCCTTGGATCTGTATCACACCTGAATCACAGCCAAAAGTAATCAAAAACAAAAGTAATTACAGCCAGAGAAAGTGGGGAGGAATACAGGAATGGCAACAGCCTAGATAGTAATTGCATGGAAAGATGCAGGAGACCATGTGCCATTTCAGTCAAGTGATTGTCCATTCTTAAAAGCCTCCACTGATGGAACATCCACAGTTTTCTGAAGGCAAACTGTGCCTCTGGTTAATTATATTAACTGTCAGGAAATTTCTTCTTATTTCTAGGTTGGTTCTCTCCTTGATTAGTTTCCATCCATTGTTTCTTGCCTTGCCTTCTTAGCTTCTTAGCTCACTGCCTCTGTCGCTTGCATTGTATCGACATTGCCCATTGTACACAGGAAGCTTAATGCAGCAGAGTGTATTTATATGATCTTATTCTGTGGTGAAAAATCATGGTTCTGGCTAATGCGAGCTGTTTACCCAACTTGAGAGAGCTTTCCCATGCAGACTTTACTTGAGAGACAACAAAGATTTGGAGCTGGGCAGTCAAGATATAAAAGAGAGAAAGAGGACAATTAGATCAGCCTTATTCTCCCCATCACATGGTCTAATCCCATGAAATGGATTTCTGGATGAGGCTTCAAGAAAAATCCTAAAATTCTGGCACTGTATAGTCTTGGTTACCACCTGTTGAAATAGCACCCTTATCTCCAGACTTGCTTTGAACAGAGCTATATAATTTTTAATCTCCGTTGTTATTTGGGATCAGATGAAGCCACAGAGAAGCAAGAGCTTTGCAAAAATTCACTTCAGACTGCAACATGCCCAAATAAAATATAAATACACCCATAACCCAGCAGCAAGATAGAGTAATAGTGTTTCTATACACTATTATAACATTCTATTAATGCAATGAATGGACTTTATTACATTAATAGGATGTTATAGTATATTCACAGAATATACTGTATGAAAACAGTAAATATCATGGAAACAGTGATCAAATATCTTCTCTTCCCTCTTTTCCAAAAATCTCTTTCCCCCACATCTTGATTACCACTTTTATAATAGACCTACAGCAATAGTAGCCATTACACATTTTCAAACACAATGTAATTCACAGTGATGGCATTATCAGTTTACAAAATACTGCTTGGGAAATGTGCATGGTTGCACAAGATAAGAAAGCAATCTAAGGGATTTTTCTATTTGCACTAAGTTAAACAGGATGAAATGGAGTATATCAGAGCCTATGACGTTGGTTAAACATTGCAAAACATCAACAAGAAGATAGGAAGAAGGTAGCACCCTTGGTCTTTACTTCTCCCAAAGATTGCTGTGCAGGAAAGAAGACACAACAAAGACACAAATGAAAAAAGATAGTTTCACACATGGAAACAGAAAGAACTTGATTTCAGTGAAGAAGAAGAAGAAGAAGAAGAAGAAGAAGAAGAAGAAGAAGAAGA
>BLBF01000077.1:7749753-7773214 GCA_015471245.1 Laticauda colubrina | reverse complement strand
AAGAAGAAGAAGAAGAAGAAGAAGAAGAAGAAGAAGAAGAAGAAGAACAACAACAACAACAACAACAACAACAACAACAACAACAACAACAGCTGGAGCCTGAAAATGCAGGATGGGCAAAATAAATGGCCTTTGTATCACATCATACACCAATTCTAAAGTATTAACCTTCATTTGGAACAGAGAAGAGATCACACTGAACTGAGTTGCACGTTAAATATCACCAGTTGTGGAGTACATTATACATAAAAGAGACTTCAGGACATAAAATAGAACAGAATAACAGAGTTGGAAGGGACCTCGGAGGTCTTCTAGTCCAACCCCTTGCTTAGGCAGGAAACCCTACACCACTTCAGACAAATGGTTATTCAATCTCTTATTAAAAACCTCCAGTGTTGGAGCATTCACAACTTCTGGGGGCAGGCTGTTCTACTGATTCATTGCTCTAACTGTCAGGAAATTTCTCTTTAGTTTTAAATTGACATAGATTAAGCCCATGTCACACTGCCCAACGGATGCAAAAAGGACACAGCGGACGAGCAAAACGTTCCATCCGTTGTTATCCGCTCTCAAAAGGGGCAAAAATTTGCATAACCGGAGCGGATAACACGGACGCGGGGAGGACGCAGGGCGGATGCAAAGCGGATGCGGAAAGGAAGCCCAGCGGATGGAAGCGGATGAGAGCGGATGGCGCATTCGCTAGGCTTCCGGGGGACCTCAGCAAAGCAGATGCCGAACGGATGAAGCGGATGCACAGCGAATGCACAGCGGAAGCCTAATGGATGCCTGGCGTTAATTGCGCATGTGGGGAGGATGCATTGCGTCAGCCCCGCGGATATAACGGAAGCAGCTCGGAAGCAGGTCGCCATTCAGAGGAAAGACCTGCTGCCAGACACATCGACTGCCTTGCCTGCCCTGCCTGCATGTCTGCCTACCAGCCTTGCTGCCAGCCTCCCTGCCAGCCTTGCTGCCAGCCTCCCTGCCAGCCTTGCTGCCAGCCAGTCTGCCTGCCAGCCTTGCTGCCAGCCAGTCTGCCTGCCAGCCTTGCTGCCTGCCTTCCTGCCAGCCTTGGTTCATGTCTGCCTGCCAGCCTTGGTGCCTGCCTGCCTGCCTGCCTGCCTGCCAGCCTTGGTGCCTGCCTTGGTGCCAGCCTTGGTGCCTGCCTTGGTGCCAGCCTTGGTGCCTGCCTACCTGCCTGCCAGCCTTGGTGCCTGCCTTGGTGCCAGCCTCCCTGCCAGCCTTGGTTCCTGCCAGCCTTCCTGCCAGCCAGCAACCCCACAACCATGCGGAAGCACAGCAAGCCTCAGCCATCTGCTGCCAGCCCTGGCAAGAGGAACAGGGCTACCATCCCACCCCCTGGCCCTCACTCTGGTTCTGCTGGGGCTTCTGTAGCACAGGCTCGCTCTTCTGGGGCTGGCGCTTCTGCTGCTTCTGCTTCTGGAGGAGCTGATGACAAGCACTCCAGCACCAGCCACCTCCACACCACCTGCACCCTTCACCCCTGAGACTGAGCGACCAAGAGGAGTGCCAGAGACTCATTTTTGTCTCATAGCTTGTTGTTAATAAAGTCTATTTTTGATTCACACACTTGCTTCATTTCTTTTTTTTTAATAAAGTCTTGGTGGAAACTTTTAGAAATGGTTTAAGCCTTTGCATGCTTGTGGGATGGGTTTAGATAGCTGTGCGATGGGTTGAGATAGCTGTGGGATGGGCAGGGATACCTGTGGGATGGGTGATAGCTGTGGGATAGATAAACCTCCAGTGCAAGCATAGTGGGACTGTATGGTCCACCCTCCCAGGTGCCACACCTACGGCCCTTTATTATCAATAATAATGTAATAATTATCCACACATGTCAACATAAACACAACTCTTTATTAAATGCCCTGTTCATTGTAGGGCCACTCAACATACATGGCCCAATCTCATCCGTGTGATGAGACAGGCTGAAGGAAGCATCCATTAAGCATCTATCATCCTGTCTTGCCACTCCACCGCTCCAGCTGGGGAGTTGCACCAGTGTCTCAGGAGGTTGCGCTGCTTCTTCGCCTCACGTGAGGCTCTGTTGGGCCCTTGCACATCCTCAGTGTCGATCAGGTTTCGCCCTTGCCTCCATTCCCCAGGCTCCATGTCCCCATTGCCTTGCTGGAGGTCCACGAGTCTGTTCTGCAAGACTGGGTAGCGGGTGCGCATGAGATTGTGCACGATGCAGCAAGCTTCCATGATCCTCCTCACGGTCTCTGGGCAATGCTGCATGGTGGTGAGAAGTACCTGGAACCTGTTGGCCAGGATGCCAAAGGCGTTCTCCACCACCTGCCTTGCCCTGGACAGCCTGTAGTTGAAGATCCTCTCTTCACGGGTGAGCAGTCTGGAAGTGTAGGGCTTCGTGAGGTAGGTTGTGAGGGAGGAGGCGTCATCCCCCACGATGAAGTAGGGCACATCTTGTGTGTCATTGGGCAGGGGTTCTGGATCTGGGAAGCCCACGATGAGGTTGCCTTCCATCCCCTCCTTGAGGTCACTGGCGTTGTATACCTGGGCATCTGAAGATGAGCTGTTGCCTGAAGCATCGATGTACATGAACTTGTAGTCAGCATCGACCATGGCGAAGAGGATGATGCTGAAGAAGCCCTTGGAGTTGAAATAAGTGGACCCCGACTTGGCTGGAGCTTTGCAGGCCACGTGCTTGCCATCTATGGCTCCAACGGTGTTTGGTAAATTCCACTTCTGATACCACTGCTCTGCAACTTTCTTCCATCCTTCTTCAGTGGAGGGACACTGGAGGAGCTCCTCCTTGTATTCTTCGATGATGGCCTGCACCACTTCTCTGACCACAATGCTGATGGTGTTGGATGGCACCCTCCAGCCGTACTGCATGCTCCTGTAGGAGGTCCCTGAGGCCAGGTGGCGCAGAGTGAGTGCCACCTTGAGCCCAGGTTCCAGGCTGGGCTGGAAGCTGGTGTTTGCCTTGGTCAACCTGGGTGTCAGCCGCTGCACAACTTCGTCAAACATGGCTGTAGGCATCCTCATGAAGTTCTGGAACGCCCAAGTGTCTTCGCTCCTGTGCTCCACCATCAGCTTGTTGTACAGTCCGTCCTCCGCTCTACTGGCGAACCATCTTCGGACCCAGACTCTTTTTGGGTGGCTCCTTTTCTTCTCGCAGTAGTGTTCACAGAGCCTGCAGATGGCTTTGCACTGTTGCAGAACAATGGTGGCTGCCGAAAGGACTTTGTTACAATCCACGGTGGACATGACTGGATGCTGTGGAAGAGGAAAAGGCAGATGAAGGCTGCAGAGGTCTGCACCGCTGGGCTGCTGTTCTGAAAGTGCGATGCAGGCGAGTTGCTCCCCCTTTTTATAGGCAGTATAGGTTTTCCTCTAGGCATCCTCCAGGCATCCTCTAGACATCCTTAATATCCGAGATAGGTCCCCTCTGCAAACGTTTTTTCCATTTTAAACGCTTTGTTTCCGTGCTGCATCCGTTCTGCGTCCGTTCTGCTTCCTCCCTGCGTCCAGGTGGATGGAGTTCCGCGGATGCATAGCAGACGCCTAGCGGATATAGTGGATATAGTGGATGCGTAACGGATGCATAGCGGATGCGTAGCGGATGCGTAGCGGATGCAGAATGGACGAACTGGATATATTTTCCGTGCAAAAGTTTTGGGCAGCCCAAAACCTTTGGAGTGGATGAAACATCCATAAACAGATGCTGGACGGATAGAGAGGAAGCCAAACAGAGGCAGTGAGTACATTGCGTTTTCGAACGGATGGCAAGGTTTTTTGTCCGTTTTACTTCCTCTTTGCATCCGTTGGTTCAGTGTGACATGGGCTTTAGATATAAATTATATTCTGTAAAGGATGCCAGGTAGACAGTTCTAGCACCTACCACCTTGAAAGTGAAGATTTTAAAAACTAGTTTCATAGAACTTCATGTAATCTTTGTTAATATCAGTGGTCCTCAGAATGTTCTACTCATTAGTAGTACCTTATATATACAAAATTCAGACTTTAATCTCTTATAGGTGAACTTGTCTGCTTGACCATTCCTTGTTCTGCTAACTGTGCTCTCTCAGAGAGGGCAATTCTTAATGTCTTTTCATGATTAAAGGAGAACACTTAAAGGTTGAAGTATTGGGTTCTTTGATGGAAAAATGAGCTTCCTCGTTAGCCTTAAAAATTCCAGTCTGGCTATCAACTATTGAAGCATTTTCTTATCCTATAACATACAAAAAGGAACAAACAGTTAGATATGGTGAAATATTGAATGAAAAGGGTGAACTTAAATCTATACAAAAACTGGAGGAACAAGGTATAAAGATGAATTGGTTTTCATATGCACAAATACATTCAAGGTATGACAAAGATTCTAAAACAGAAGGTTTCTATGATAAACTGACTGACTTAGATAAGATTTTGACAGGTAGTGATGAAAAGGGGATTAAAAAATTTTGTGGATATTTATTAGAAATTAAACTAGAAGAAGAACAAGTTAAAGAAACTATGATTGCTTGGGGGAAGAATTTTGGATATGGGATTGATCTAGAGAAATGGCAAAAATTATGGTCTCAAAATTATAAAATGACAATGTCAACAGCATATAAAGAAAATTTGTATAAGATGTTTTACAGGTGGCATTTTTCCCCGACAAGAATAGCAAGAATGTTCAAGAACAAATCCGAAAAATGTTGGAAATGTCATCAGACACCTGACTCATATTACCATATGTGGTGGACTTGTGCGGATGCTAAAAAATACTGGACTAAAATCCATACATGGTTGGAAAAAAATGACAAAAAAGCATATAGATTTGAAACCAGAGATATTTTTATTGGGAATTTTACCTGAAATATATAATAAAGAATTGAAATACCTGATTGTAAATATATTAACAACGGCTAGGATTGTATTTGCTAAAAACTGGAAAAATGAGAAAATACCATCACAGGAGGAAATCGTGAAGAAAATATTGGTATGTGCTGAAATGAGTAGATTGACATTTGAAATTAGAGAACAAGATGATAAACCATTTTATAAAATTTGGGATCTATTCTATCAATGGTTAGGCAATAAAATATAATAATGAAATATGTAGACTTTTAGAAAATAATAAATATATAAAGATGTATTCTTTTCTTATTATTTCTACAAAATGATTCTAGGATAGATCTGGGATGATAATATCAATTGTCATAAAACAAATTAAGTGATGATCATTTTGTGAAACATTAATGAATAAAAGTATAGTCAAATGATTGATTAATAATGATGTTAATGTATTTAATATTTGAAAATATGAGATTATATACAATGTAATTATAATTGAAGACTATGAAATGGAAGCACAAAACAATTTGTAAACCAACCGGCACACTGTATGTACATATATGGAAGATGACTTGATGTTTTTATATTTTGTTTGTTTATGTTTGTTTTAAAAACCAATAAAAACTAAAAAAAAAATTCCAAAAATAAACAGATTCTGTTGGTTTTAGAGTACTATCGTTGAAATGTGGTTCTCTAAGGAGTCTCCAGACTTTTTCTTTCTTTTGCAAAGGAAATTAGAATAGACTAACAGAGTTGGAAGGGACCTTGGAGGTCTTCTAGTCCAAACCCCTGCTCAGGCAGGAAGCCCTGTACCATTTCAGACAAATGGTTGTCCAATCTCTTCTTTAAAACTTTCAGTGTTGGAGCATTTACAACTTCTGGAGGCAAGTTGTTCCACTGGTTAATTGTTCACACAATCCGGAAATTTCTCCTTAGTTCTAGATTACTTCTCTCCTTGATTAGTTTCCCTCCATTGTTTCTTTTCCTGCCTTCAGATGCTTTGGAGAATAGCTTGACTCCCTCTTCTTTGTGGCAACTCCTGAGTTGTTGGAACACCCTTGTCCTTCTTACATTAAACTTGACATACTGAATTCCAACAACCCATTTTATATGTAGTAAACATCTTTGTCAGCTAATTCACCTGGAATTTTGGTTTGTTTTCTTGATTCTTCCAGTCTTTGACTTAAACTTAGATGCATGCTGCAACAATGAGACATTTGAAAGAAAGGCTGGAGGATGAGAATTGACAGATTCTGTCAATTTCACCATTAACAGAAAGACAGTGCCGTTCATACAGACTGCCAAAACACATGGCCCTTTAATAAACATGCATTGTTTCTTCTTATTTTTCATCATACATCACAACTATTGATTAAAGTATATTTACATAATGGTGTTTGCACCACCTGGTTTCTCCCAACCTCCTTTTAAATCAACCTACAGCCAACCCTATTTTGATCCACATTGAAATACCGAGCACATGCTTTAGTTAATCGGTGTTCATTCAGTCAATCCTGTAAGATATTATAGAGAAGAGTGCTAGATCACTGCCCAACTCTGACTTGATCCCATCATCCTCACAACATGCCAAATGGAAGTAAGATCAATCACTACTCATCTTCCCCACAGATCTTGCAATGAGAGGGATTATTATTATTATTATTATTATTATTATTATTATTATTATTATTGTTGTTGTTGTTGTTGTTGTTGTTGTTGTTGTTGTTGTTGTTGTTATTTATTGTTATTGTGCGCAAAAAACAACAGTGTACACAGCCAACAAAATAACTATGCTGAATTTCGTATCACAAATCACTAGTCGAACACTTCCCAAGTATTTAGGACTGTGTGATATATTGGCGGGTTAGGCGAGCAGATCCCAGTAAGATGGCTTTCTGCAGCTGACCAATGGTGATATTGTCAGTGCCAATTGTTTTTAAGTGCTTGCCTAGGTCTTTAGGCACAGCACCCAGTATGCCGAATACCACTGGAACCACCTGCACTGGTTTATGCCAGAGTCTCTGCAGTTCAATTCTCAAATTCTGACATATGGTGATTTTTATAAGTTGTTTCTCGTCAATTCCGCTGTCATCAGGTATGGCAATGTCGACGATCCACAGTTTTTTCTTCTCCACAATTGTGATATCTGGCGTGTTGTGTTCCAAAACTTTGTCAATCTGTATTCGGAAGTCCCACAGTAGTTTTGTATGCTCATTTTCGGCCACTTTTTCAGGCTTATGGTCCCACCAGTTCTTTGCTACAGGCAGATGATAGTTGTGACACAAATTCCATCTGAGCGACAGTTTTGTGATGTTGTTTGTAGTTAATCTGAGCAATTGTCTTACAACAGCTCAGTATGAGATTGATGGTTTCATCCGCTTCTTTGTAGAGTCTGAATTTGGGGTCATCAGCAGATTGTTCTGTTCTGGTTTTGATTGCATTTGCTCTGATGGTTTGTTCTTGGGCTCCAAGAATCAGGCCTTCTGTCTCTTTCTTCAGTGTTCCGTTGCTCAGCCATAACCAGGTCTTTTCCTCATCTACTTTTCCTTGGATCTTTTCAAGGAACCATCCAGGCAGTCCTTTGCTACACCAGCTATCAGCCTCAGTTTGCATTGCTATTATCCTATATTGATCCTTGGTTTGCTGCCCTTTGAGCATCTTCCTATTGTTGATCTCCATCAAATATTATTATTAAGGGCCTGTCACATAGGCCGACGGATGCAAAACGTTTGTAAAAAGGACACAGCAGATGAGAAAATATTCCATCCATTGTTATCCGCTCTCAAAAGTGCCCCGAATTTGCATAAGCAGAGCAGACAACAACGGAAAGGAATGGACGGGGGGAGGATGTAGCGAGGATGTTAAGCGGATGCTCCACAGAAGCCTAGCGGATAGAAGCGGATGGCATATCCGCAGGGCTTCCGGGGGGAACACAGCGAAGTGGACACGCAATGGAAGGAGCGGATGCAGAGCAGATGCTGAGCGGATGAAGCGGATGCATCATGGAAGCCTAGCAGATGCCTAGCAGATGCCTAGCGGATACAAAGCGTTCACTGCGCATGCGGGGAGGATGCATTGTGTCAGCCCCGTGGATATAAAGGGAAGCAGCTCGCAAGCAGGTCACCATTCAGAGGAAAGACCTGCTGCCAGACACAGCTCCAGCCAGCCAACAACCATGGGGAAGAAGAGGAAGCCTGTGCCTACTCCTGCTAGCCCTGGCAAGAAGGACAGGACCACCATCCCACCCCCTGGCACTGACTCTTCTTCTGCTGGGGCTTCTGCTGCTCGAGCTGGCTCTTCTGGTGCTGGGGCTTCTGCTGGGGCTTACTCTGCTGGCGCGGCTCCTGGTGCTGATGCTTCTGCTGGTGCTTACTCTGCTGGTGCTGCTCCTGGTGCTGGGGATTCTGCTGGTGCTTACTCTGCTGGTGCTGCTGGTGCTGCTGGTGCTGCTGGTGCTGTTGGTGCTGCTGGTCCTGCTTTTGCTACGACTGTTGTTGTTGCTGCTGCTGCTGCTGGTGGTGGTGGTGTGGTGGACCAGCCCCTAGAACCTTGAAGCCCCTCTGGTGAGGGCCCAGATGGCCCTTCCAGAGGGAGGAAGAGGCATACGTGTGAACGGGAGAGGAGGCGATACTCCATCGAAGAGGATCATGAGGATGAGGTGCTCGAATGGCTGAGGGAGAACGAGTATCTATGGCGGAAGGGACACAGGCTCTATCGAGACACCAAAAGGAAGCAGGCTGCTTGGAGAGAGAAGGCGGAGAGCCTGGGCTACACTTCAGAGGTGCTCCTCAGCTGGTGGAAGCACATGCACACCTGGTATGGGAAGCTGCACCTCAAGAAATCTGGCCAAGCCACGGTCAAGATGACAGACCGGGAGACCTACATGATGGCCAAGTGCAGCTTCTTGGAGGGTGAGATCCGCCACCGAGGAGCAGCCCCTCTCACAACCCTCTCTCTCAGGCAGCCTGCTGAGAGCCAGTCCTCTTCTGGCCAAGAGTCAGCTCCTGTGTCCAGGCAGGTATCTGTGGAGCGTCCCACGACGGAGACCCCCCCCGACAGCTGCACTCCCCGTGGCAGAGCGCGTGGAGGACCCCCTGATGCAGTGGGAGCAAGGAGAGGGCACTTCCACCAGAGACCAACCCACCCCCACCCCCAGCTCCACCTCCACAGAAAGCAGGCAGAGAGCCAGACCAGAGGGCCAGAGCTACACTGTCCTGCTGGAGATCAGGGACACCATCAAATGCAGTGTAGATCTCCTTCCTCAGCTGGTACACACCGACATACCATCCTCAAACCGCAAGCCCTTCCTCACCTACGTCAACTAGACCCTCATGGACATGTCCAAATCACAGTACCAGGTGATCAAGGACAGGATCACCGGTCTTCTGCACAACCCTCCAGGCCCAGCTGAACCTGCTCCGACCCAGTCCAGGTCTAATCCTCTACCCCAGGTGATGTCACAGCCCTTCCAAGGCTTTCCACAGGCCCTCACCTACCAAGGCTACGGCTACCAGGAGTTCCAGCAGCACAGGCAGCCCTTCCCAGTCCAGGCACAGGTTCATCGTATGCCACCGGTGCCACCGATGCCACTGATGCCACCAATGCCACTGACGCCACAGATGCCACCAATGCCACAGATGCCACCCATGCCACAGATGCCATCCACACCACAGATGCCACCGATGCCTCACCTCCCACACCTGCAGACCAGACAGCCCCACTACACTCCTCCTTCCTCCACCCCACAGCCAAGCCCGGCCTCAGAACATCTGTCATCGGTCTTGGGACTGACACCCCATGTCATGGAGGAAGGGGCTCTCAACATCACAGGATTGAGCCAGCTCTCTGAGAGCTTCCTCCACACACCATCCCCTGTTGTCCTCTCGGGTCCAGGCACCCCAATGGTGCCTCAGACCAGCACTCCAGCCACTGCCACCTCCACAGCACCTGGACCCTTCACTCCTGAGACTATGGGCACACCTCAGAGTGACTGAGAAGAGTGCCAGAGACTGGGTTGCTACCTGTTGACTTTATCTTTGCTTGGGACACTTTACTTGGGTCATTTTCTTTTACAGTTTGTTATTAATAAAGATTATCTTTGCTTCACACACTTGGTTCAGTTCTTTTAGTCAATAAAGTCTTGGTGGAAACTTTTAGAAATGGTTTTAGCCTTTACATGCTTGTGGGATGGGCAGGGATACCTGTGGGATGGGCAGGGATACCTGTTGGATGGGTAATAACTGTGGGATGGGTTAAGATAGCAGTGGGATGGGCAGGGATACCTGTGGGATGGGTAATAGCTGTGGGATAGATAAACCTCCAGTGCAAGCATAGTGGGACTGTATGGTCCACCCTCCCAGGTGCCACACCTATGGCCCTTTATTATCAATAACAATTTAATCATTCATCCACACATGTCAACATAAACACAACTCTTTATTAAATGCCCTGTTCATTGTAGGGCCACTCAACATACATGGCACAATCTCATCCATGTGATGAGACAGGCTGAAGGAAGCATCCATTAAGCATCTACCATCCTGTCTTGCAACTCCACTGCTCCAGCTGGGGAGTTGCACCAGAGTTTCAGGAGGTTGCGTTGCTTCTTCTCTTCACATGAAGCTCTGTTGGGGCCTTGCACATCCACAGTATCTATCAGGTTTCACCCTTGCCTCCATTCCCCAGGCTCCATGTCCCCATTGCCTTGTTGGAGGTCCACGAGCCTGTTCTGCAAGACTGGGTAGCGGGTGCTCATGAGATTGTGAAGGATGCAGCAAGCTTCCATGATGTTCCTCATGGTCTGTGGGCGATGCTGCATGGTGGTGAGAAGTACCTGGAACCTGTTGGCCAGGATGCCAAAGGCGTTCTCCACCACCCGCCTTGGCCTGGACAGCATGTAGTTGAAGATCCTCTCTTCATGGGTGAGGCATCTGGAAGTGTAGGGCTTCATGAGGTAGGTTCTGAGGGAGAAGGCGTTATCCCCCACGATGAAGTAGGGCACATCTTGTGTGACATTGGGCAGGGGGTCTGGATTTGGGAAGCCCATGATGAGGATGCGTTCCAGCCCCTCCTTGAGGTGACTGGTGTTGTATACCTGGCCATCTGAAGATGACCCGTTGCATGAAGCATCGATGTACATGAACTTGTAGTCAGCATCGACCATGGCAAAAAGAATGATGTAGTTGTGATAAGTGGACCCTGACTTGGCTGGAGCTTTGCAGGCCACGTGCTTGCCATCTATGGCTCCAACGGTGTGGGGGAAGTTCCACTTCTGATACCACTGCTCTGCAACTTTCCTCCAGCCTTCTTCAGTGGTGGGGCACTGGAGGAGCTCCTCCAGGTATTCTTCGATGATGGCCTGCACCACTTCAATGCCACCTTCAGCCCAGGGTCCAGGCTGGGCCAGAAGTTGGTGCTCTGCTTGGTCAACCTGGGTCTCAGCCGCTCCACAACTTCGTCAAACATGGCTGGCGGCATCCTCATGATGTTCTGGAATGCACGAGGCTCTTCGTTCCTCAGCTCCACCATCAGCTTGTTATTCAGTCCGTACTCGGCTCTTCTCATGATCCATCTTTGGACCCAGACACTTGTAGAACAGGTGAAAGAGCCTGTAGATGGCTTCGCACTGTTGTAGAATGATGGTGGCTACCAAAAGGAGTGTGTAACGATCCATGGTGGAGATGATTGGATGCTGTGGAAGAGCAAGAGCAAGATGAAGGCTGAAGATGTCTGCACAGCAGGGCTGCTGGACTGAAAGTGAGATCCAGGTGAGTTCCTCCCTCTTTTTATAGGCAATATAAGTTTTCCGCTAGGTGTCCTTTAGCATCCTCTAGGCATCCTGCAGACATCCTAAATATCTGAGATACGTCCCCTATACGAACGTTTTTTTCCATTTTAATGCTTTGTATGCGAGCTGCATCCGCTTTCATCCTTTCTACGTCTGTGCTACGAATGCTGTGTGTCCGTTCTGCATCCATTTCGCTTCCTCCCTGTGTCTGTTTTCCACTGGAGCGGATGCGAGTTGCGCGGATGCGCAGCGGATGCCTAGTGCATATAGCAGACGTGTAACGGATGACGACGGACGTCTAATGGATGTTCCCCGTATGCGTAGCGGATGTATAATGGATGCGTTGGATACATTTTCCGCTCAAAAAGTTTTGTGCAGCTCAAAACTTTTTGAGTGGATGAAATGTCAGTAGACGGATGCTGGACGGATAGAGAGGATGAAAAACGGACGCAGTGAGTACAGAACGGATGCATCGCGTTAACCAATGGATGGCAAGAGTTTCTCTCCATTTTACATCCTCTTTCCATCTGTTGTTGCTGTGTGACAGGGGCATTATTATTATTATTATTATTATTATTATTATTATTATTATTATTATGGTTGCCAGCATACCCTGGGGGCATTTAAACACAGCCAAAGGTAAAAGGATACCAGCCAACAGGCAGTCCAGGAGACAAGGTTGGCCAGGATTCTCACCAATTGGAAAATGGACCACCATAAATAAAGTAGAGCAATAGTATTCTTGAGGAAACACCAACCTTGTTCCTCATTCAAATATTCACAGCACAGATAAGAAGAAGTAGCAATGCTTCAGACTGGTTTCTTTAGGCTTGATTGTAATTAGGAGCTTGCAGTGGTGAGCAATGGATGTGGCATTGTGCCATGAATGAGGAATATCACCCCAAAATTGTGAATGGTACTTCAAAAAACATTAGCTCCTAGGATCTCATAATAAACTGTGCTGACAGAGTCAGGGAAAGAACTGGTGGCATTCCAGGATATGGAATTCTAAAAGTGACAAAGACAAAATGAGCATAGAAATATATTCGCCTTTATTTTTGCAAAGAGGAAGAACAGATAGAGGCTGATGGACTTCTCTAAAGGATGAGGGTGAGGCAAGCAGGAAATTGAACAGCTGAGAATTTTCTCGGCTCAGCTGTTGGCCAGAAATTTCTTATTGGCTGACTGTCCTCTGCATGATCTGTAGATGTACGAACATGTAAACCTAACTATGCTCAGAGTATCTCGGTGTTTAAATAAAAACGGAGATAGAGCCATCTTCATCAAGTCAAAGGAACCTAATAGCTGGCTTCCAGTACTTGAGGGGCTGTCACAGAGAAGAGAGGGTTCATCTATTCTCCAAAGCACCTGAGGGCAGGACAATAAGTAACAGGTGTATAGGTTTTTATTGGTAAAATGTGTGATGACCCAGGGCGTGGCACAAAGGCAACACAATCAAATAAGCAATAAAATTCCCTTTATCATCTCCAACTTTGCCTCCAATGTCCAGGTTACCTTCAGTTGGAGAAAAATTCTCCCAGGAACAGTCTTTAACTGTAGAAAATTCAGTCCCAAACAAGGTACATACAAACTACAACTAAAAATCCAAACAAACCAAGCTAAAGTAATTAACTTGACAGGCCAGGAGAAGGAATTTCAGACTTGAAAGCACAGCAAAACTCACACAGTTGGACAGATGCCAGGAACACAGATAAGCCACGATGATACCAGATAAATTCAGAGATAAGCCTCAACAATACAGATAATTCACAATTTGCTCCCAACAGCTTGCTGCATGCAGCTTCCTTTTTTTATACACTGTGTTCCCAGCTGCAGCTAATTAATGGAATCAGGGCTCTTTCCTCCCCCATGGGCTGTGCAACTCACATTGCTCCCTTCTCCATTCCACCCTGCATGCCATAGGATAAAGAGGGGGTGGGCCTGGCTCTTCATCTGAATTCCCTCTCCCTTGCTCTACCTCTCCTCTGCTCTGGGAAATTTGCCCTTCCCCAGTTTCTTTCACAGCCAATGGAGCCACACTCCCACTCCCTGTCAGCTGTTCGGCTTCCTCCTCTGAGTCAGATTCCGACAGGAGCACGACAATACATGTATGAACCTTGTACACTGATATGGCCTGTAGGCTAATCAATAAATAATGATGGTGATGATAATAATAATAAAGAAGTAACAGCTGAAAGATCATTAGAGAGAGATCAACCTAGAAATAAGGAGAAATTAATTAATCAGTGGACCAGCTTGCCTCTAGAAGTTGTGGGTGTCCCATCACTGGAGGTTTTCAAGAAGAGACTGGACAGCCATTTGTCCAGGATGGTATAGGGCAATGATGGTGAACCTTTTTGGCACCAAGTGCCAAAAAGGGAGCATGCACACTCATCAGGGCTGCAACCCGGAAGAGAAGCTGCACAGGGGACATGCATGTGCCAGGAAATGAGCTTCCAGTTTCTGCTGTGCATGCATCCATGACGATCAGCTGGCCAATACGCATGCACACCCTGGAAAATGAAAGACCAGCTCTTCCAGTTTCCGGCACTGCCACACATGCAAAGACCAGCTGATCATCATGTGCACGTGCACGCCAGAAAACCAGAAAAGGAATGAGCGATGCCACACATACCAGGAGACATGGCTCTACATGCCACTTTGGGCATGTGTAACATAGGCTCACCATCACAGGTATAGGGTCTCCTGCTTGAGCAGGGACTTGGACTAGAAGACCTTCAAGGTCTTTTACAACCTATGTTTTATCTATTGAGTTTTACACAAAAGGCACCCTGGGATTGTTTTGAGAGTATCAACTGCTAACCTCTGTCTGATTCAGCACCATGTGTTCATTGTTGGCCAAAGCCCTAGATGGTTGAAACCCAACCAACATTCTGTGGCCTAGACCACCTGCTGCACTACAAACTGATGGCTTCTGGTGTGATCTGTTGGCCTTGAAATGTATATCTTGAATACACACCATGCATAACCACTGCCAGCAGCCAGCTTGCCCCATTACAAACAGTCTACCTTAATCTTACAAGAATAGACCGCAAACATCTTCAGAAAATAGCTTACTTTCCCAACTGAGAGGAGAAGGACAATCCCAAAGCTTTCCCCTATAGCTTTTACCTATGTTAAAAAGAAACGGGAATGTAGCTTTCCAACTCTATAGATAACAATGATCCATAGACAACTGTACATGGTGGATAACATGTTCACTTTTCCTCTATCTCAGGAATCTTTCGACATGGGCATCTTTCGAAAAACCCCAAACGCTGTTAAGAATCTGCTGAAGTAAGTCAGGTCTTCCCTCGTGCCTCAAACACAGATTGTCTACCACTATATTGATTTGTATGAATAGACAACTGCAGAAATGGCCTTTGGAGATGCTTCCAAGGCTTTCTTGTTTGTTTGTTTCTTTCCTATTTAATGTCAGCATTCCAAAGAAACTCCTCATCTTCATTCAACACTCAGAAACAAAGTCCATCCAAGTAAAATATGGCTTCCATGGCTGACACCTTTATTATTACTATTTTTACAAATAACTCAAGGTAGCAAACATATCTAGTATACCTTCCTCCTTCAGTTTTCCTCCAAACAACAACCCTGTGTGGTGAGTTGGGCCGACACGCAGTGACATAGCTAAGGCAAAACTAGAACTCACCATCTCCGGCTTTCTAGCCTGGACCAAACTACCTCATTCTTTTATTATCCATGCATTGCAGTGGTGGTATTCTACTGGTTCAGCCCAATTCTGGTGTACTGGTAGTGCCAAAGATCAGCTGGCAGAGAACATTTGCTCCAAGCCTCTCCAATGCTCTGCATTTGGGCCTTCCACCCCTGCCTCTGCTTCTAGGTCCTTTTTAACCTCTCAGCTCTTTGGCACGGTAGACTGGATTGCTGTGCTAAACAGCTGAGAGGTGCAATAGCTTAGTTTTTACTGTTTTAATGAGTGCACAAAGCATGCGTTTGGTGCAGCCATGCCCACCAAGCCATGCCCACAGACCAGTGGTGAGAACTTTTGAATCCCACCACTGATGCATTCCCCATCCTTCCACTTTCCACTAAGTGTGTAACCTTCTGCTCTGGGAGCCATTTCATGTACTTTATGCCCACAAAATGGCCGGACACAACAGCAACCACAACAACAGCAAACACCACAATAAAGGAACCCCAGACTTATGATGTATTAAGGACACATGTATCAGATCAGGATGAGATCAGTGGAAGAACAGCCCAGCCTTGTTAGCTTACACATAATGTGGTATCAGGCATTTCCTGATGTTCAGGTCTTCTGTATCCTGACTGATAATTAAACTACTGTCTTTCCTTCCCTGCTGAAAAGAGCCAGCATGCCAGACATAAACTTTGCATATCAAAGTCCATTGTGCATATAGTAACAGTTCCTTTATTGAGCCTCTGTCTATATTCAAGCTCTAAACTTTAAATCTGTTAAAAATATTCATCTCTTTTTTTGAGAGTCTGAACAGGGCATAAGGGCTGAATTTGTGCCTACAAAATAGGACGACTCTAACATTTATTTTCTTACAAAGCAACTAAGCCAGTTTGTATAGTCCTTTATCACTGTTGGTAGAAGTGGGGACATGCACTCATCCATCTTTGAGAGCCAGAAAAAAAAATTAAATTTGTCTCAAACTGTGAAATCAAACTCTCTTCCTTGTGTTTGTTGTTTTTCTGTGGACAGAAAACCTCACAGGTTCTGGGTGGGGGAATTTAGCAGCAAGCAAAAACCAGAAGGACAAGAGGCTTGTTGTTTCAGCTTCCTCCCACATCTGTGAATACTAAATATAGTCTGCGCCCTTCCCTCAGGAGGCCCAGCCAATAAAAGCTTTGAAAACAGCATAATTTCTCAACCATACCTTCAAAGGATAGATGGGCAGGACCCACAACCCAGCTACACGCTGACAAGCACAGCCTTTCATATGAAGTGGAAAGACCTTGGCAGATTCAGCGTGCAACAGAGGAGAAAGTTTGGTGATCATTTGAGTTGCATCAGTTCACACAAATCAGGGTGGTATAGAATAATAATAGAGTTGGAAGGTTGTCAAGCAAAGGTTGTCCAATCTCTTCTTAAAAACCTCCAGTGATGGAGCGCCCACAACTTCTGGAGCAGTGGTGGAATTCAAAATTTTTTACTACCGGTTCTGTGGTGGGCTCTCTGCCAGCTTGGTGGGCCTGATGGGGGAGGGATATACTGCAAAATATCCCCCAAGTCCCCTCCCTACCCCACTAACCTGCTTTCCAGCTCCATTCTCCTGTGCAGGGCAACCAAAGAAGACCCAGCCAATCAGCTGGGACTTGGGAGGCGGAGAATAGATGGGGGTGGGGCCAGTCACAGGTGGTATTTGCTGGTTCTTTGAATGACTCAAAATTTCTCCTACAAGTTCTCCAGAACTGGTCAGAACCGACTGAATACCACCTCTGAATGGAAGTTAATAGAATAGAAATAGAAATAATATTTGAATAGAATAGAAAATAGTGGAGTGTAGCACAAGTGGTCCCATCCTTATTTAGCACCAGATAAAACTACAGGTAGTTCTCAACAATTCAGCCCCAAATTTCCATTGCGAAGAAAAAACAGCTATTAAGTGACTTTTGCCCCCTTTTTTGCCACCATTGTTAAATAAATCACTGCAATTGTTAAGTTAATAATAAGTTGGTAAGTGAATCTGACTTCCCACATTGACTTTGCTCATCAGAAGGTCACAAAAAGTGGATCATTTGATGCCGGGACACTGCAATTGTCATAAGTACCAGTCAGTTGCCAAGCATCTGAATTTTGATCACGTGACCATGGGGATGCATGGTTCTAAATGTGAAAAATTGTCATATGTCACTTTTTTCAGAGCCATCGTAACTTTTGAATGGTCACTGAATAAATAGTTATACATTGAGGATTGACTGTGCTTGTATTTTATTTCCATGCTGTGCATTGATATATGTATGGGTATAAACTAAAAAATAAACTGATACCAGGGCTATTTACAATCTGCTGTACAGTTTATCCCCAGCTCTTACACTCAACTTTCAAAGTGTACTCTATTTCACAGAATAAGCTTGAGGAAGAACTCACCCAAGGCAGAGTTAGGTCAGCCAATTTAGTTTGTGGGTTGAATATCTTCCCAGTATTTGGCTCCTAATCCAGCTTGACAAGTTTGACTGGTATACAGCAAAGGAGTTCTTCTTTAAAACTAATAAGGCCGGAATGCAACCAGAGCTATTAATATCAAGCTAAGGAAGAGTTGGAAACATATTCTAAGCAGAGATATCCGATTCTGCCTTGCCTCGATGGGCTATTCAGGGCACCTTCATAAAACTTGCATGGCTAACGGTGGTGCATGAATTCTCTTTCCAAAACTACAGCAATGAACTTGCTAGTTTTGCCATGCAAAAACAAAGTCCAGATTTTCTAATCCAATTTTCAAGTGGAAAAAAAGTAATCTGTTGTTTTTGGAATACTAACTCAAACATCAGTTGTGTTTTATTTTGCCCAGAGATTTAGGTTTGATATGGGACAAACGATTTGGGGGTGTGGGTAAAATTCACATGTACATCTTCTTTCACAATAACAAACTATGTAGTAGATATCTGGTGAAAATTATTTTGACAGCTAGCTTTCTTTGTGTAGAGAATATATGGGGAAAAATGAGATGATTATGCCCTTAGGACTCCCAACCTGCAATCTGCATTGTCATAGATAGGGCTAATAAAACAGAATGACAGAATTGGAAGGGATCTTGGAGGTCTTCTAGTCCAACCCCCTGCGCAGGCAGGAAACCCTATGTCATTTCAGACAAATAGTTGTACAGTCTCATCTTAGAAACTTCCAGTGTTGGTGCGTACACAACTTCTGGAGGCAAGTTGTTGACTCTGGTTAATTGTTCTCACAATCAGGAAATTTCTCCTTAGTTCTAGGTTGCTTCTCTCCTTGATTAGTTTCCACCTGTTGCTTCTTGTACTGTGCTCAGGTGCTTTGGAGAATAGCTTGACTCCCTCTTCTTTGGGGCAGCCCCTGAGATATCAGAACACTGCTATCATGTCAGCCCTAGTCTTTCTTTTCATTAAACTAAAGGTAAAGGTTCCCCTTGCACATACGTGCTAATCGTTCCTGACTCTCAGGGGGCGGTGCTCATCTCTGTTCAAAGCCGAAGAGCCAGCGCTGTCCAAAGACATCTCTATGGTCATGTGGCCAGCATGACTAAATGCCAAAGGCGCAAAAACACTGTTACCTTCCCACCAAAGGTGGTCCTTATTTTTCTACTTGCATTTTTACATGCTTTCAAACTGGTAGGTTGGCAGAAGCTGGGACAAGTAATGGGAACTCACTCCATTACATCACACTAAGGATTCGAACCACCGAACTGCTGACCTGTCGATCGACAAGCTCAGCGTCTTAGCCACTGAGTCACTGCATCCCTTTTATTAAACTAGACATACCCAATTCTCATTCCAATTATGCAGTTCAGTGGGAGATATTTGACCATGCCCAGGAGATTGGCCAATTCACTGAGATGTTTTATTCTACTGTATGTTGCCTGCAGCGGTGGTATTCAGCAGGTTCTGACCAGTTCTGGGGAACTGGTAGAGGAAATTTTGAGTAGTTCTGAGAACCGGCAAATGCCACCTCTGACTGGAGATTTTACAGTATCTTTCCCCTGCCACGCCCACCAAGCCAAGCTCACAGAACCAATAGTAAAAAAAATTGAATCCCACCACTGGTTGCCTGGAATGGAGAATCCATGACAGTGTCCCAAGTGAGGCCAGCTATGAGAAGAATGAAGAGCTCACCAGGAAAGACAGTGAAAACAACATTTGTTTGAAACAACAAGAATCAATTTCTATGTGGAGAGAAAGAGAGGCAAGAGACATAGATCACAACAGATCCCTGCTTCTTGCAGAGACACTCAGTGCTGACAATAAGAAATTCGTTGCATTAGCTGTTCTGATGTGGGAATGAACGACTCGAGACCCAGTGATACTTCAGCTCTTTTTATTTGTCTTTCTGTGACTGCTGTCTAGTGGAGCCGTGGCAACCTCTTTTATAGTGGCTGCTTGCAGCTCGCGCCCAATAACGGCTCTTCAAAATTCCTGCCGTCAAGTGGATATTAGTGGCAGGTTAATGTTAGTGGTAGGGTTTTGCTGTATTGGATGAGTACAGAGTCTGATGTGAGTAAGTCTTTGATTCTTCTCGTCAGCCCCAGGTCCAGGCAGCTTTTTTATCCAGCAGCCTGTGTAATGGTTCCGCTATCATTGCTTTCTGTGGCAAAAAGACATTGTAAAAGTTAATAAGTCCCAAAAAGGCTTGTAACACTGTTTGATTTTGGGGTCTGGGAGCTTCTTTGATTGCTCGGATTTTCTTTTCCATGGGGTGGATTCCTTCTTTATGAGGTATCCCAGGAACTCAACCTTATTAGTGGCTAGTTGGCACTTCTGTCTTTTCACTTTGAGTTCCGCCTCTTTAAATCTTTGTAAGACTTCACTCAAGCGGCCTTGCAGTTGTTTTTTGTCCTTGGCGGCTACCAGTACATCGTCGAAATATGGTACCACCCCCTTGATTCCTTGTAATAAGCGCTCCATCAAACTTTGGAATACCCCTGGGGCCACGCTAACTCCAAATTGTAGTCTTCTGCATTTGAATGCCCCCCTGTGAGTCACAATTGTTTGTGCTTCCACTGTTTCTGGGT
Organism: Laticauda colubrina; assembly: GCA_015471245.1. Lineage (NCBI taxonomy): Eukaryota > Metazoa > Chordata > Lepidosauria > Squamata > Elapidae > Laticauda > Laticauda colubrina. The sequence goes on along the minus strand of BLBF01000077.1, from coordinate 7,752,898 downwards.
CAACTGGCAATTGTTGATACGCTTGTGCAAGGTCGAGCTTCGTGAAAATTTTTCCTCCCCCCAACGAATGTAAAAGGTGTTGTACCACCAGGATGGGGTATGCGCTTTGTTGTAGCACGTGGTTGAGGGTGGCCTTATAGTCTCCGCAGATGCGCACGGACCTATCTGGTTTAATAGGGGTCATGACTGGGGTTTCCCAACTTGCGTGGTCTATTGGCTCTAATACCTCCTGTGCGATAAGTTTATCCAATTGTTCATCGATGTTTGGTTTTAACGTGAAGGGGACTTGCCTTGTCTTTAGCCGAATTGGGGCTACATTTGGGTTCAAATTAAATGAGATAGGGGACCCTTGGTATTTGCCTAGTTCTCCACTGAAGACATCCTGGAATTCTCTCATCAGGTTCTCTTCCCAGTCCGTCTTGGTGATGTTGTTGATCCCGGTCACTCTGATTCCTAGTGGTGCAAACCATTCGAGTCCCAGTAGGCTGGGGTGATCCCAGTCTACTATGGTCAGTGGAAGGACTTTCTTATATTTTTTGAAGTTGACTTGGAAATGTCCGAGTCTGACTACGGGGATCCTGATCACTTGGTAGTCTTTTAGTGTAAGTTTTTGTCTTTCTAGTTCCTTCCTTTCCATATCTGGTATCAGACTCTTTAGGGTGTTCCACGATATCATGGATAGGTATGAACCGGAATCCAACTCCATCTCACAAGGCTGGCCTTCTATGGTGACTTGTACATGCACCTTTTTCGCGTTTGTTGCGCTTGAGTGTCCAATAATTATTGTCTGGTGTGTTTTCTCTTTTCTATTGGCTTTGTTGAACTGCTTGTTCCTGCTTTCTTGGCTCCAAGGGCTCCCTGTCTGCCTCTCTCTCGCTCTGGGCAGGTACTTCCTCTTCTTCTAGGGCTGTAGCTATTTCTTTTTCGGTAGACCCTAGCAATGTTTCCCTGTCTTTCACAATGCCTGCAAACAGCGTTGAGGAAACAGCACTCGAAATGTGGGTGGTCGCCTCCACACCGGGCACAGCGGAAGTCTGACTTTCTCTTCGCTCTGGTCTATTTTTTTCCGACTGGAGTATGTATCTCTTTGTCTTCTTTGTCGGTTTCGGACATGGATTCAATGTCCTCATGGTGTGTTGTAGTGGTGGGTTTTTGAGTGTCCTCTAGCTTCTTATCTTGGTCTTGGCTAGGTTTTCTCAGAGTTTCCTGGGCTGCCCTATTCATCTGCCACATGGTGGCTGCTAATCTTTGCATTGCTTCAGCTGCAGTGGCTTCAGCGATGGCCTTGGTTGCTGATATGTTGGGTCTGGTCAGTAATCGGCTCTGTAGGGTGAGGTCTCTTAATCCAAGGACCACGTGGTCCCTCATGGCCTCGTCTATGTCGAGAAATTTGCACGCTCCTCTAATGTTCCTTAGAGCCACCACAAAATCCCCTATGCTCTCACCTTCTTTTTGGTCTCACTTGTAGAATTTGTGTCTCTGGGTGAGGCTTGAGACGGCTGGCACATAATGGGCTCTCAGTAGTCTGTCTAAATCTGACCACACCATTTGCTTCACATCCCAGGGTTTTGCCAATGCCTTGGCCATCTTGAATACTGTGGGTCCACAGTGGGTTAGGAAAACAGCTCTCTTTCTTTGATTGGAGATTCCTTGTAGTTCGTTCCCTTCTAGGAACATCAGGAACTAGTCGATGTAAGAATCCCAGTCTTCCATTGCTGGGTTGAATAGTGCGGGTGACGCATTGTTGCCGGCCATCTCATCTAGCTCGGTTCTCTGGCCATGTGCTCAACAGCCTCCTTTGTTCAGTATCCCACCTTCGTCGCCAGTGTTCTGATGTGGGAATGAACGACTCGAGACCCAGTGATACTTCAGCTCTTTTTATTTGTCTCTCTGTGACTGCTGTCTAGCGGAGCCATGGCAACCTCTTTTATAGTGGCTGCTCATGGCTCGTGCCCAATGATGGCTCTTCAAAATTCCCACCGTCAGGAGGACCAATCAAAATGGACTAATCAAATATTCAAATATATAACATTAGCAACGAAGGTCTAGCATGACCAAATTCCTGGAAACCTTGCAATCCTAAAGTCCTGATGACACTGTCATCTGGTGAATGGGGCATGTGCTGCTCCATTTAGGGAAGAGCCTGAGGATGGATGTGCTACCATAAGGGAAGATGTTTCTTAGGCATGCAACTGGGAGTTCTACGGCAGGACTTGACAACGAGTGTAATTTCCTTCCCCTGCCAAGATGTCAAAACCATCTTGGTGACATGCATGACAGGCCCATCCTGTGTGGGATGAATGTTGTTGGCTTGTGGTTAGAGATTGCAAAGATGGGTGGGGTTCACCTTGGCAGAATAACGGAGCTGGAGATCTTCCAGTTTTGTCTGGAATGGCAATATAGGGCTTCCTGTAAGAGACCTTCTAACATTCCAAACAAGTGGCTATCGAGTCCAGAGGTCTCCAACCTTGGCAACTTTAAGACTTGCGGACTTCAACTCCAGCCAGCTTAGAGAATTCTGGGAGTTGAAATTCACAAGTCTTAAAGTTGCCAAGGTTGAGGATCCCTGGTCTAGTCTCTTCTTAAAAGCTTCCAGTGATGGAGCACCCCCAACTTCTGAAGGCAAGCCGTTCCACTGCTTCATTATGCTCACTGTTCCCACCTTCAAAGGCCCCAACCCATGATGCAGACTTGCTTCAATGGGGGAACTTTTTAATGAGATCAGAGTTAATCAGAAAACTCTTCTGAAACTGTTCCTCAGCCAAGTCACAAGATGCTGTCATAATCACATTCTTCCTGTTTATGTCTTTGTTCCTATTTTTAAATGTAAAGCTCCTTGAGAATGCAGAGCAAAGTCTGTGTAAAATATCACAAACCCTAGACCCACTAAGTAAGTGAAGAAATGTCTTTGTGTATCTTTGTGTGTATTGGGAGGGAGACTTCCCAAAACTTCAACATTGTGTGGTCTTTATTACAATGAGCACATTCTATTTTCTCCAGAAAAGCATCACCCCAGTGAGATGCTGACCATGTCATGCAGGGTCACAAAGACAAAAAATTTTAGGGGTGGAAGGAAGGAGAGAGAATGAGAAAGAAAGAAAGAAAGAAAGAAAGGAAGAAAGAAAGAAAGAAAGAAAGAAAGAAA
>BLBF01000077.1:7711788-7749653 GCA_015471245.1 Laticauda colubrina | reverse complement strand
AAGAAAGAAAGAAAGAAAGAAAGAAAGAAAGAAAGAAAGAAAGAAAGAAAGAAAGAAAGAAAGAAAGAAAGAAAGAAAGAAAGAAAGAAAGAAAACAACAGGCTGGACAGATGCAACAGACTTCATGCCAACCGATCTGTCCTTAAATATATTTTGTTTAATATTTCACTGTTGTTGTTGTTTTCAAGACAAAGTGATGGGCCCTTCCAGAATGTGCTTGCATTGTGATGTTTGATTCGGTTCTGATCAAGGCTGTGGCTGGAGACAAGCTGACCTTTCCTTCCACTGGGGGCAAGGAAGCCTTTTTGCTCTGCATTGCTTGTGCAAAAAGCATTCTGCCTCCCTCCCCTCAAGATGAAAGCTTTCCCATGGGGAACTTGGCACACATCCTGCATACCAAATGCAGTTGCCAGGCAACAGAGGGAAGAGGATCTGAACTGGGCCTCTCCCGGCATGCACTGCGGCATGCTTGCCTTGCAAACAATTCGGGCCACGTAGGCAAGCCAGTGGAAATTTACTGCAGTCCTTTTTCCTTAAAGAAACAGGCTTTCCTTTTTCCATTGCTCTGTAAGGTTTTCTTCCGTGCTGCTTTTCTGCAAGAAAACCCGCCATGCTCTCTTGCCGGCATGGCCAATAACTGAGCAGATGGTTTCTCCCAGCATTGCCCTCCTGAACTATTTTGCTTTGGATTGTTTGTTTGTTTGTTTTTTAGAATAAAAGCTGGAAAAGAAACCTACCAAGTATATTGTTAATTTATCCATTATGTTGCAACTCAAACTAAGGATAAGACAGTTGATGAAAAAGGAAAAATGGGCATTTATTTGCATGGAAGGGCAACTTTAGATTTTTTGCAAAAAGATCTAAAAACACCTCTGAATCTCTCCCAGCACGTGGGAACATGGTGCAAGCATAATACTGGTAGTCCTTGACTTATGACAACCATAAGTCTGGAGCTTAAGTCATAAGTTCAGACACCATCTGATCACTTTACCACCATTTTTATGGTAGTCATAAAGCAAAACACACAAACTTTAAGTGAATCAAGTCATTACCAGCAAAAAATCCTTCACAAATTGCAGTCATGTGACTGTGGGACACTGCAACTGGTCATAAATGGAAGATGGTTGCCAAGCCCCTGAAATGTAATTATGCAACTGTGGATGTATTTGTGTGTGGCTGACAAACCTTTGATGGCTTTTTTGAAGTCTGGTTTGTAACTTCAAATGTTTGTTCAGCAGTTATAAGTTGAGGACTAATGGTAGATGATTGAGCTTCAGAAATCCAGACAACCAGTAGATGGCAGAAAAATATTGTCCCGTTGCTGCCATCTGGTGGACATTGATATTTGTGCAACCCTTAATAAGAGGCTTTAATTAAATGATGGTTGGAGGCAAGGTCAGCTTAACTTTTAATTACTAAAAAAGCAAAATTAGGTAAATTTCCTAAGCAGGCAATACATTTGATGACCAGCAAATGAGGACTGATTGCCTAAAAATATTACTGCTTTGCTGATCAGTAAAATGTTGACCAAGGTCACTTGGCCATCAATGACCTTATTAGCTCCTGCAAAGGAGTTGTTCTTGATGTTCATTTCCAAATGCAGACAACTTCTTCAGCAGATGCAATCAAGAAGATTAATAAATATCTCAGGTTCTCAGAGGTGAGCTGCAAAAATTTGGACATCCACTCAGTAACAAAGAAATATGGAAAAATCTTTTATTATTTTTTTCAGCTGCCAGAAAATCATTGCTTGACACTTTGATCGTCTTGAAAATGACATTCAAACATCTTGTTTCTACTGTCCTCAGTCAGCTGTGTGATCCGCTGTAGCTCTTGTCAGCATCCTTTGTCAAACATTTTGGTTTCTTGTCAGGAGCTAAATTAGTGAAGTGGTTTGGCAAAGATCCCATATGGGAGCTTGCTTGCACAAGTTTTTTTTTTTTTTAAAGATACACTCAGTCTCAGCTTCTCCTGGACTGTGTGACAGTACAGAGCCATCTTTTAAATATAGGTCAGCCGTCTGTCTTACAATGATTTTCTTTTGCTTTGAAGGATATGTAGCTGAGATGGTTCCTTGGTCTGGAACAGTGCATTTTCTTTTCTAAGAAGCAAACTTCTTAGAAACATGAATATGCGGTTTGGCTTCTCTCTGTCTAGAAAAGAGGTTTATTCTTGTTCTTATTTTGACTATGCTGCTCTCATGCCTTTTCACAACAAGTCTCTAAGCAAATGTTCTTGAAAGACCTTTCCAGCAGAAAGTGCAGAAACAACTAGTAACCACAAATACAGCAAGGCTGGGTTACCACCGCTTGGAGGAAGTGAAATAAGATGTATTTTCAGCTACTGGAGACACAGAAGCAACTGCCTTTTAAATTCAGAGCCTAAAATGACTTGAATTTAATTGCTCTGCTGGGTGCTTGATTTAGTTCTGCACCTCTAGGCTAAGCCAGCAAAGTGGGTTGAATCTCACCAACCCATTCTTAACAGCATAGGAGTTGGTTGACCTGCTCCAGGAGCCCTTTTCAAAACCATCTGCTTCTCCATTTCTAGAATGTGAGTCAAAGGCAGATTGATCAAGTCCAAGTGTCAATACCCCTTTATAGTGCCTTGATAAGACCCCACTTTGGGGTGCTGCATCCAGTTTTTGTTGCCACAATTTAAAAAAGAATGTTGAGACTCTAGAAAGAGAGCAGAGAAGAGCAACAAAGAGGATTAGGGGACCGGAGGCTAAATATATATAAAGAATGGTTGCTGGAACTGGGTGTGTCTAGTTTAAGGAAAAGAAGGACTGGGGGGACGGGACATGATAGCAGTCTTCCAATATCTCAGGGGCTGCCATAAATAAGAGGGAATCAAACTATTCTCCAAAGCACCTGAAGGCAGGAGAAAAAGCAATGGGTGCTTGCTTCTCCTAATCAAAGAGAAAAGCAACTTAGAATTAAGGAGAAATTTCCTGACAGTGAGAACAATTAATCAGTGGAACAACTTGCTTCCAGAAATTGTAAATGTTCCAACACTGGAAGATTTTAAGGAGAGACTGGAAAACCATTTGTCAGAAATAGTATAGGGCTTATACAGTATGGTTTATTGAGATTCTGGGGAGATATTCCAAAAATTAGTCCATCGCATCTCGGCTGCAAAACCCCCAATGGCAATTAGCTGAGGGGAAAGGGGGGAGGCATTTTGCAGCCCTTTAGGTAAAGGTAAAGGTTCCCCTTGCACATAATGTATGCTAGTCATTTCTGGCTCTAGGGAATGGTGCTCATCTGTTTTACAAAGCTGAAGAGTCAGTGCTGTCCGAAGACGTCTCCGTGGTCATGTGGCTGGCATGATTAAATGCTGAAGGCGCACAGAGCACTGTTACCTTCCCACCAAAGTGGTCCCTATTTTTCTACTTGCGTTATTTTACCTGCTTTTGAACTGCTAGGTTGGCAGAAGCTGGGACAAATAACGGGAGCTCACTCCATTACAAGGCGCTAGGGATTCAAACCGCCGACCTTTTCTGATTGACAAGCTTAGTGTCTTAGCCACTGAGCCACCTTGTCCCTCTATTGCACCCTTTTCCTGGCATCTAATTATTGCCTTGAGGTTTGCAACTCAGGTAGTGGGAGTCCCCGGCAAAACAATCACAGCTGCTTCTGCCATTAGAAAGAAAGGAACACAAATCTCAGCTATCAGACACAGCAGGGAAATGTGATGTGATGGAGCTGCAATTGTGATTCCTTTGTTGTGCCCACCGACAAATGCAACTGCCTGTCTTAGTGACCTCTGAACACAGAATATTAATCTGGGGCAGCTAAAAAATTCAGAAGGAGGCTGATAGCTCTTTTTCCAACAATCACATTTTATTAAAGGCATGTGGCTTTTTTTTTTGCTCATTTGCTCAGATCCAATCGAGCAGTCAGACTGATGTAGGATGTAAACTGGGATTAGGTGGAGGGGAAGGCAAATACATCAACCTGTCAGTCATTTGGGCTGGCCACATTTCTCTTTCCCTAACTAGCGACTTTGAAATCTGTAAATGGCCTGGCCCAGACGGTAGAAATGCTCTGATACTTTGCCAGCTGAAGTGACTGAGATTTGCTGAACTCACATCCTACACAGGCAGTCCTTGACTTACAACAAAGTTCATTAAGTGACTATCCAAAGTTACAGCAGCACTGAAAACTGTGACTTAGGACCGTTTTTCACAGTTATAACCTTTTCAGCATCTCCGTGATCAAAATTCTTGACAACTGCTTCATATTTATGACTGTTGCTGTGTCCCAAGGTTACATGATCCCCTTTTTGCAACCTTCTGACAAGCAAAGTCCATGAAGAAGCCAGATTCACTTCACAGCTGGGTTACTAGCTTATCAACTGCAGCAATTTGCTTAACAATGGTGGTAAGAAAGGCTGTACAATGTCTCATTTGGCAACAGAAATTTTGGGCTCCATCATGGTCATAGTTTGAGGACTACCCGTACCTCAAAAGCTTTCAGGTGATCTCTGAAGATCTCAACAAACCACAGTGGATTTTGAACACCCTGCATTTCCATCTGTCAGAAATGGTGTAGGGTCTCCTGCTTGGGCAGGGGGGAAGTTGGACTAGATGACCTACAAGGTCCCTTCCAACTCTGATTATCTATTATTTGCTATTTGGACAAGTCTTCCTTCATCTGCATAGCTTTTATTTTTATCTCCCCCTCCTCCCATCCCCATCCCCATTTAAACCCCACCTTATTTTATCCCTATAAATGGTAAAAAAAATTACATTAAGTTTACAGTTGCAACCATTTTATTGTTACACTAAATATATTGTTTCAAGTATATTTTAAAGTCTTATTTAATTTAAAAGGATGCCTTAAAAATGGTTAGACTGAAAAAAATACCCTCCATGTTTTGATAACGGAGTGAATCACAGCACATTCCTGATTGTTCTTTAATCAGGTGGAAAACATCGAGAGGTGGTCCTCAGTAGACCCCAGACCAATTCCAGAATGCAGAATAGGTAAAGGTAAAGGTTCCACTTGCACATACATGCTAGTCTTTTCTGGCTCATCTCCGTAACAAAGCCGAAAAGCCAGCACTGTCTCCCTGGTCATGTGGCCAGCATGACTAAATGCCTTTGAAGGCGCATGGAACGCTGTTACCTTCCCACCAAAGATGATCCCTATTTTTCTACTTGCATTTTTTACATGCTTTCGAACTGCTAGGTTGGCAGAAGCTGGGACAAGTAACAGGAGCTCACTCCGTTACGCGGTGCTAGGGATTTGAATTGCCGAATTGCCGACCTTTCTGATCGACAGCTCAGCATCTTAGCCACTGAGCCACCACATCTCTATACAGAATAATACAGAACGGAATACAGAATAACAGAGTTGGAAGGACCTCGGAGGTTTCCAGTCCAACCCTCTGCTTAAGCAGGAGACCCTATACCAGTGGTGGGATTCAAATAATTTAACAACCGGTTCTCTGCCCTGATGATTTCTTCCAACAACCAGTTCACTAAACTGCTCAGAAAGTTAACACCCGGTTCTCCTGAAGAGGTGCGAACTAGCTGAATCCCATCACTGCAGCCTATACCATTTCAGACAAATGGCCTCCGTGCAGATTGCAGAAGGATGATGAATACAGCATAAACAACCCTTCCTCTAGAAGAACCAAAAATAAATCTGCAGCAGGTTTCAGTTTTTATGCTTTTTTGCAAAGCCAGTTTGTTGATTCTTTTTCTCTTTCCTTAAGGGCGGAAGCTCACCCTTATTGCCAAACTCCACACTGCGGGAGAACAGCTACTGCCACCCAGTGGAAAATTCAACTTAAACCCAATCTCTGAAAATGAGAATGAGAAGCCATTTTGAAGACTCCTGATGCCAGAGTCAGTCTGGCGTCAGATATCTAAGATGGACAGAAGAGGTTAATATCATCCATGTCCAAAGTGGCTTTTTAAAAAACAACAACTGAAACGAACATTTTTCAACAAAGCACATTCAATTATTCATGACAAGGATTCACTCAGGGCAGTGGTAAAATCAGGTCAATCAACTGCATTAAGCAACATCACTCCAAATAAGATTCTTTTTTTTTTTTTTTTTGTTAACAACCCTGTAATCTCTTGCATTGGGAGCATTTACTGGCCAGATGCCCATCCTGATACCTATGCAGAGTTCACAGCGGACAATTATTCATTGAGCTCAAAGAGAGAAATATCTGCCACTACCTCGGATCAAAGTCACATACTCCTGATAGTGAGGCGAGAACTCCCCTCTAGGCCACCTCACCGCTCCACCCCAAATAAGAATGATTATGAGAATTTTGCTCAGAACTTTTAGACTCATACAATTATTGATTCTTTCCATTTATCATCTAGACACATTAGATTTAGCTGCACCCCAGAGATGCTGGGGTTACCAATTCAGATATGAGAATCATTTTCAAAGAACAGGGAAATCCATCTTTTCAATGTTGATAATAAAAAAGTCATCATGTCTAGGCTTAGATTTTGTAAAGTCCTCAAGCCTTTTTATGCAGAATGCAAAGGTTCTCAAACAGATTTTCCTGGTGTTGGCTGAATGGCAGCTGAGCTGGCCGTTATGTGGGATAATGGCTCAGCTGGATTCCCAGTTGGGTACCAAATCTAGCTTTGCACACTAGCAAACATCAGACAGTTGCCACTAATTATAGCAAGATCAGAGAGAGAGGTGGGAAGAGGAACTACGCCTGGTAATATCAAAGCAGGAATCAGGAAGGTTTCCCTGTCAGCCATTTAACTGGGTCAATGAGAACACAAAAAGGGATAATTGACTCAGTCAACTAATACCAGAGTTAAATTTAGCTGCTAAGTGGATTACATTATACTGTAGAGGATAAAGAGGTCAGCTTTGAAACAGATAGGATGGAATTACTATCTACACAAAAGCGTGTGAAGCATTTTTAAAAATTCGGGAACAGCGAGATAACTTTGAGAAGCAGATCGGACAAATCTCTCTCTCATTTATTGGGGTATAAGGAAGAAGGGAAGGCCAGCACAGTCAGACTTGTAAGATTCTCTTCATGAGAACCAATCTCAATAAAAGTAGATTTTGCCTTCTCATGGAGTCGATTTCCTGGTCTGGTCCACCTTGTTTTGGCTGACACATGCAGACTAACGCCAATCTGTGCGTCTGGGAATACATTCAGTTTGTTTGGTTGCCATGATACTGAATAAAAAAGATGTCGAGACTCTAGAAAGAGTGCAGAGAAGAGCAACAAAGATAATTAGGGAAATGAAAATATACAGTTTGAAGAATAGTTGAGGGAATTTGATATGTCTAGTCTAGTGAAAAGAAGGACTGGGGTGAGATGAGAGCAGTGTTCCAATAATTGAGGGGCTGCCACAAAGAAGAGGGGGGGTGTCAACCTATTTTCCAAAGCACCAGAAGGGAAGGCAAGAAACAATGGGAGGAAACTAATCATGGACAGAAGCAATCTAGAACTAAAGAGAAATTTCCTAACAGTTAATTAGGACAATTAACCAGCAGAAGGGCTGGCCTTCAGAAGTTGGGGGTGATCCATCACTAGAGGCTTTTAAAAAGAGACTGGACAGCCACTTGTCTGAAATGGTATAAAGTCTCCTGCTTGAGCAAGGGGTTGGACTAGAAGATCTCCAAGGTCCCTTCCAATTCTATCATCATCTATTTTGCCTACTTGGTCTGGCCATGAAAAGCAGCTAGAAGGATGATTGATTGAATAAGCAAATTCTCCACTGCTGAATTCAACACTGCTTTGGCAGTGATTCTGCTCCCAGAATCATGTTCCTCTGACTCAATATCTAACAGAGTCTCAGGACTGTTGGTGAGGAGTGTGGTTAAAAAAAGTCAAGAGAGTGATTAAAAATGAAGTTACTTCCTATTTATGTGCCCTGAAGTAAAACAATGTTATAGGGCTTTGATTGTTGCATGTTTTGACCTTTTTTGACCATTCATCCAATGGACTAGGCAGCTTGCAAGAACAGGTTCAACTTCAATGCAACAGTTTCATTAAGCTTATGCTTCAATAACAGAATAACAGCATGGAAAATATTCTTATTTATTAGGTTTAATATATTAATAGGACATATGTGATACTTTGCAAATGGTCAGATTATTCAGTTACAGGATCCATTATGGGTCGGTCATTGTGGACCAGAGGTTTTGTCTTCCGATCTTTTGAACTGGTGCTGGAGCCCATCTTTGGGGAATTTCTCTGTATCAGATTGTGTGCTGTTTTGTGTGTGGCATTGATATGATGATGCCTGTCAGATGTGGCTTATTAGCTGTTGATTGGGGTGTAGTGATGGCTGGCTTTTAAGTCACTGGCTGTCATTCGCTTGTGCTGCGCAGCCCTCACCTTCTAAGTATTCGATAGGCTGGTAGAAAATCAGCACTCCCATTGACTGACAAAGGGCCCATTTCCCAAGCTTCAATCACTTCCTGGCTGTTTTTGTGCCTGCTCGTCCAACAATCTTAGTAGCTGCAAAATGGAATGTGTGTCCTTGTTCATTGCAGTTGTCAAGTCCAGTATTGACATATTTATAGCCATTTTAGTTAGGCTTAATATATATTCTTTTTCTTACTTTCTCTTTGGCAATCATGAGGGAAGGGCTTCAGGCTTGCCACATTCCTAAAGGGGAGGACAGGAGGTAGAGAGAGTTGTTTTGGCTAGGTGATCATTCTACCCATGGGAACCCAAGCTGTCCATGTCTAGGCATTGGAGGTGGAGATTCATGACATCAAGCAACGTTGAATTAACGGGTGACTTTTGGGGAGTTGTTTCTAACTTCTAATATGTGGGGTAATTCTGGGTTGTGTCAGATCTGGAATTACCATGGACTTTGCCAATTTGATGTTTTCCTAAATAAAAGAATTAGCTTGGAAGATGGACTTTGTGCTTTTCTTTTCAAAATGGATTTCATCGCTTGGAAACCTGACTTTATTCTGACAGCAGTGTGAGGCTACCAATGAGTTCTGGTGACCGACCCAGATTGGATCCTGCAACATTATCATTCATGAGAGATGTTCAGTTACAGTTCCTAAAGTAGCCACAAGGCAATACAGGTGTCAGGGCTCCAACAGTTACCCCCATTTAAATCATGAGTCTCAAGCCAAACTTCCAAAACTTAAAGATTTGTTAGGAGTTAACGTGTCCAGCAATGTCTGGGTGTAGCCAACTCTGAGACACATCATTCATTGTCACACTTGACCCTGGTTTTCCCCCACCCCCTGGGTGTATCATAATGTTCTCATCCAAACCTTGTTCCAAGGAAACAAACACGAAACAGAGGTAACAGCAAAACCTTTTAATGATTCTTTAAAATTCTGTTCCTTCATGGTTAAAAGGCTGTTTCAAACTAATTGTCTGATAAGAACAAGCCTTGCCAAGCTGGTACAAGGCTGCCAAGAACACTAGATAAGGTTACTAAGAAATATTTCAAACAAAAAGAGTTTCCAAACACAAACTAAAATATTCCGAACATCCCCAAGGCTTGAGTGCAAAAACTTCTTTGCTTCCTGCAAAGAACTCCGGTTTCTCAGCTGGCTTTTATCTCTTAAGGGAGGGGCCATCACCTTGCAGCCTTACTCCCGAGTCACCCGTGCTGCTGCAGCTGCTCTTTCCTTCGAGCAGCCCTGTGCACACTGGGCACAGGCTCCTTGGGGACCTCTTCATCACTGGTGTCAGCCTACATCAGCTCCGAAGGCAGCATTCCACTCCCTGGTGGTCCTGGCCCCATCCCTGCATCACACGCAGGCCCCTCATCTGAGTCCTCGCTCTCCGAAACCTCAGCCATCCACACCTGCTGCTGGCGAACCCCAACATATAATTTATAATCTCCAGTGGGACACACCCATAGCCAAGAGTCATCAATCATATTCTCCAGTAAGAATTTTGTGCAGCAGAAACTTCGATCACCTAGTTACTATCTTTGAAAACATTTATGGAATGCAAGCTGCCCACTGCTCCCCCCTCCCTTTCTTTTTACAACTCTAAAAAGATCATAGAAGTATTATATGAGTTGACAACAGGTAGTCCTCAACTTATAACAATTCATTGAGTGACTGTTCAAAGTTACATTGTCACTGAAAAAAGTGACTTAGAACCGTTTTCCACACTTATGACCACTGTAGCATCCCCATGGTCATGTGATCAAAATTCAAATGCTTGGCAACTGACTCGTATTTATGATGGTTGCAGTGTCCCAGGGTCATATGATCCCCTTTTGCGACCATATGACAAGCAAACTCAATAGGGAAGCCAGTTTCACTTAACAATTAACTTAACAACTTTAGTGATACACTTAGCAACTGTGGCAAGACAGGTCGTAAGATGGGGCAAAGCTTACTTAGCAAATGTCTCACTCAGCAACAAAAAATAATTGGGCTCAATTGTGGTCATAAGTTCAAAGACTACCTGTATTGTGTCCCCGTATTAAGGAATTTTTTAAATAGTGTGGAATGGAATGATCAGAATTGAACAAATACATGCTGATACTCAGAAGACCTGAGCAAAGAAAACTGTGGGGAAAAAATCATTGTGGAGTCCTCTTGTGGTAAAATATATCACTGCAGTGCACTTTACATATATTTTTATTTTATTTTTTTCAGTTTATGTGGTTTCCCCAGCCATCTGATAACTAAGTTCAGGTAACTATCAAACCTAAGCCACATTTTGAGTTAGTAAAAATCACATCAAAATACAAAAACAACTAAATGGTTCCACCAAGGCACTCCATTGTTAATAAACGAATGTTTTATTCATACATTGTATGAATACAGCTCCTTTTAAAAAATTTTCCCCTGGTCAAACATTGGTATAAATATAGCCATTTTCTCAGGTGAGTCTCGAAAACTAAGAATAATGTGACAAATAATTCAATGACTTCTATTTCAATACAGCGAGATAATACCTAGATGAGAAGGCTGAAATGAGAATGGAAATATTCAGTGAACAAAATTGTCCAAATATTCACTTTTTAAAAAGAAAATTGAAACAAACACAAATTGTTATATTGTTTGATTATCTAATTTTTTATCCAAAGGGTTTTAAAAACTATTTTTGTTTATAATTATTTCCAAATTTAGAACATGGTGTCTAGTGTTCCTGGAAGACGTCAAAAATATATTCTTATAAGGAAGGGAAGGGGAGGGGACGAAAGGAAAGGAAAGTCCATAAGATGTTGAAGTCAAGAAAAGAAAGGAGGGAGAGAGGGAGGAAGGAAGGAAGGTAGAAAAGAAGGAAGGATCTGTAAATGAAATCACCTTCCCTTGAGCATCAAATGTAGGGCTATGTAGATTCTAGATGTGTTGAGAACATTCAGACATGGAAAATTCAAAAATTGAAACTTCACAAACTTTTAAGCACCAGTGAATTTTAATCTTTGAACTGGGGTTTCAGTTGGAAGCTGATTCAACTTCATCTCTGACCCAAATCAGTTTTTCAAATTAAGCTGGACTGTCGATTCAATTTCAGTCTCTAAAATCAGTATGAAGCTATTCATCAAAAAGTCAAGGTATTATTCAAAGATGTGAATCTCTGAAGGAACTGACTTTTCAAACAGGGAATAGGGAAATCAAGGTGGGGTATCAAATGAAATGTATCTCAGTCAATTCAACATAATAAACACCCCCTCTCCCTGAATCAATTTGATGTTTGGAATTAAAGCATGGATCAAAGTCCTTAGAAAGAGAGCAGAGATGAACAATGAGAGAACTAGGTACCTCTAGTCTAACAAAGAGAAGACTAAGGGGTGACATGATAACAGTCTTATAGTACTTGAGGGACTATCACAGAGAAGAAATGTTGACTTATTCTCCAAAGCATCTGAGGGCAGGACAAGAAGCAATGGCTGGAAGATCATTAAAGACAGATCCAGCCTAGAACTATGAAGAAATTTCCTGGTAGTGAGAACAATTAATCTGTCAGCCTTCAAGATCTTCTACTATCGCTCTGCATCTTTCGGCTGCCATAAGAAACGGGGGGAAGGGGAGGTAGGGATAAGTCTGGGAAGTGAGCTGGAGGTGTTACATTCTTCTGTTGTGTAAATGAGGGGGGGGGGGAGCATACAATAGAGTTAGGTTTCTATTTCTCGCTTAGCTTTCTTTTCTCTGCGCAACTGCAACCTGTTATCAAAGTATGCCAAGGTCAACGGACAGAGGCCTCATCATCACCTGAAGATGCCCACATGATCATATTCACAACTTCTAATTGGAAGTTTCATCTGAACTATTGGGGTTGGGAACATTTCCATCACTTTGTATATGTGAATTGCATGCCTAATTTCTCAGATTCAGAATTCTTTGGTTGCTACCACTTCACTTTCAGTAAAAGATATCTTTTCTCTAAACTAAAGAGTCTAAGTATTTCTTTCCTGGATTTTGAATGGAGCTCCGCCTGACATTATTCTGAATCTGAGAAATTAGGCGCACAATTCACATATACAAGGTGATGGAAGTATTCCCACCCCCAGTAGTTCAGATGACACTTCCAATTAGGAGTTGTGAATATGATCATGTGGGCATCTTCAGGTGATGATGAGGCCTCTGTCCGTTGACCTTGGCATATTTCACAAAGTGTGAATTCCCCCAAGACAAAATTGACTATTTGGGATATCGCATTTCATCTGAAGGCATAGAAATGAATCCAGAGAAGGTGCGTGCCATTTTGGAATGGGCTCCACCACGCACCAGAAAACAACTTCAAAGCTTTTTGGGATTTGCAAATTTTTACCGGCAATTCATCCCGACGTTTGCTAAGATAGCAATGCCCATCACAAATCTCTTAAAAACAAAAGGGGAGGTGAAGCCAAGGCCAGGAAAGCCGCTGGAGTGGTCCATGGAGTGCCAAGCCGCTTTTGAAAAGCTAAAACGACTGTTTGCTGCAGAACCAGTGCTGAAGCACCCGGATATGGAAACTCCTTTCGTGATTCAAGCCGATGCAAGTGATGTGGCTATTGGAGCGGTATTACTTCAAATCAACGAGAAAGGGACCTTACAGCCTTGTGCGTATACCTCCCGTAAGCTGTCTGAAACAGAGAGAAGATGGGCCGTCTGGGAGAAAGAAGCTTTTGCAGTTCGTTGGGCCTTGCTGACCTGGAGACATTTCCTGGAAGGAGCAAAACACCCATTTGAGGTATGGACTGATCATAAGAATTTGGAAGCTTTAAAAATGCCCCAGAAGCTGTCCCCTAAACAAGTTTGCTGGGCCCAGTACTTCAAGCGGTTCAATTTCACACTGAAGTACATTCCAGGAGGGAAGAACTTCATGGCGGATGCTCTCTCTAGACTACCCCAATATAATAGTATGCGCCAGGAGGTGATAAGCCCAATTGTCTCAACCAAACATCTAGCCGCCCCAGTGATCACCAGAGCCCAAAAGAAGAAACAAAAAGTGGATTTATTGAATGACCTAACCGAACAATTAAAAGAAGCTTTAAAACTGGACAAATGGTTCCTGGCTCATTCAAGGGACTATACAGTTAGAGATGGTTTGGCTTGGGTGGGGGCCATGTTGTATGTGCCACAGGTACTGAGGAGCCGAATACTACAACAGGCACATGATTCTAAAGCAGCTGGCTACTTTGGATTTGTGAAGACCTTACATCTGGTTAAGTGGCAATTCTGGTGGCCTACTTTAAAGAAGGACATTGAAGCTTATGTAACTACCTGTCCAATTTGTGCTTCGGCAAAGAGACCTCCTGGTAAGCCAGTAGGATTGTTACAAAATGTAGCTAGACCAACGGCCCCCTGGAAGGAAATCTCTATGGACTTTATAGTAGAATTACCTGAAAGCGGTGGAAACATGGTCATCTGGGTAGTAACTGATTTGTTTTCCAAACAAGTACATTGCATCCCTTGTTCCAAGATTCCATCTGCTAAGACGCTGGCTAAATTGTTTATTTCACATATTTATAGGTTACATGGCGTTCTGGAATGCATAATCTCTGACAGAGGGGTCCAGTTTACCTCAAATTTTTGGAAAGAGTTCCTTAAGTTGATAGGCTTCGCCCAGGGTTTAAGCTCCGCCCCCCCCCAACCAATGGGGCCTGTGAGAGGACTAACGCAGTTTTAGAACAGCATCTTAGATGTTACATAAATTATCAACAAGATAACTGGTCCGACTTACTACCATTTGCCGAAGTGGCATGTAACAACTCCGTACACAGTAGTACTGGATTTACTCCATTTAAAGTGGCTTCAGGACAAGATTTCGTACCCATACCTGAACTCCCTCGTGAAAAGCCTAACATCCATTCATGGGATGAATGGATAACTCAACTCCAACTTAACTGGCCAGTGACACGCAAAGCCTTAGATGAGGCCCATCAAGCTCATAAGAAGTTTGCAGACAAGAAAAGATCTCCACAGAAAGAATATAAAGTGGGCGACAAAGTTTTCCTGTCCACCAGATACCTGCAGACCACTCAAAAGTCAAAGAAGCTTGGTCCTAAGTATGTTGGTCCTTTCACGACTGAACGGATTATAAATCCTGTAACATTCCAGCTGAACTCACCCAAAACTCTTCGACGAATTTATCCAGTTTTCCATATTAGTTTGCTAAAACCTGAACGTACTTCTGACTTAAGACCCATCCAGGCTGACCCTCCCATACCAATACTGATGGAAGGCAAACAATATTTTGAAGTTAAAGAAATTCTGGACTCTTGCAAATGGAGGGGTCGACTCCAGTATCTCGTAGCCTGGAAACATTTCCCTTCTTTACAAGCTGAATGGGTTAACAAAACCGACATTAAAGCCCCTAAGCTGGTCAAGGCATTTCGTTCCAAGTATCCTGATAAGCCTTAGGATTGTATTCTTTTGTGATTGTTTAATGATTAATAATTGTCTTTATATTTTCTCCTCTCTCTCTTTTAGGACTGATGGTTTTCCATTTTCTAGGAGGGCCAAATGTCAGCCTTCAAGAACTTCTACTATCGCTTTGCATCTTTCAGCTGCCATAAGAAACGGGGGGAAGGGGAGGTAGGGATAAGTCTGGGAAGTGAGCTGGAGGTGTTACATTCTTCTGTTGTGTAAATGAGGGGGGGGGGGAAGCATACAATAGAGTTATGTTTCTATTTCTCGCTTAGCTTTCTTTTCTCTGCGCAACTGCAACCCGTTATCAAAATATGCCAAGGTCAACGGACAGAGGCCTCATCATCTCCTGAAGATGCCCACATGATCATATTCACAACTTCTAATTGGAAGTGTCATCTGAACTATTGGGGGTGGGAACATTTCCATCACTTTGTATATGTGAATTGCGCACCTAATTTCTCAGATTCAGAATTCTTTGGTTGCTACCATTTCACTTTCAGTAAAAGATATCTTTTCTCTAAACTAAAGAGTCTAAGTATTTCTTTCCTGGATTTTGAATGGAGCTCCGCCTGACATAATCAGTGGAATGAATTGCCTTCAGAAGCTGTGGGTGCTCTATTACTGGAAGTTTATTCTTTTCCAAAGCATCAGAAGGCAAGATGAGAAGCAATGGATGGAAAGTACTCAAGGAGAGAAGCTACCTGGAATTAAGGAGAAACTTCCTAACAGTGAGGACACTTAGCCAGTGGAACAGCTTGCCTTCAGAAACTGTGGTGCTCCATCACTGGAGGTTTGCAAGAAGAGATTGGAGAACTATTTGTCCAGAATGGTATAGTGTTTCCTACTTTCAGGAGGTTGGACTAGAAAACTTCCAAGGTCCCTTCCAACCCAGATTGTTCTTTGTTCTATGTTCTGTGAATCAGAGCAGAACCCATACCGCCATCTGAAGTTACTCTACAACAGAGGTCTCCAAACTTGGCAACTTTAAGACTTGTGGACTTCAACTCCCAGAATTCTCCAGCCAGCTATGTTGATGTCCACAAGTCATAAAGTTGCCAAGTTTGGGGACCCCTGCTCTACAATGTTCTGAAGGTCTCATAAAGAAACAAGAAAATGATCGATTCTTGCAGCCCAATGATTTCTCTCCTGCACTCAACGCTCTTTTGTCTTCTGACTTGCAAATGAAAAGGTGACCAGAGGTCCAGTGTGAAAAGGCCCTCGCTTTTCTTTCTGTCCGGTTCACATCCTATTAGTCAGACTTCCTGCAATTTCTATCTGGCAACAATAATCCCTGTTCTGTTTTGTGCTTTATCTCTTTCCCAGCTTGCAATCGCAGGAAGGAAAAGTGTTTGACTTGAGCGGCTGACCTAAGGCTACATTTTTTTTGACAGATCAGCGCTCTGTCAAAGAAACCCTTATTTGCAATTGTGTTGGCCTGAAGGAAACGTCAAGACCACAGGCTAACTCCGGTCCCCTCCCCATCTGTAAATCTCTGTCCTGAAAAACCTCACCTAGGGTACCTGCAGAGGCCACTTGATGCCGTTGCAATCCTATCCAATAGAGGGCAGCACTTGCTCATCTCATTATCCCTTGTCCATCCAGTGATGAAAGATGCCATCCAAGGATTCTGTGTTTCCCATGCATAACAAGTGGGTGCTGCTAGGCAGATAACTTGTCCCCATCAGTCCAAAGATGCTCTCTTTATATGTCATCTTTGCCCCCCCCCAAAAAAAAACGGGGGTGGTGGAAAAAAGATGGCATGAACCATGTCATGTTGCTCTTCTTGGTGCCCTCAAATCTACCTGGCGTAAAAAAGCTGTTCACCAAGCCTAGAACAGAACAGGAACAGAACAGGAACAGAACAGGAACAGGAACAGGATAACTGAGTTGGAAGGGACTTGAAGGTCTTCTAGATGAGCCCCCTGCTCAAGCAGGAGATCCTATCCCATTCCAGACAAATGGCTGTCCAGTCTCTTCTTAAAAGCCTTCAGATAATCTTCTCATTGTTCCTATTGCCCATCTCCTCCCACTTGTGACTGTATGACTGTAACTTTGTCGTTTGTGTCCTTGTGTTTACACCTTTGAGGGGCTGACACAAAGAAGAGACAGTTCATAAGCTACTAACCCAATTATTAAGTGAATTCGGGTTTCCTATTGACTTTGCTTTTCAGGTCACAAAAGCAGATCATGTGACCTTGTGACACAGCAACCGCCATAAATATGAGTCAGTTGCTAAGTGTCCGAATTTTGATCACATAATCATGAGGATGCTGCCACACTTATAAGTCTGAGTCATAAGGGATCCTAAGTCACTTCTTTCAGTGGCATTATAACTTTGAAACATTATTAAACAAACTGTTTTAAGTCAACAACTACCTATATCGAAAAAAGAAGAGTAAAATATTTCATTATTCTGGTCCCGGTTTTTTTGATGGAGCTGGTAAGCATCCAGTTGTGAATTTAAAGCAACAGTTGCTTTGTTTTGTGGTTGGATCAGTGGTGGGATTCAAACTTTTTTACTACTGGTTCTGTGGGTGTGGTTTGGTGGGCGTGGTGTGGCTTGATTGGTGTGGCAGGAGAAGGTTACTTCAAAATCCCTATTCCCTCCCCACTCCTCAAACCTGCTTTCCAGCTCCATTCTCCTGTGCAGGGCAACCAAAGGAGACCCAGCCAATCAGCTGGGACTCAATGGGAGGTGGAGAATAGATGGGCTTGGCAGGGCCAGTCAGAGGTGGGATTTGCTGGTTCTGCGAACTACTCAAAATTTCCACGACTGGTTCTCGAGAACTGGTCAGAACTTGCTGAATACCACCTCTGAATTCTTATCTCTATCCTGGTCTGTTGGGACCACTAATATCTTACACCTCTTGCCCTGGCTGATTTTTTTAAAGACCCCAGAAGGCAGAAGCATATAAATATAAATCAACATTTGTGCATACAAATAAAGAAAAGAGACAGGAACATTTAACCCTGTTATGAGCTTGGCTCCCTCCGTTACCATCAATTGGGCTCCCAAGAGTTTAATGGCTCCTAAATGTCTGGAATCAGGCTCCAGGAATGGAAGACATCTCTAGATAGTCCCAATTTGAATTTGGACAAATGCAGGCCATAATGGAGGTAACTGGCAAGATTTGTGTTCAATATTGTTGCAGGGAAATCTATGGCTTTGCCCCCTTTTTTAGGAGCGCTTGTTTCCATAACAATGTGCTCGCGGTGGCAAAGATACGGAAGGCTACAGCAGCCTCTTTCATCCTATACAAAGCTGACCTTACCATTACACCATCTACTTATCTTTAGACCTCTATTTTTCAAGAAAAATGGGAAGCTTTTATCCAATCAATAACTGCAAAGAAACAGATGGCAAGAATACGCTTTCCATCCTGCAACTTAAAGATGGATTAGCAGTGGGAGGTGGCAATTGCGCTCCAATCCACCTGCATAACTTCAGGTTGCAGCAGCAACCTGGATTCAAGGGCTGAAAAGGTCAGTTTTTGCAAATTTGTTCTTATGCCGAATCTTCTCTCTAAATCAGGACTGGAGAAGATAACAGAATTAACGAATGGAATAACAGAATTGGAAGGGACCTTGGAGGTCTTCTAGTCCAACCCGCTGCTCAAGCAGGAGACCCTATACCACTCCTTAAGAGGAGATTGTGCAGTCTCTTCTTAAAAGCCTCCAGTGATGGAGCCCCAACAACCTCTGAAGGTAAGCCATTCCACTGGTTAATTGTTCTCATTGTTAAAATGTTTCTCCTTAATTCCTTCTCTCCATGATTAGTTTCCATCCATTGCTTCTTGTTCTGCCTTCTGGTATTTTGGAGAATAGGTTGACCCCCTCTTCTTTGTGGCAACCTCTCAAATTTGGGGAGACTGCTATCATGTTACCCCCTAGTCTTTTTTTCACAAGAAGAGGCACACCCAATTCCTGCAACAGTTAACAGATAACAGATAATCAGAGTTGGAAGGGACCTTGTAGGTCATCTAGTCCAGCCCCCCTCACAAGTGGGAGACCCTACACCATTTCTGACAAATGGCAGTCCAATCTCTTCTTGAAGGTCTCAAGCGATGGTGCTCCCACAACTTCTGAAGGCAACTTCTGTTCTATTGGTTGATTGTTCTCACTGTCAGAAAATTTCTCCTTATTTCCAGGTTAAATTTTTCCTTGTTCAGTTTCCATCCATTATTCCTTGTTTGGTCTTCAGGTGCTTTAGAAAATAACTTGACCCCTTCCTCTCTGTGGCAGCCCCTCAAATATTGGAAGATGCTATCCTGTCTCCTCTGGTTCTTCTCTTCACAAAACTAGCCAGGCCCAGTTCCTGCAACTGTTCATTGTATGTTTTAGCCTCCAGTCTCTTAATCATCTTTGATGCTCTTCTCTGTACTTTTTCTAGAGTCTCAACATCTTTTTAAATAATGTGGTGATCAAAACTGGATGTAGTAGTCTTAAGTGTGGTCTTACTAAGGCTTTATAGAGTGGCATTAGTACCTCACTTGATCTTGACTGTATCCCTCTGTTAATACAACTTAGGATTGCATTAGGTTTTTTGGTGGTGGCTGCACACTGCTGGCTCATATTTAGCTGGTTGTCCACTAAGACTCCAAGATCCCTCTCACAGTTACTGCTATTAAACCTTATTTCACCCAATCTATATGTGTACTTCTTCATATTCTTCATATGTTTTAGCCTCCAGGCCCCTAATCATCTGTGTTGCTCTTCTCTGCATTCTTTTCCAGAGTGATGGGCCTCCATAATGGTCACAGCTGCTGAGAGTTGCAATTCAACCATATTTGGGTCTTTGATTCCCTCTTCTGACTTTGCAGATTAGATTCCCAGAGGTGGTATTCAGTAGGTTCTAACCAGTTCTGGAGAACTGGTAGATGAAATTTTGAGTAGTTCAGAGAACCAGCAAATACTACCTCTGACTGGCCCCACTCCCATCTATTCTTCGCCTCCTGAGTCCTCGCTGATCAGCTAGGTCTTCTTTTGTTGCCAGGCACAGGAGAACAGAGATGGAAAGCAGGTTAGTGGGGTGGGGAGGGAATGGGGATTTTGCAGTATCCTTCCCTGCCACGCCCACCAAGCCATACTCACCAAGCCACACCCAGAGAACCAGTAGTAAAAAAAAATTGAATCTCACCACTGGAGATCCACCTCTTCTGATGACTGAGGATCCCAATCTCAGGGTATTGCAGATGTTTCTCCACTCAACTGCGAAGAAAAAAAAAATCTGCTGCGAACTCCACGTAGGCATCAGGAAGGGCATCCGGCAGGAAATGCTCAGCTGTTCCCAATTGCCCTGACTCTACCCTGCTTAAGGTATTACAGGGTCATAAAAAATGTATCATAGTTATTGTTGACTCTTAGCAATCATACATGTAGGTTTTCATCCTAACTTGCTCTTTTAGGAATTCCAACACCCCCCCACCCACCCCCGCCAAAGCTACTTATTGCCACTGTAGCTGATCATGTTGTATCACAAAATCACCTCCAGCCAGCCTCAGTTGAAGAATTCAGTTCTGTCAGCTGGACTTGCTAGCTGGACAAAAATGCCAAATCCAGTGTAAACTTCTGGCTGTCTATGTGATCAACCATAATAATTTATTAAAACTCACAAGCTGCCCAACTCTCAACCCTGTTTGGCAAGGTTTGTTCTTGTCAAAGTTAATTAGTCTGCAGTAGCCTTTTAACCAGGGATTCATTAAAAGGTTTCTGTTTCCTTTGGTTTATGTTTGTCTTATTGGAAAAGGGTTTGGGTCAGAACACTACTAAACTCTCCCAAAGGAACGACACATCCATTGTCGGGCAGGATGAAAAAGGCAGGCACCTCACTTGCATGAATAGCTCCGTCTCGGAATCCTTTCACCATTGGACAATCCATTAACCAAATAAAAAAACAAACTCCCAGCTGTGAATCTGGCATTGTAGGCGGCTAGGTGTTGCACAGCCTCTCCTGCTATTGTGGCTTCTGCAAAAGGCAGAAGCATTTTCTTTTTTTAGCCCTATTGAGGATATAAACTTTCCTTTGAAAAGCTCTTTGGCTGAGCTCTGTGGACACAAAGCAGGGATAAAAGAGAGCCGAGGGCCTTCATCTCCCTTTTGCTTTGCAAATACAAAAGCCTCTCTTTTTAGCAGAAGGAGCTCAAGACGGCTACATTCAGTGATCTCATTTATTTATTGTCAAAATGCCTGAAGTGCAAAAGTGTGCCAGGGAGCCTAGCTCAGAAAAGAAAAAGACAGGTCCTAGACTGGCAATCGAGTGCGGGAAAGATTTAAAAAAAATCACCATTCCATAAGTAAGGAAACAGAAGGGCTACTGACACAAACACTGTCATTGACAAGAAGATGATCCATGTTTAAAATGGGAGGTTGAACCATTCTTCATTGAAGCCAAAATGAAAAGCGATTTGAATATGAGAACCTAATTAATGGACATGACGATCTTCCATTGGAAACAGGAGCTGAAAAGAGGGGATTATATGGATCTCCCCACATGAATATCCACCCATTCAGTGATAGATAAAAGACAGCTACGGATGTAGTGCCCTGCTAAAAGACTCAAGGTCCATCCCAGCCCTGAAAGGACCTAATGGCAAAGATGGCAACAATGACAGCATTAAAGCCAACCTCTTTAACACATTCTTTGGCTCAGTATTTGTAAACAGCAATGGATCATGCCTAATATTTCCTAGTCGAACCACAGACAGCTACAGTGATCTAATACATATAGATTTTACAATGCTGAAAAAGCACTACTCAATCCAAAACCATCTCTATCTATTGGACCGGACGGAATATGTGCCTACTTCTTTGAAAAGCTATCCACTGCCATAGCAGAACCTCTAAGCATAATCTTTGAAAAATCTTTCAGGACCAGCTTCTTGCCAAAACTATGGTCACAAGCCGAGGTCATCCCCATCTTCAAGAAGGGAGACCCCAGCCGAGTTGAAAATTACAGATCAATCTCTTTATGCTGCATCACCTGTAAAGTCATGGAATCAATTATTAAACAATCCATTATCCTCCACTTAGAGACAAACAACCTACTCTATAATAAACAATTTGGTTTTAGGAAAAAACTATCCTGTAATCTGCAACACTTACACTGCAAAAACACATGGACTACACAACCTGATCAGGTTCTATCAGAATCTATTGCAAAGCAATAGACACAATCTACATAGACTTCTGTAAAGCCTTTGATCCAGTGGTACATGACAAACTACTCCTAAAACTAAAATCTTACAGTATCTCTGGACACCTGCATTACTGGATAGAAGCATTTCTGTCAAACAGACAACAAATGGTCAAAATTGGAAGTGTCCTATCAAATTCTATACCTGTCAATAGTGGTGTCCCCCAAGGCAGTGTTCTAGGACCAACTCTCTTCATATTCCACATAAATCACCTCTGTGATCATATTAAGAGCAACTGTGTTCTCTTCGCTGATGATGTAAAGCTATTCAACACCACAGACAATACTGCTGCCCTTCAAAAAGATCTTGACTATGTATCAGAATGGTCAAAAAAATGGTAACTTCAAATCTCAACAAATAAATGCTCTGTCTTACATATTGGCAAAAAAAAATCAGAAAATAAGTTACTGGCTGAATAGTCAAGTCCTTGCTGATGATCCAAACTCTGTCAAGGATCTTGGAGTACTCATCTCTAATGATCTAAATGCTAGAGCTCACTGTAACTACATAGTTAAAAAGGCATTAAGAGTTGTTAATCTAATCTTACGTCACTTTTTCTCTGGCAATATTATACTACTAACTAGAGCATACAAAACATTTGCTAGACCAATACTGGAATACACCTCATCAGTCTGGAACCCACATTATGTATCTGATATTAACACAGTTGAGAAAGTCCAGAAATATTTCACAAGAAGAGTTCTCTGCTCCTCTACTCATTGCAGAATACCTTATGCCACCAGACTTGAAATTCTAGACTTAGAAAACCTAGAACTATACCACCTTCAGTCCGATCTAAATATTGTATGTAAAATCATACATTGCAATGCCCTATCTGTCAGTGAATACTTCAGCTTCAACCATAACAACACAAGAGCACACAATAGATACAAACTCAAGGTTAACCTCACCAAACTTGATTGCAGAAAATATGACTTCAGCAACAGAGGGGTCAATGTCTGGAATACTCTACCTGACTCTGGTTTCTTCCCCAAACCCCAAAAACTTTAACCTTAGACTTTCTACTATTGACCTCACCCCTTTCCTAAGAGGTCTGTAGGGGGCATAAGCACACCTATGTGCCTACCGTCCCTGTCCTATTGTTTCTTTTATTCTTTTTATTTTATATGTATCCATGTATTCATAACTATGTTTTTACTTATACCTTTTATCTTGTAAGCAATCGACAAATAAAAATAAATTAAATAAATAAATAAAGAATTAGGACCATGCATTAAGTTGAAGTTCAGAATATTTATTGTTCAAAGGCTATGCATGAGAATCTAGTCAACTGAAGTTCAGTACTAAATTGGCATCAGATAAGGGTCAACAGAATTTAAGAAGGATTGAACTTAGACCATTTGTTTGAATGTAATGATTCTAGACTGATGACTCACTTAACTCTGCCTTTCTGCCTGCTGTTTTACATCTGGATCCAGAATTCTCTTCTCATAGTGGTCAACCAACTGCCCAAGGAAGCTCTATTAACCAACTGTCCAAGGAAGCCCACTAACAGTGAGTACAATTAACCAGTGGTACAGCTTGCCTTCAGATGTTGTGGGTGCTTAGTCACTGGAGTCACTTGTTGAAGATCTCTAAGGTCCCTTCCAGATCTATTCTGATTCTTATGATCAAGAACTGACTATCTCTCAACAGATGCAGTCTACTGTCTCCAAGGCTAACACCATTGTTTCCTACCATTTCCTTTATTGTTTGCAGTGTGGCATGGCATTAAAGTCAAAAAGCAATCCTTGCCTATGAAAATGTTATACATTTCTGTCTGCTAAGCCAGACTCATGATCACAGATTATAGTTGAGATAATCATAACCCAGGTCACTGGTTTCGATAATGTTAAGAACCAAGTTTGGGGAGTGTAAATTAGAAGTTCAGGAAAAAAAAATTTTTTTTTTCAGCTGAGATTTTATTTTAGTTTTCATCTCTTATTCATCTGTCAATTTTTTAAATACATCCTTGGATTACAAACTGTATCTTGAGGGCAACCTCACTTGCATTTAAATTCTACTTCACCATTAGCCATCGGAGGAACTAAAAGGAGAACTAAGAACTCCTGGAATTAAGGAGACATTTCCTAACAGTGCAACCAATTTTCCAGGGGAACGACTGATCTCCAGAAGGTGTGGGTGCTCCATCACTGGAGGTTTTTAAGAAATGGACAACCATTTGAAAGAATATAGTGTCTCCTGCTTGAGCGGAGGTAAGACTAGATCAGGGGTTGCCAACCTTTTGGATCTCAGGGACCACCAAAGTCATAATTTTAAATCCTGCGGACCAGAGACCCTGGGAAAATCCCCCACAAAAGTCTGCAAGAAAATTTCTCACCCCGTTTTCCTACCGATCAATCGTTCTTTATTTGGGATCACAGGATCTCCAGCTCCATTCTCAGGGGGTTGGGTGGGGAAGAGACTTTTGGCTTCATGCAAGGAAAACAGCAGAAGTCTTTCTTTCTCTCCCCCAAATTCCACCAGAAACAAGTCTTTGCCAGCGCAGCCTCTTGGAGCAGAATGCCTTGCGGGGCCCCAAAGATTCATTTCTGGCAGAGTTTGGGGGAGAGAAAGAAAGACTTTTGCTGCTGTCCTTGCGTGCAGCCAAAAGCAGAAGAAGAAAGAAGCGGAAAGAAGCAGCCGAATGGACAGGACAGGCACATGAGGCGAGTGGGGCTAGTTCCTTCTCTCTGCCCTTTCCCCCCTCCCCCCACTACCTCATGTTGTTCGCAATGCAAACAATGCAAGCCTTGTGTTCCCATGGGCCATGTGGGCAGCACAGCCTTGAGTTCCCACACATTCTGGATAAATTGCTTTGGGAATGTCACTTCTCTACGGACCACCAAAGTTTTCTCACAGACCACCAGTGGTCCCTGGCCCACTGGTTGGCAACCACTGGATTAGAAAACCTCCAAGGTCCCTTTCAATTCTGTTATTCCTATTTGTCATTTCTGCAGTTGTTAAGTGAATCAGTTAGTTGTTAAGTGAAATTGCTTGTCAGAAGCTGGCTGGGTAGGTCGCCAATGATAGGTCGACATTGTGATGCTTCAACTGTCATCAATACACACCAGTTGCCAAGCCATTTTTCCCAATGCCATTGTTAACTTTGAACAGTCACTAAACATGGTTATAAGTAGAGGACTGCCTTTAGCTGGTTCCGTTCTTACCTTACCTTGTTTTCCAGGCTCAATGTTTAATGAATGTCACCAAAGATTCAAGTGATTGGACAAACAGTGGGAAACAGCAGAGCTGCAAACAGAATAGAACAGAATAACAGAGTTGGAAGGGACCTTGTAGGTCATCTAGTCCAACCCACCGCCCACCCAAGCAGGAGACCCTACTACACCATTTCTGACAAATGGCAGTCCAGATGATGTCTCCAGTGATGAAGCTCCACAAAGCCTCCAGTGATGAAGCTCCACAACTTCTGAAGGCAACTTCTGTTGGCTGATTTTTCTCACTGTCAGAAAATTTCTCCTTATTTCCAGGTTGAATCTCTCCTTGTTCAGTTTCCATCCATTATTCCTTGTCTGGCTTTTGGGTGTCTTGGAAAATAGCTTGAACCCTTCCTCTCTGTGGCAGCCCCTCAAATATTAGAAGATGCTATCTTGTCTCCCCTGGTCCTTCTCTTCACTAAACTAGCCAGGCCCAGTTCCTGTAACTGTTTTTTGTATGTTTTATCAAGTAGTGGGATTCAAAAAAATTTACAACTGTTCTGTTGGTGTGGCTGGGTGGGCATGGCTTGCGGTGCGTGGCAGGGGAAGGATATTGCAAAAATCCCTCCCCACTCCTGGGAGAAAGTTACTGCAAAATCCCCATTCCCTCCCCACCCCACTAACCTGCTTTCCAGCTCCGTTCTCCTGCACAGGGCAACCAAAGAAGACCCAGCCAATCAGCTGGGACTCAGTAGGCAGAGAATAGATGGGGGTGGGGCCAGGGTTCTCCAGAACCAGTCAGAACCTGCTGAATACCACTTCTAGTTTTATCCTCCGGTCCCCTAATCACCCTGGTTGCTCTTCTCTGCATTCTTTCTAGAGTCTCAACATCTTTTTTACATCCAGTTTTGACCAAAATATTTGGTGACCAAACCTGGAAGCAACATTCCAGGTGTAGTCTTACTCAGACTTTAGAGTGGTATTAGTACTTCCCTTGATCTCGATTGTATCCCTCTGTGACTGGAATTTTGTTGGCAGGGAAAGAAATGAATGACCGAATGTGGGCAGCTCGACCCACCTGTGGGGCAGGTGATGGAAAAGCTCCCGTTGTATCACTTACAGGCCCAGAGGGCAAGATCTAACTCTTGCAGGAACATCATGCATCTTTTGTTGTAGTTGGAAAGTGGAAAGCAGGTGAACCAGTTTGAGAACTTGGCCAGGCATCTAGTCCTGATAAAGAACAATGTGACACACGTAATTTGTCAGGTTTTTTTTTTTTTTTCTGTTCTCCACGGTATTTCAGATATGGGTGATGTGTCAAGCACTGGAGGGGAACCCCTTCCGCAGTTTTAGAGTTATTTTGAACGACAACTAAAGAGGACACACTGGGAATAATAGCAATAGCACTTAGACTTATATACCGCTTCCTAGTGCTTTTATAGCCCTCTCTAAGCGGTTTACAGAGTCAGAAAATTGCCCCCAACCATCTGGGTCCTCATTTTACCCACCTCAGAAGGATGGAAGGAGGAGTCAACCTTGAGCCAGTCAGGATCAAACTGTTGGCAGTGTGCAGAGTTAGCCTGCAGTACTGTGTTTAGTCATAAGGAAGGGAAGGAGGGAGGGAAAATAGCAATATCACCTGGACTTATATCCCACTTCATAGTGCTTCCCAGCCCTAAGTGGTTTACAGAGTCAGTTTCTTGTCACCAACAACAACCTGGGCCCTCATTTTACCCACCTCGGAAGGATGAGTCAGCCTTGAGCTAGTCAGAATCAAGCTGCTAGGCAGAGTTAATCTGCAATAGCTATAGCACTTAGACTTATATACTACTTCACAGTGCTTCACAGCCCTCTCTAAATGGTTTCCAAGGTCAGCATATTGCCCCCACAACAATCTGGGTCCTCATTTTCTCCATGTCAAAAGGATGGAAGGCTGAACCAACCTTGAGCCAGTCAGGATCAAACTCCTGGCAGTGGGCCGAGTTAATCTGCAATAGCAATAGCACTTAGACCAAGGGTCTTCAAACTTGGCAAGTTTAAGACTTGTGGACTTCAACTTCCCGAATTCCTGAGCTAACATGACTGAAGGAGGCATTCTTGGAGTTGAAGTCCACAAGTCTTAAACCTGTCAAGTTTGAAGACCCCTGACAAAGACTTATTTTCCGCTTCACAATGCCTTACTGCCCTCTCCAAGCAGTTTATAGAGTCAGCCTCTTGCCCCCAACAATTTGGGTCCTCATTTAATTGACCTCGGAAGGATGGAAGGCTGAGTCAACCTGGTGAGATTCGAACTGCCAAATTGCAGACATCCAGAAGTCAGCAGAAGTAGCCTGCAGTCTGGTCCCCATGATATCCTCCCAAAATGTTGAGATACTAGAAAAAGGGCAGAGAAGAGGAACAAAGATGATCAGGGGGTCTGGAGGCTCAATTGTAGGAAGAAGAGTTGAAGTAATCTAACAAAGAGAAGATTGGGGTAACATGATAGCAGGGTTCCAGTACAGTACTTGAAGAAGTTGCTACAAAGAAGAGGGAGCTGACTTATTCTCCAAAACAAAAGAGGGCAGGATCAGAAGCAGTGGGTGAAAACTTGTCAAGGAGAGATCCAACCGAGAATTCAGGTAAAATTTCCTGACACTGAGAACAATTAATCAATAGAACGGCTTGCCTCTCACAGATTTTCAAGAAAAGATTAGACAACCATTTGTCCAGGATGATATAACGCCTCTCGCTTGAGCAGGGGATTAGACTAGAAAGACCTCCAAGGTCCCTTCCAACCCTATTATTCCGTCATCCAAAGATTAATTTTCTCCCCTTCCTAGACTTAAAGTCTTGTAAAATGATTATCCCAAGAGGAACAGGGCCCAGGTCAGAGATCAAAGGATTTGGCTCTGACCTCATGTATTATTCAAACCCAGTCAGCTGCGATCTATCCAACGAAGGTTGGTTTGCCTATCCTTGACTGTTTCTTCTTCTGGTATCAAGTGAGGCTCCTGGCTTCTGTCAGGGCCCTTGCTGCTGTCTGAAACATTTAATTCTATCACTATTATAGCTTTTCTTTAACCAATGGCATACATACATCTTTCTTAGCTCCTTGGTTACAGTGCCATCAGAGGTGGTATTCAGCCAATTCTGACCAGTTCTAGAGAACCGGTAGTAGAAATGTTGAGTAGTTTAGAGAACCGGCAAATGCCACTTCTTGTGATGACCCAGGGCGGGATACAAAACAAACACGGTCACAGAAAACAGGTGAAGCCCCTTTTATTCCTTCACTTTGCTTCCAAGCTCCGAATATCTTTGATGGAAGCCAAAAAAAACCTCCCACACAAACAGTGACAAGAAGACAGAAAAAAGCAACACAAACCAGGCAAGATAAGGGCTGAAGGATGTCCACATTTAACACATACTGGGAAGGACAACAAACTCAGAAGGAACCATAAACTAGACATATTTACACGCTTTGTTTGCAGCGCTCGCCTGTACACATGTCCATCCTCTTATTCAGTTGTCACAGCTGCAGCCCATGAAGAGGATCAGGGCCCTTTCCTCCTGAGTAGACCACATCTCTCCCTTATCCTCTCCTCCCTGTGTGCCCGAGGATGGATTGGGGATGGGCCTGAGTCCTCCTCTGACTGGTCAGCCGGCCTCTGCCTTTCCCCAGCCTCCTCCACAACCTCCAGAGCCACACTTCCACTCCCTGTTGGCTGTTCCTCCTCTTCCTTGGAGTTAGTCTCCACCAGGGGCATGACAGTTCTGACTGGCCCCGCCAATCCCATCTATTCTCTGCCTCCTGAGTCCCAGCTGATTGGCTGGGTCTTCTTTGGTTGCCCTGCTCAGGAGAACGGAGCTGGAAAGCAGGTTAGTGGGATGGGAAGGGAATGGGGGTTTTGCAGTATCCTTCCCCTGCCATGCCCACCAAGCCACACACACAGAACAAATAGTAAAAATTTTTTGAATCCCACCACTGGGTCACGTGATCCCCTTTTGTGACTTTCTGACAAGCAAAATCAACGGGAAAACCAGAGTCACTTAACAATCCTGTTACTAACTTAACAACTGCAGTGATTCACGTTTACAACTGTGGCAAGAAACATTGTAAAATGGGGCAAAACTCATTAAACAAATAAATGTCTCAGCAGAAATGTTGAGCTCAATTGTGATCGTAAGTTGAGGACTTCCTGTATTCTGCTATTTTATTTTATTTTATTTATGTTGCATGTATGCAAACCATTCTTGCTTAAATGTAGTTCAATTGGATTAAAAAAAACCTCATCATTTTAAAATTATTATTATTATTATTTATACTATTTTGGTATATTAATTCTTGCTAAACTTGTTCGATTCACCTTTCCCCTCCTCTCATTCACATATGTACATGCATAAAATAACATGATGGAGATATTAATATAAAGTAATTAGCTTCAGACCTAAACCTACATTATATGACAAATATTTAGAGGCAAGTAATTATGGGTTTTTAAAAAAATGTCCTCCTCAGCTTTGAATAAAAAACCCCAAAATATTAATGTGTGAAATATTAATATCTTAAATTGTAATTAATTATTGATATATCTTTCTCTCTCTCTTATTTTAAATGCTCTTTTCCACATAACATAATGTCAATAACCCTTTCTGATCTAAACACCACTGTACTGAAATAATACAATGTTTCAAGGCATATAACATAATAAAAAGGAAGCCAAACAAGAAAATTGTAAAGTAATAAACAATGCTTGGTTTAGGTCTCCATGTAATTAGCTCTGCTATGGCTTGTAAATCAGGGTCTATGGCAGTGGTGGCTAACCTTTTTGGGCTCACGGGCCAGCACCCAGAAGGCAATGTGCATGGCCCCCCTCCATGCCCCCCCCATCGGCCCCTTACCTGCACTGCATGCCTCCCAGCTGATTTTCGGCCCATTTGAGGCCTTTTTCAGCTTCCCAGAGGCTCAAAAAATGGGCCCATTTTGTCACTTCCGGTATTTCCAAAAATACAGGAAGTGATGAAACGGGCCTGTTTTTCGGCCTCCAAAGGCTGTAGAGGCTTCCCTTGAGCCTCTGGGAGGCTGAAAAAGGCTTCAAATGGGCTGAAAATCAGCTGGGAGGCACAGGCATGCACAGTACAGGTAAGCTTGGCTGGGGCTCGCATGCCTGCACAAATGGCTGTGTGCCACCTGTGGCACGCGTGCCATAGGTTCGCCATCACGGGTCTATGGCAAAACTGAATGTGGGAGGACAAACGTGTATCAGCCAAGAAACCACGATGAAGCAAGGCCAAGACTGTGCAGTGATCCCCCTAGGAGCAGTGCAAACCTTACCAAGAATAAGAAACATTTTTTTCCGCTTTCCATCTTTTTCTGAGATTCCCAGCTGGGTTCCCCATTTGGCTTGGCTGCAGCACTTATTCCTCAATTGATCTTTTACAAGGGGGAGGGGAGGCACTCTATACAGAAGTGTGCAGAAGCCTGGAGGACTCTACTCCACTAAGGTGTGCAGAGTCCAGTTGCTATTCTAAGCTCAGCAATTGGAGCTCCAGTCCAGGAAGCTGAAAGGAGTAGCTCCTTGGTGCTCTCAGAGCTTGCTTGTTTTCTTGCAGGCATTTCATGACCCAAACTAGGTAACATCATCAGTGCTAGAAGGGAGTGAGCTTTTGGGGTAGAAGGAGACAGGAGGAGGGAGAGGGGGAGGACTGTGGGTCTTTGGTGCTAAGCTTAGTTGTTTTCTTGCAGACATTTCATGACCCAAACTAACTAACATCATCAGTGTTAGAAGGGAATAAAGTGTGCAGAGAGGAGGAGGAGGGGGAAGACGAGGAGGAGGAAGAGGAGTAGGAGGAAGAAGAGAAGGAGGAGGAGGGGGAAGAGGAGGAGAAGAGGAGAAGGAGGAAGGGGGGAACAGGAGGAGAAGGAAGAGGAGGAGGAGGTAGAGGAGGAGGAGGAGGAGAGGAGGAGAACTCTGGGCTCCTTGGTGCTCTCAGAGCTTGCTTGTTTTCTTGCAGACATTTCATGACCCAAACTAGGTAACATCATCAGTGCTAGAAGGGAATAAAGTGTGCAGAGAAGAGGAGGAGGGGGAGGAAGAGGAGGGGGAAGAGGAGGAAGA
The DNA here is from genome assembly GCA_015471245.1 of Laticauda colubrina. Classification (NCBI taxonomy): domain Eukaryota; kingdom Metazoa; phylum Chordata; class Lepidosauria; order Squamata; family Elapidae; genus Laticauda; species Laticauda colubrina. Next base: position 7,718,403 of record BLBF01000077.1, on the reverse strand, counting down.
GGAAGAGGAGGAGGAGAATTATGGGCTCCTTGATGCTCTCAGAGCTTGCTTGTTTTCTTGCAGATATTTCATGACCCAAACTAGGTAACATCATCAGTGCTAGAAGGGAGTGAGCTTTTGGGGTGGAAGGAGAGAGGAGGAGGAAGACTGTGGGGTCTTTGGTGCTCTCTGAACTTCCATCAATCAGTGTAGAGCTGGAAGGGACCTTGGAGGTCTTCTAGTCCAACCCCCTGCTCAAGCAGGAGACCTTATACCATTTCAGACAGGTGATTGTCGGGTCTCTTCTTTAAAAAATTCCAGTTTTTACAACTCACAACTTCTTGTGGCAAGCCATTCCACTGGTTCATTGTCCTCACTGTCAGGCAGTTTCTCCTTAATTCCAAATTACTTGTCTGCTGGATTAGTTTCCATCCATTGTTTCTTATCTTGCTGGCTGGTGCTTTGGAGAATAATTTGACCCCTCCCCTTTGTGCCTCAAATATTGGAAGATTGCTATCATGCCGCCTGTTCTGTCCGGAAAGAAGCGCGTGAGACCGGGTTCCAAACAACAACTATTTTATTTAACTCACAAGGCAATAGAATATTGAACAAGAGCCCAAGCCGCGGCAGCCCTTTTTATAGCAGCTTGCCTGCGGCTTGTGTCCAATGACACTGTTTTGACTGTTCCCGCCATTTGGCGGGCTTCTCGGATTGGTTCTTAAATGACCAATCCATGAGTGGCCTTTTCGGCCAATCAGAAGAACCTACCAAGTTCCATACAGAATACCCCTCCCCCTTTAGTTCAGTCCAACGTGGGTGATGTAGTCCCGCAGGTAGGTGGGGCTTTTTCGAGTTCACCTGCATAGCTCAGTCTCGGCGTGGTCTTCTAGCAGTTCAGACGGGATCGCTGCTTCTCCTGTCCTTCTCCATGGAACCTCCTGGAAGGGTGAGTCAGCCATGCCGCTCCCGCCTGAGCCTCTTGGGCCGGTTGAGATGGCTCCGCCGCTCCCTCCTGATTTGTCCGGGTTGTTTGAGCTGGCCTGGCTGCCTCCTTCCAGGAAGGCCTCGCTTCGCTCTCCTGCTCTCGGACTTCTCACTTGCGGTTCATCTAACCGTGAGTGCTCTTTTTATTTGGTTAGATTGTCTTTTTGCACAGTTTGTTGTCTTGTTATGGGAGGTTCGTTTCTCCCTTTTTTATTTATTTGTATTCCCCCCCCCCTTGGTTGTTTTTGGCTGATATTTATTTTTGTTTCTATAATGTTTTTTCGTTCGAGGTTGCGGGAACGAAGCTGGTCTATGCGCCGCTTCCATTCCCTACTGTTATCAAAGAGTAGTCGGTAAGACCGGAGACGTTTAATTTTAAGGTTTTTGGCATAGACTAGGTCGCCGATTTCAAACATACGGTATTTGCTGGAGGAATTGGGGGGGTTGTCCCAGGTGTAAGTGGGGTGCAATTTGTCCAGGTAGAAATGTAGTTTCCTACCCATTAGGAGTTCTGCTGGGCTTTTGTTGGTTGTGCTGCAAGTAATATGGTAATATGCTGCAAGGTTAGGAGTCAGCTTAGTTTGTCTTGTACGTCCCCTTTGTCCATTCTATCTAGGCCCTCCTTAGTGCACCGAAGCATGCATTCAGCCCTGAGGTTCGCAGCCGGATGGGCCGGCGCAGTTAAGGCATGTCGGATACCCTGGGCAGCCAGATACTGTTCAAATTGTAAGGCTGTAAATTGGGGCCCATTATCTGAAACGAGTACATCAGGTAGCCCATGTGTCACAAATAGTTTGTCTAGCTGTTTCATTACAGATTCGGTGGTTGTGGAAGCCATGAGGATGACTTCCAACCAGTTTGAGTATGCATCAACCATTATTAAAAAAGTGTTTCCCTTTGTTGGCGCAGCAAAGTCAATATGTACTCTAGACCATGGACCCCGGGGAGTTTCCCAGTCTCTTATTGGTGCCTGTGGGGGGGTAGGCCTCGATTTTTGACAGTCATGGTATGTTGCAACCCAGCGTTCAATGTCTTTGTCCAGCCCTGGCCACCAGATGTAACTCCTGGCCAGGGCTTTCATTTTGACTATGCCTGGGTACCCCTCATGCAACATGCTCAGAATGTCTTCCTGGAGACTGTTCAGTATCACCACCCTGTCACCCCATAAAATGCACCCCTTTTCCATGGACAGTTCGGTCTGTCTGGTACGAAAAGTTTCAGTTTTGTTCTCCTCCGGCCAGCCTTTACCTACCCAATTCAGTATGCGCGCTGTCAAAGGGTCTTTGGCTGTGGCTCTTGCGACGTCGGCTGCAGTTAGCGGTAGCTCCGGGCAGGTCTCAAGCTGAAATGTGGAGGTGGTTGGAGCAGGGTTGTCTTCTGTGACGGGCAGCAGGGAACGGCTCAGGGTGTCGGTGTGTGATGGCTTTGCCGGGTCGGTGCAACAGCATGTAGGAGTAGGCAGTGAGGAATTCAGACCACCTCGTCATTCTAGGTGACAGAATGTTCGGGGTTGGCTTGTTGCCTGCCAGGATTCCAAGAAGGGGCTTGTGATCAGTTATTATAGAAAAAGTTCTACCGTAAAGGTACTCAGAACCTTTTGACTCCGGCGATGATTGCAAGGGCTTCTCTATCGAGTTGGCTGTAATTGCGTTCCGACTTGGAGAGCTTCTTGGAGTAAAAGGCGACCAGTGCCTCTCTGCCATCTGGTAGCTTGTGGCTCAGGATGGCACTGACCCCAAAAGGTGATGCATCACAGGTGACCGTCAAGGGCAGGGTATTGCTATACTGGATGAGAATGGTGTTGGACGTTAATAGATCTTAAATACCTTGGAAAGCTTTCTGTCCCTGGTGGCCTCATGTCCAAGTGGTTTTTTTATCTAGCAGTCGATGTAGGGGTTCTGCTATTGTTGCCTTATGGGGCAGGAACATGTTGTAAAAATTTATGAGGCCTAGGAACGCTTGAAGGTCAGTTTTGTTCCTGGGTCTAGGAGCGTCTTTGATAGCCTTCACTTTTTTTTCGGTGGGGTGAATGCCTTGTTCATCAATTAAATAACCCAAAAACTCAACCTGGCTGGTGGGTAATTCACATTTCTCTTTTTACTTTGAGGCCTGCTTTTCTAAATGTTGTTAAGACTTCTCTTAATCTGCTCTCTAGCTGGTTGGCGTTTTTTGCTGAGACCAGTACATCATCAAAGTAAGGGACGACACTTTTGATTCCGTTTAGCAGGCTTTCCATGAGGCTTTGGAACACACCTGGGGCAACGCTGCCGCTGAATTGGAGACGGTTACAGTTGAATGCCCCTCTATGTGCTACAATAGTCTGTGCCTCTGCGGTAATGTGATCAATGGGTAGTTGTTGATACACCAGTGCGAGATCAAGCTTCGCAAAAAATTTTCCTCCCCCTAGCGAGTGCAGTAAATGCTGCACTACCAGTACTGGGTATGCGCTTTGTTGGAGTACATGGTTTAGGGTTGCCTTATAGTCTCTGCAGATTCGCACTGACCCATCTGGCTTCACTGATGTGACGATAGGTGTTTCCCACCTGGCATGGTCAATTGGCTCTAAAACCCCTTGAGCTATCAATTTGTTCAGTTGTTCGTCAATTTTTGGTTTTAACGTGAATGGGACGCATCTGGCCTTTAAACGGATGGGGGCTATTTTTGGGTCTAGGCTAAATGAAATTGGGGTCCCCTTGTACTTGCCTAGAGTCCCATCTTGTAGCAGGCTCTCCTCCCAGTTTGCTGTGGCAATGCGGTTGATCCCGGTCATCCCGATTCCTAAGGGCGCGAACCATTCGATCCCGAGCAAACTAGGGCGATCTCGGTCAACGATGGTCAGAGGCAAAATTTCGGCGTGGTTCTTAAATTTGACGAGGAAATGTCCAAGGCCTACTACCGGAATTCGATTTCCCTGGTAGTATTTTAAAACCAGTCTTTGTTTCTGTAGTTTTCTCTGTTTAATGTTCGGTATCAGGCACCAGATGGTATTCCAGGATACTATGGATAAGAACGACCCTGAGTCGACTTCCATCTTGCAGGGCCTCCCTTCGATGCTCACCTCTATCCGAATCTTCTTCCCATTTTCCACCCTGGCATTCCCGATGGTGACTATCTGATGCATTTCTTCCCTGTCACCAGTTCTTTTGCTACAGTTCCATCTGCTGCCGGCTTGTCTTTCTTCATGTCTGCGGGGGGGTGCTACCGCGTCTTTTTGGATTATAGCTTTTTTTGTTGCGGCAGACCCTTTCGATGTGTCCCCTTGTATTAGAAGCCCTGCATATTGTGTCGAGGAACCTGCATTCAGCTCGCGGATGGTTGCCTCCGCAACCCGCACATTGAAACTCCCACTGATTTCTCCTCTTTTTGCGCCGTTTCCTATCTGAATGGAGTCTATGGACGTCTTCATCTTCGTCCTCAGTATCACTCTGGGATTCAATGTCTTCGTAGTGGGCTGTCATTGTGGGCTGTTTCTTTCCTCTCTCTGGCTTCTTTTCTTTGATTTGGGCTGGCAGGTCTGGAATTGCGTTCATTTGACGCATGGTGGCTGCTGACTTCTTTGCTGCTTCGGCGGCGGTTGCCTCTGCAATGGCCTTGGCCACGGTTATGTTTGGCCTGTTCAGGAGTTTGCTCTGAAGGGTAGTGTCCTTCAGACCAAGGACCACGCGGTCCCTCATGGCTTCATCCATGTTCTGGAACTCGCAGGCTCCTCCGATGTGTCTCAAAGCTGCTACAAAATCTCTGACCGTTTCACCTTCCTTCTGGTCCCTCTTATAGAATTCGTGCCTTTTTATTAAGTTCGAGACCACCGGTGCGTAGTGTGCTCGGAGCATTCGGTTCAGGTCGGACCAAGTCACCATTTTAAAAACAGCCGGTCCACAGTGTGTAAGGAAGACAGCCCTCTTCCTTTGGTCCAAGATTTCCTCCATTTCATTGCTTTCTAAAAACATAAGAAAGCGATCAATAAAGGATTCCCAATCTTCCTCATCAGGATTGAATGGTGTGGGTGGCGAGTTGTTACCAGCCATCTCTCTCGCTCGGTTCAGATCGCTGCATGCTTCGGTCTCACCTTCTATGACAATCCCATCCTTGTCACCAGTGTTCCGTCCAGAAAGAAGCGCTTGAGACCAGGTTCCAAACAACAACTATTTTATTTAACTCGCAAGGCAATAGAATACGGAACAAGAGCCCAAGCCGCGGCAGCCCTTTTTATAGCGGCTTGCCCGCGGCTTGTGGCCAATGACACTGTTTTGACTGTTCCCGCCAAACGGATTGGTTCTTGGCCAATCAGAAGGGGGAACTTGGAACCTACCAAGTTCCATACACAACACCCCCCCCCCCCACTTTTCTCTACACTGGCTGAACACAAATCCTGGTGCAACCTTTTTTTGTATGTTTTAGTTTCCAGGCCTTTAATCATCTTAGTTGTTCTTTGCACTTTTAACAGATTGAATAGATTAGCAGAGTTGGAAGGGATCTTCTAGGTCATCTGTTCCAACCCTGCCGCCCAAGCAGGAGACCCTACACCATTTCTGACAGACGGCCTTTTCTTGAAAGCCTCCAGGGATGGCTTTCTTGTGTGTTTTTTTTTTGCAGGCGTCTCATTACCTACACTAAGTAACACCATCAGGGAAAGCAGGGCACGTCTGCGTGGAAAACAAGCAAGCGCAGAGAGCGCGGCCAGCCGCGCTCATTGCAACCCCGAGCTACAAATATCCTCCCCTCTTGGAAGCGCAGAGGTTTTCTGCACGGGGCCAGAGGCTAGGGAGCCTTGGGAGCAGCTGTCCCCGCCAGGCTGCCTGCCGCAGCTGCTGCTGCCTCCCCACCGTTCCCTCCCTCCCCTTCCTTTCCTTTCCTTTCCCTTCCCCGCTGAAGCTCAGCTCCTCCCCCGCCGCTCGCTCGGCTGATCCGGCTCGGAGCGCAGGAGCCGAAGCGGGGAGCGCTGCCTTGGCAGGTGGGAAGGAGGAGGAGGAGGAAGAAGAAGAAGAAGGCCCGCGATCCTCTCGCGGGCGGATCGTGCGCGCCCTCCCTGCCCGGCACCACCATGCAGCGGCCGGCTGAGCGAGCCTGTCTCCTGCTCGCCATCCTGCCCGCCGCCTGGCTCGCCCTGGCCCCGCTGCCCGCCTCCCTCCCTCTCGCCGCCGCTGCCAGGAACGCCAGCAGCAGCAGCCCCAGCAGGGGCGACTCCCGCGAGCCCCAGAAAGTGGCCGCCTCGACGCCGCCGCCGACGCCGCCTTCCGCCGGGAATCACAGCAGCGGCGGCGGCGGCGTTGGCGGTGCCCAGCAGCGCAACCGGGTCCTGGCGATGCTGCGCGATCTGCCGGCGCTCAAGGCCGCTGTCATCGGAGCCTGCGCGGCCAGCGCCTGTCTGATGGCCTGCCTGCTGTTCCGCGTCCTCAGGTGCGGCGGGAGGAAGGGGCGCGAGGGTCCCACATTGCCCGCCAACCTTTCGCTCCTGGGCCCCTCAAGCAGCCCAGCCCTTTCCCCGGCCCTCGAAGCCACCCTGCTCCTGGGGCAGGTGAAGGGGAGGTGAAGGGAGGGTGGGCTTTTATCCTGTTGCAGTGGGTGGGTGGGTGGGTTAGAAGCGCTGCCCACCCCTGGCCTTCCGAAACCCCACCACAACCTGACAAGATAGGCCAGGGGGTTGCCTCCCTC
>BLBF01000077.1:7699301-7711778 GCA_015471245.1 Laticauda colubrina | reverse complement strand
CCTGGCCTTCCTAAACCCCACCACAACCTGACAAGATAGGCCAGGGGTTCCTCTGCCTTCCTGGTGGAGAAGAAATCAGGATTAATCCCAGTTTTGTTTGAATATTCTCAGCCTGCCTCTTTGCATTGAGGCTCATCTGGGTTGTAAAGATGATATGGAATTATTATGTAAGGAATTATTTTCTTCCTGCCCTCCCTCCCAATATCCTACTGTCTAATACTGTCTAATAACGCTGTCCATTCTTATAAGGCAGGCTGGTATATCTTCTTGACATGAGAGGCTTGAGAATCTAAAAGAGCAGTCACTTAAGAAGACCTTAAGCCGATGGCTTTCCCTTATCCTAACTTTTTAATGTTGCTTTGTTCTATTGGCATTGGCCTAAATCAGAAATATTTCATTCTTTTTGAGAGGGGCTTCCCACCCCTCTGCAAAATTCAGAAGGGGGAACCTTGCATGTTGCAGATTATTCTCCCTTTTTTGCTTATGAAGAGGCTTGAGAACAGCTTCCAACAGCCGATGGTTTCATGGTGAAGCGGGGAGATTTAAAGCAAGGCTTTCTGGATTAAAACGGAGCTGCTTTGCCCAGGATCAAGCACAATGGAGTGTGTGAGCCTTCCCCCACTGCAGGCACAGCACTCATTAAAAAAATGTGACTTTTCAGGAAGGAAAAACCTCCTTACTTCCCCTCTGAACAGGATTTTCTGTAAGGGAAGAAACACTTCAGGACTTTTGCTGCTTGATATTAACGGGGACCTGAGCTATCAGAGCAGTAAATGGATAGCACTAGCACTAGCACTAGCACTGAGACTTATATACTGATTCACAGTGCTTTCCAGTCCTCTTGAAGCAGTTTACAGAGTCAGTGTATTGCCCCTCAACAATCTGGTCTTCGTTTTACCCACCTCGGAAGGATGGAAGGCTCAGTCAACCTTGAGCCAGTCAGGATTGAAGTGCTGACAGTGGGCAGAGTTAGCTTACAATACTGCATTCTAACCACCACTGGGAAGGAAGGGAGGGAGGGGGGGGAGGAAAGAAGAGCACTTAGACTTATATACCACTTCACAGTGCTTTTACAGCCCTCTCTAAGCAGTTTACAGAGTCAGCCTCTTGCCCCCAACGATCTGGGTCCTAATTTTACCCAACCTGGAAGGATGGGAGGCTGAGTCAACCTTGAGTCTGGTGAGATTTGATCTGCCAAATTGCAGTCAGCCGGCAGTCAGCAGAAGTAGCCTGCAGTACTGCACTCTAATCACTGCGCCACCACGGTTCTAGGAAGATGTTGGTGATGCAAATGGCAAGAAGGGTTAACTTTTCAAGTACTGAGTTCGGGATTGCTCTGACATGAGCCACCAGGGCACCAATCCTTGCTTTTATTTAGTCGTCTTCTCTATTCAACTACACGACAAACTCGTTCCTTGTAGCTGGAGCCAGTGTAGTACTGTGGTTAAGGCACTAGGCTAGAAACCAGTTGACGGTGAATTCTAGTTTCACCTTGAGCACAAAGCCAGCTAGGTGGTGCTGGACCAGTTCTTGGTCCTAGGAAGAAGAAGGCAAAGGCTACTTCAAAAATCCTGCCAATAAAAGCTGCAGAGACTGATGCAAGCAGTTACCAGAAATCAATTCAGAGTTAAAGGTGTGTGTGAGTGTATATTTAAAAAGGGAATCACATACCGGCAGTATGTATGGTAATTGAGCCTGGCATTACAGCCATAAGTCATTGCAATCATTAAGGAAGTCAACTATCGGACTGGATCTGATTTTATGCCTTTTTGTGATGGTTGCTAAGCGAACAGAGTGTGGTTGCTAAGTAAATATGCCCCCATTTTATCCAGGGAACATATTTTGCCTGACAATGGAAGTAAACACTGGAAATTGGCAAATAATAATAACCCCTCAAAAATCAGCCAGGTGCCTGCAGGATGCTGCAAACAGCTATAAAGCTGAGCCAGTTGTCAGTGGGATAACAGGACTGTAGGAGTATCCTTGTAGTTTCAAAATCAGGTCATAGGTAGCTTTTTTTTGGGGGGGGGAGGCAGCGTCTGTTTGAACAGTTACTTCGCAACCAGCCATAAGTCAAGAACTACCTGTATAAGCACCCTGCTTGAAGTCTCTATGAAAGCACGTCTTAATCCCACCTTCTGCCATATGGCAGTCTCCAATGTGCTGGGACAGCAGTTGTCGACATCCCCTTGTCACCAAAGCTTGGGATTCTGGGTGTTCTTATCCCAGCACATCTGCAAGATGTCAATTGAGAAAGGCTGTTTTCATCAGCTGCCTAACAGCTTCCAGCTTTCACCGCTTCTGTTAGAAGCATTTACATTGTGGGTTAAACTTATATTTTACATGTATTGATTGATTTGATTAGCCCCTGGGTCATCTCGAAGTGCAGAAACAAATTATTATTAACAGTTGATAAAAGCAATGTAAAATGGAATTGGATAAAGTACAATTTAAAATGAAATTGGAATGGAATACAATAATTTAAGATATAGATAAATGATGATAAAAAAATTATCTTTCAGTGTCAAACCCTGCAATTTACCCCAATCAGTCCCACATTTGCAGATCTCATCCGAACCATTTTGCTTAAGTCCTGTGCTGTGTTAAATGTTGTTTTCAGATTCTGTCTGCACATAAGGGAAGCTGTTTTGATAATGGGTTACATAGATTTTCCCCAAATGGGGATGATCAAAGGCAAGTCAGGTGCGTTAGCTGTGTAAAACCAGGACTGGCAATATTTGCTCCCAAGTGCCCAAAGTAGTTTTTCACAGCTGTTTCTGACCTGAATCTTTTAAATGGGAATACAGGTAGTCCTGGACTTAAGACCACAATTCAGCCTAACATTTCTGCTGCTAAGTGAAACGCCTCATTTTTATGACCTTTCTTGTCACATTTGTTAAGTGTGGTGGTTAAGTTAGTAACATGGTTGTTAAGAAAATCTGGTTTCCCCATTGACTTTGCTTGTCGGAAGGTCCCCAGGACATTGCAAGCGTCATAAATATGAGTCAGTGCCAAGCGTATGAATTTTGATTGCGTGACTGCAACGGTGCTGCAATGGTCGTAAGTGTGAAAAACAGTCGTAAGTCACTTTTTTCAGGGCCATCGTCACTAAATGAATTCTTGTAAGTCGAGGACTGCTTGATTATGTAAGTTTCAGGGTTCACACAGCGTGCTTAACCAGATGGATTACAAGCTGCAGTTTGTTCCTTTATAGATTTAAGAATTCTGAACACCCAGTGCTTTTGATTAGTTTATTCTGTGTTTTGATTAGTTTATTCCTATTTTGATCAGTTTATATTTGTAATACAGTTTGATTGCATAACTGGGCTAGTTTCCTGTTGTGAACGTGTTAAGATCAGGAACTGTTTGTGTGGCTTTCTCCCTGCAAAGAGGCATGGGCTACCACTGACTGACCGATGTAAGCTCTGATGCTTGAAGAGGTAATGAATGGGAAAAGGTCACATCAGCCTTGGTTGGCTTCTGGGGTATTAAATTTCTTGTTTACAGGAAACTGCTGTGATCTCTTTTGGAAATCTATCTGGAAATATCTCCTAGGTCTTTCCTGAACAGAAGGTTTTTGGATAGGCAGACCTTTAGGGAAAACTGGTTTTTGGATTCAGGAAATTTTTTGGAGGAATAAGCTGGGTGCTTCTGGCAGAAGTCAAATAAGCATGTTGAAAAGCCTCGATAGATCTCTGAAAACCTGTTTTTCCCGTTCTAATTCATTCACGTGTCAGGTTGGACTGGGGAGGAAAAAAGAACAAGGTAACCCAGAAGTGAAATATTCTCCATCGCTGGAGGTTTTTAAGAAGAGAGTGAACAGCCATTTTGTCCAGAACAGGATAAAATCTCCTGCTTGATCATGAAGTTGGACCTCCGACCCTGTTATTCTTTGTTCTATGTTCTTTGTTCTTATTGTGTGCGTGTGTGTGTCTGTGTGTGTTCATTTGTTTTATTTAGAATTTATACCCAGGTAGATAAGCGTAGAGTTGTAATATTCATGTACGGGGATGGGTTTCAAAAATCTTAGCATAGGGTTCTCTGCCTGGTTGCTGGGTGGGCGTGGCCAGGGTGCGCGTGGCCTAGTCGGCCTTCTGCACCATGGCAGGGGAAGGGGGCATTTTTGCCCTTCCTGGGCTCTGGAGGCTTTTCTTGAGCCTCCGGGAGGGCGAAAACAGCCTCCCCAGTCTCCGGAAGCTGGAAACGGGCCCATTTCCAGCCTTCCCAAACTTCTGGGAGGCCCGTTTTTTGCCCTCCCCGAGTCTCTATGTGCGCCCTGCATTTCGCTGCATCCAAAATGGGTCACATGGGGACTCCTGAGAGGGGAGGGGTGGGCAGGGACAGACAGGAGTGAAATTTGGGGATTCTCTGAACTGCACAAAATCTTAGCTAGGGGCTCTCCTGACCCCCAGCAGCCCAGCCCTGGTTTTGTTCCATTTTCAGGATGGCCAGCAGGGGTGGGTTTCTGCCGGTTCTGTCTACCTCTGTAGAACCGGTAGCTCTGAAGAGCAGCAAACATAGAACCGGTTCTATGTCTGCTGATATTTTTGCCCACCTGCCCACCCGGGCTCTTTCCTGGCCTTTATTTTCTGCTTTTGCAACCTCAGCTGCAGAACGAGGCACAGCTGCAGTTTAAAAAGCAGGAAAAGAGGGCTGTTTCAAAGGCTGCTTCTCGGCAACGCAGCGTGCTGATGACGATTTACAGGCACGCAGCTCGCAGCCTGCAGAGAAGCTTGTAAATCCCGAACCGGTAGTTAATCCTGTCGTATCCCACTCCTGATGGCCAGGTATAAGAAGGGAAGCATAAGAAGGGAGAAATTACCTTGTTTGTAGCTGAGTTCTCCTTTATATGACAGAAATTAATTACAGGTAGCCTTCGGCATGCACCAGTTCATTGAGTGACTGTTCAAAGTTACAACGGCTTGTGACTTATGAAAAAGTGACTTGTGACTCCTTTCAACCCTTACAACCATTGCAGTGTTCCCATAGTCATGTGATCAAAGTCAGAAGTTTGGCAACTGACTTGTATTTATGATGGTTGGGATCACGTGATCCCCTTTTGCCCAGAACCTTCTGACAAGCAGAGTCAATGGGGGAAAGCCGGATACACTTAACAACCAGGTGACTAACTTATCAACTGCAGCGATTCACTTAACCACGGTGGCAAGAAAGATTGTAAAATAGGTCACACAAATCATTTCACAAGTGTCTTCCTCAACGAGAGAAAATGTGGGCTTCTGTTGGAAGAAATATCCTTCTGGGTTCAGTTCCAAGTGGAGAAACATGGAGGCTTGTTTGGAAAGATGGTTTAATGATGGACAGGACCACCTGGCTTGGAGCTCCAAAGTGTTTCAAGGTGTTGGGTGGAGGAAAAGAAGGGTGAGCTAAGATGCTCAGAGTCCCTTATATACCCTGTGTTGGGATTTGAATTTGAGTTTGTATTCTGATTGGTTGTCAGACTCCCATGGGGCCATGCAGGGGAAACTCTGTAGGCTGTCCTGAGTTCCAGGCTTGGTTGAGCCTTGCTGGATGATGATGTAATGAAAGGGCTTTGGGCAATTCCTGTAACTCTACCTGGAGATCTTTGTTATGTAAAATAAGCTGGCCTAGGCCAGAGTAATGGTCCATTAGCAAAGTGAAGGGGCTGAGTTTATACTTCTGAGATGAATTTCTGCTTCTGAATTTCTACTCTTTTTAGGGGAAATATTCTGCTTTTTAAATATTTGCTAGGACAGGGATCGCCAACCTTTTGGACCTCAGGTACCACCAATTTAATAATTTTAAATCCCGCCGACCAGAGACCCAGGGAAAATCCCCTAAAAAAGTCTGCAGGAAAATTCCCCAACCCATTTTTCTACCGATCGATCATTCTTGATTTGGGATTGCAGGATACCAGCTTCAGCTCTGTTCTCAGAGAGAGAGAGGGAGAGAGAGAGAGAGAGAGAGACAGAGACAGAGACAGAGACAGAGACAGAGACAGACAGACAAAGAAACAGAGATGGAGACAGAGAGATGGAGAGACAGGGAGACAGAGAGAGGTGATAGACAGGTAGTAAATGGGGGTGAAGGTATTCTGAGTTTGCTTCCAAGTTGGGGACAGGTGGACAAAGACTTTGGGCTTCATGCAAGGAAAGCAGCAGAAGCAGCAGAAGTCTTTCTTTCTTTCCCCCAAACTCCGCCAGAAATCAGTCTTTGCCGGTGCAGCCTCTTGGAGCAGGAGGCCTTGCAGGGTCCCAAAGACTCATTTCTGGTAGAGTTTGGGGGAGAGAAAGAAAGACTTTGGCTGCCTTCCTTGCTTGCAGCCAAAAGCTGAAGAAGAAAGAAGCGGAAAGAAGCAGCCCGGTGACCAGGCCAGGCATATGGGGCAAGGTCCCTCCCTCCTCCCTTTCCCCCTCCCCCTCACAACCTTGTGTTATTTGCAATGCAAGCAACGTAAGCCTTGTGTTCCCGTGGGCCATGTGGGCAGCGCAGCCTTGTGTTCCCACGCAGCTTGGATTGATTGCTTTGCGGGTGACATTTCTCTGTGGACTACCCACATTTTCTCATGGACCACCGGTGGTCCCCAGCCCACCGGTTGGAGACCACTGTCCTAGGATATTTCATTGTTCTAGGAGAGAGATGAGTGTAACATCCTACAATCCCTTGTGGTCCTAAGTCAAGGATTACCTGAATTGCTATCGCTGATTATTATTACAAGCCCTTTGTGGTTCCTGAGGGGCGTAAGTTCTTACAAAACAATCTGTCTTGGCGTCCAAGTACTCTGTTGTTCCTTTTGGAAAAAAAACAACAACTTCTTGTTGATTTCCCCACAAAATTTGGGGTGGTTTATTCGCAAGGCGTGTAGCTGAACTGCAGCCACAAGTAGATCTGTTTTCCTAGGGAGTTAGCCTAATTTTCTTCCTTTTGCACCAAGCAGCACTTGGGGAAAAGCAAAAAATCAAGGACCCGGGAAGGCAGGGAGGGGCACATGACATGCTTAGAAATTGATCCAGTTAATGAAGGGCACTATGGAATTGATTATTTGATCAACTACAGCACAATCCCAAAGGTGTTCTTGCAAAAGGCATCTGGATTTTCTTGGGTTTTTTTTCCTTGAAAATATTTTGCTTTTCATCCAAGAAGCTTCTTCACTTCAATCAGAACTGAAGAAGCTTCTTGGATGAGAAGCGAAATGTTTTCAAAGGAAAAATCCAAGAAAGTGCAGTTGCTTTTTGGAAAAATACCCTTGGGATAACCATGACCTAGATGATTGAGAGACAAAATAGACAATTTCAATACAGATACTCCTTGACTTATGACCATAATTGGGAGCAGAATTTCTGCCACTAAGCAAGGCCATTGTTAAGTAACAATTTTACAACCCTTCTGCCAAGGTTGTTAAGTGAAGTATGGGTTTATTCAGTGAGTCCAGCTCCCCCCACTTCTGGCTTTATTGGGGGGAGGGTCACAAATGGTGATCACATGATTTCAGAACCCTGCAACCGTTATAAACACAAGTGTCTGAATTTTGACCATGTGACCATGGGGATCATGTGACCATGGGGATGGGGAAGTGTGAGGACCAATTGTAAGTCACTTTTTTCAGGGCTGTTGTAACTTCGAACAGCTGCTAAAGGAATAGTTATAATTTAATGACGAACTGAATTGCAGCTTGTTTAATTGTGTATGGTATAAAGTAGGGACAAAAAAGTAGGGGTGTGCTTCAAAAAACTTAGCAAAGGTTCTCTGCCCAGTTGCTAGGTGGGTGGCCTGTTTTTTGCCCTCTCTTTGCCTCCGTGTGCGCCCTGCACTTACCTGCATCCAACACAGGCCACATGGGGACTCCTGGGGGGGCGGGGGGGTTGGGGCCAGACAGGAGTGGGATTTGGGGGTTCTCTGAACTGTGCAGAATCTTAGGGGCTCTCCTGAACCCCTGCGAACCCCCAGCAGCCCACCCTTGAACAGAAGCATATCCTGTCTTTCTTCAAACAAGCCTTGATAAGGCCACACTTGGAATACTGCATCTAGTTTTGGTCGCCACAATGATGTTGAGACTCTAGAAAGAGTGCAGAAAAGAGCAACAAAGATGATTAGGAGAGTGGAGGCTGAAACATGAAGAATGGTTGCTGGAACTGGGTGTATCTAGTTTAATGAAAAGGAGGAGGAGTGGGTGACATTGATAGCAGTGTTCTGATATCTCAGAGGTTGCCACAAAGAAGAGCAAGTCAAGCTATTCTCCAAAGCACCTGAAGGCAGGACAAGAAGCAACGGGTGGAAACTAATCAAGGAGAGAAGCAACCTAGAACTAAGGAGAAATTTCCTGACAGTGAGAACAATTAACCAGTGTCAACAACTTGCCTCCAGAAGTTGTGAATGCGCTAACACTGGAAGTTTTTAAGAAGAGATTGGATAACCATTTTCTGAAATAGTATACAGTTTCTTGCCTAAGCAGGGGGTTGGACTGGAAGACCTCCAAGGTCCCTTCTAACTCTGTTATTGTCTTCTGTTCCATTCCATTCTGTAGTTTGTACTCTTTCCTTCTGTTTTTCAACACAGTAAAAACCTCCCAGCAAGGTGGACAGGGTGAGAAAATGTGTCCGGTTTAAAATAATCAATTTGGTTATCAAGGTTGCAGAAGTATTTTCTCCTCTCTTTCTCCCTCATCTTCAAACTCTTTCCGCTGTAGTAGCCATTACTTCTTGTCATGTTTGTTGTTCATTTTGCTTCGGGCTTAAAAAAAGCAATGTTACTTCATATCTTTCTACTTTTTTGACAGTCAGCTTTGTAGAACAGCTTGGAATATTTTAATAAGCATATTCTGCCTTGGTCGTTCTCACTAGTAACATTTTATCCCCTCTCCTGCCTGGTTTGAATTCATCAGAAAAGGCAAGGATTCTAGGAATGGTTAGTGGACAAAGAAGAAGGGGCTGGCGCGATAACATCAGATCTGATGCAAAGTTGAACACGCAACAATTGAAAGAGGCTCTGATTGACAGGGTTGCACGGAGAGCACTTGCCTACAAGGTCACCGTGAGTCAGACACAACTGAATGTTTAAAAACCAACAAACAAATAAGTCTGCCTGCAGCTTTGTTTGAAACATCTTCTGATCAGCTTCTCATTTGAAGAACAGTTACAGGAACTGGACATGGCTAGTCTAGTGAAGAGAAGGACCAGGGAGACATGAGAGCATCTTCCAATATTTGAGGGGCTGCCACAGAAAGGAGGAAGGTGTCAAGCTATTTTCCAAAGCACTTGAAGGCCAGACAAGGAATAAGGGATGAAAACTGATCAAGGGGAGATTCAGCTGGAAATTAGGAAGAAATTTCTGACAGTGAGAACAATTGAAGGAAGAGAAGTTGCCTTTAGAAGTTGTGGGAGCTTCATCGCTGGAGGCTTTCAAGAAGAGACTGGACTGCCATCTGTAAGAAATGGTGTAGGGTCTCCTGCTGGGGTGGTAGGTTGGACTAAATGATCTACAAGATCTCTTCCAACTCTGTTAATCTGTTGGCTTCTTGTCCCTGGGCAAAAACTAGCACCACCCTGCAATTTCCAGGATCCTAGAAATCTTTGCCTTAAGGTGGGAGGGGATACTATTTTCAGCATTGAGGGTTCATTCTGCAAACATCAAACTCTAGATATTATCTCCCCCAGAGACGCTACTGTCAGCTGGCCTCCAAGAGAGGACTCGTTTTTGGATTTGTTGTTGAATGGGGGGTTGAGCATTGATCCTTTTCTCCTTTAGGCTACTTGTCTAAAAATAGATCTCCAGCTCAAGATCAGCCTGCAGAACTAACTAGTTGAAGCCAATGCTCAGATGAGGAAACTCAGCTGCTTGCCATGTGACAGTGCACTTTCACCAAAGCAGCTGGAGTGGTGGAAGATTGGTTCATGGCTCTCCTGCCAACGGGCCTCAACTGCATTTTAAAATGAAGCAAAAAAAAAAAATATTTACAAAATCAGAAGGACAGCAGCCCACATGTGCTCCTCTCACAGCTTTTGCATGCAGCTCCTTCATGCGCTGTTATTGCGAGGTTCTGAAGGTGGAACAAGAAGCAATGGAGGGAAACGAATCAGGAAGAAATACTGGACTAAAATATGGAGTTGGTGACAAGAAATAGTGGAAGATCAGATACAGTTTACACCAGAATTGTTCTTGCTGGGAATAATTAAAGGGAAATATAGGAAAAATATATTTTATTACATATATTGACAGCAACAAGGATAGTATTCGCACAATATTGGAAACAAAATATTACATCCCCCAGAGGAATTAGTAATTCAAAAAATTGTAGATTGTGCTGAAATTGATAAATTGATGTTAAAATTAATAGTATTATGAAATTTGGGACAATTGGTGTAAATGGTTGAACAATAGAAATAAGGATAACGGAGATAAGAAAATTATAGATAAACATATGTGAATGTATATAAATGTAGATATTTATATGAGATTGGTTTATATAATAATGTTGGCACAGTACTATTAATATTAACATTAAGATGTGTAAAAGGTGAAAAAGAACAATAAAAATTATTGGGGAAAAAAAAAGAAGCAATGGAGGGAAATGAGTCGAGGAAACAAATCAACCAACTTTGAAATAAGGGGAAATTTCCCGACAGTTAAAACAATGAATCAGTCGAATGGCTGACCTCCAGAAGTTGTCCCAAAGGTGATTTGGTTTTTTTTTTTTTTCAAGAGGCAACTGGACTTTCTGGTTTTGCTTTGAAGATGTTTCGCTTCTCTAGCTTCTTTAAAAGCTTCTTTAAAGCTTTTTTTAAAGCTTCTTTAGCTCTGACTGGAGGGTGGGGAAATGGGAGGAAGTTGTGGGTGCTCCATCACTGGAGGCTTTTAAGAAGAGACTGGGACAGCCATTTGCTTGAATAGGACAGATAATCCCTGTCAGAGTATATTCATGAACTGGAATAGAGATTAATAACAAAGTCAGCCAATGAGGGCTGAAATTTAAGAGAATTTGGGCATGGTTTATCTCTGTTCTGTGCTCAGCTCTAGAGTGAAAGAGAAACTAACTTACTTGCTGAAAACTAGAGCTCTGCTCTGAACCTGTAACATGTCTGCTTCTCTTTGAGTTTGCTCCATGTTGGAGAAATCTACAACTAGTATTGTAAAATTTACTGTACGTGTTTATAAAGAAGTTAAATGAAGCCTCAGCTATCTGTTTACTTCTGGCCCTGAATTTATGCTGCAATATTCTGAACAATCCTCAACTTACAGCAGTTCATTTAGTGACCATTCAAAGTTGAAGAAAGTGACTTATGACTATTTTTCACACTTAACAACCGTGGCAGCATCTCCATAGTCACACAATCAAAATTCAGACACTTGGCAACTGTTTCATATTTATGACAGTCACAGTGACAGTCCCAAGGTCATGTGATCCTCTTTTGTGACCTTCTGATCAGCAAAGTCAATGGGGAAGCCAGATTCACTTAACAATGGTGTCACTCACTTAACAAATGCAATGATTCACTTAACAACTATGACAAGAAAAGCCATAATGAATGTTTCATTTAGGAACCTAAATTTTGGGCTTGATTGTGGCCATGACTCAAGGACTACCTGTATAGGGTCTCCTGTGAGCTTGGATTAGAAGACTTCCCAGGACCTTTCCAATTCTGGTATTCTAAGTTCTGAGTTCAGCTGTTTAAAATGTCTAGCACCTTTGGAACCCAGGTTTGCCTTCCACAACATTGATTGATTAATAGATTTTACCAGGCTTATAAGTTGGCTCAATCGAATCCACTGTCAGGATTCCAGCGATTTCCCTAATTAAATCATGAGCCTTGAGGCAAGCTTCAAAAGAATCCAGAAGATTTATTAGGAGCAACTTGTCTGGCATTAGCCTGTATGAAACCAACTCTGGCAGATGTAATTTACAGTCACCTGTGACCCACTTTCCCCACTCCCTTCTGTTCCCCCCCCTCCATAAATCAGATTCTCCAATGAAGCACATTTACAAGCTGGGTGTCATCAATCACGTTCTCTAATTAAGGATTTTCATGAGCAGAAGATCTGGTAGCTTAGTTACAATCTTTGTAAGAAAAGTGTGGAATGTACTTCTGGTTTTAAGCCGCCCTGTTCCTTCAGATTTCTTTCCCCCCCTTTGTTTATGGCAACTCTAAAACAGGCATAGGAATGCTTTACGAGTTGACACCCAGCACTGAGCAAGCACTGTGCTTGATTTCAAGGCAGGCTCCCAATTTGAGAAAGAGCTTCTGTGTGCAGGGGTTCAGAGGTTGGACCTGCACCAGCAAGATCTCAGTCCAACCCCGCTACTTTGACATGCACCAGGTCCCTCTCTCCCAGTCCAGCCTGCCTAACTGGTTGAAGCCAATGCTCAGATGAAGAAACTCAGCTGCTTGCCGTGTGACAGTGCACTTTCCCAAAGCAGCTGGAGTGGCAGAAGGTTGGTTTATGGCTCTCCTGCCAATGGCCTCAACTGCATTTTAAAATGACCCCCCCCCCAAAAAAAAAAAA
>BLBF01000077.1:7686160-7699291 GCA_015471245.1 Laticauda colubrina | reverse complement strand
GATCAAGATTTTTTTAAAAAAATCCTGTAGACCTGATTACACCCAGGTGACTTTCTTAGAAAATGGTGAAGTAACTAAGGTTCAGTGCTAGCAGAGCACAGGATGGAAGCAGAGCCCAGTTCCACCCACGAACAAGGGGAGAGCACAGGGTGAGTGGAATGTCTGAGGAAGTGAATGGAACAGCTGACAATGAAGATCAACTTCCAATGTTTGTTATCTTAGAAATGGGAGTGCGTCCTTCAGGACAAACACATAACACACTCCCAAGTTCTTTTCTGCCTGCTGATCCAAAAGGATTGTTTGCCTTTCAAGAACAGGAAATGTGGCCATGATACAATCCCCATTATTTCCAACAAAGTTGGAGGAGGCTTCCTTGTGACAGGATAACCTATAGAATGTGGAAGTACAGGGTTAAAACAGGAGACCCAAATCTGAGCTTCTTAGTTTTATTTTCTTTGAAACAACTTCCTTCCAACTTTTTCACTCGCTACCTTGCCCCACCTGAAAACATAAGTCTGAGACAAGAATTTAGCAGGTAAAAGCTATCAGAATGGCAGTTTGATAAACCTTTCCTTACACAGTTATTCTGATTTGCCCACACCCTATTAAAAGCAGAGGAGCAAGGATATCAGGAAAGGTGGAAACTCACTTCCCTCAGAAACCATCAGAATAACAAAATAACAGAGTTGGAAGGGACCTTGAAGGTCTTCTAGTCCAACTCCCTGCTCAGGCAGGCAACCGTATAGCATTTCAGACAAATGCTTGTCCAGTCTCTCCTTAAAAACCTTCAATGATGAAGCACCCACAACTTCTGGAGACAAGTCATTCCACTGATTAATGGAAATTAGTCCTTAGTTTCTAAGTTGGCTGTTGACTTGATTAATTTCTGTTGCTTCTTGTCCTGCTTTCAGGTGCTTTGGAGCAGGAGTTGCCAACCTTTTGGACCCCAGGGACCACCAACCACTCATAATTTTTTAATCCCATGGACCACTAATATGAATTTTGACTGACAGTGGCTTGCTGACATTGAGAGAGAGAAAGAGAGAGAGAGAAGGAAAGCAGCAGAAGCAGCAGAAGTCTTTCTTTCTCTCCCCCAAACGTCGCCATAAATGAGTCTTTGTGAGACTTGTGCCAGGACAGTCTCATGGAGTAGGATGCTTTGCAGGGTCCCAAAGACTCGTTTCTGGCGGGGTTTGGGGGAGAGAAAGAAAGACTTTTGCTATTTTCCTTGCAGCCAAAAGCAGAAGAAGAAAGAAGTGGAAAGAAGCAGCCTGGTGGCCAGGCGATGCACGTGGGGTGAGTGGGGCAAGTTCCCCCTCTCCCGCCACTACCTCATGTTGTTTGCAATGCAAGCGACACAAGCCTTGTGTTCCCGCACAGCCTGAATTAATTGCTTTGGGGTGACATTTCTCTGTAGACCACCAAATTTTTCTTGTGGACCACTCGTGGTCCCTGGCCCACTGGTTGGCAACCTGCTTTGGAGAATACGTTGATCTTTTCCTTTTGACAGCCACTTAGATATCAGAAGACTGCTTTCGTGTCCTCTCTCTCTTTGTTAAACTGGACATACCTAATTCCCTCAACCATTCATTGTATGGTTTAATCTCCAGGTCTGTTATCATTGTTGTTGCTATTCACTGCACTCTTTCTAGAGTCTCAACATCTTTTTTGTATTGTGTTGACCAAAACTGGAACCAGTATTCCAAGTATGGGCTTACCAGTGCACTGTAACTATCCCACCATTGTGAATTGGCAGGGTAGAGTGGTGCAGTGGCCTTAGATGGAGAGCTCTCGCCTCACAATCAGGAGGCTGTGAGTTCAATCCTAGGTAGAGGCAGATATTTCTCTCTCTGGGCATAATGAGAATATATCTGCTGGAAAAAAACTCAGCATTGGCGACAGGAATAGTATCCGGCCAGTAAAATGCTCTGCTAGCTTCATTCAATTGCCCAAACTCCACCCTACAAGGGTTCATGGGGTCATTAAAAGATGATGATGATGATCATAGTGAATAGGCAGGAAATAAATGTATCTTGGGACTTTCTCTGTGCATTTAACCACCTGCAGAAATTAGTTTCTGATGATTCATGCCCTTCAAAAGTGGACTGTTAAGCCACCACAAAAGTGACCATGAAGAGGTGTTGGCAACCTGATTCCTTGGCAGTGAGTCAACCCAGGTTAAGTTGAGTAAATATTTAAAATTCATAAAGGCAAGCCACAGGTGCTGAATGCCAGATGTTTAAATAAACCCAGAACAAAGGTTGCATGAGTAATTCCTCAATAATCAATAGGAGTGTTTTAACACCTCCACTTTAAACAAAAAGCCATCTGAGATTAATACTGTGCAAAAGGATTGAAAGTTCCAGTTTCTAACTGGCCCAACCTCTGCAGCATTATGTCTTCCAGATGTGCTCTTTTCACAATGTTGGCTAGGAATTCTGGCTAGATTTTTGCACTGGACAATGCAAGGAGCACAAAGAAAAGATCCATGCACCCCAGGAATGATTCAGTATTTCATCAGAACAAGGAATACTTGGATTGCCAATCTCTTCTGAGATCTTCTGGAATTGCTTTCCCTCCAAAACTCATTTTTCCCCCAGGAGGAACTTTTACAATGGACCTTGGGCACCCTTTGGGCTGCTGAATAGAACATACTTCAAATGCTCATTTGATGCTGATTTTAGTGATGGAAGATGGTATGTGCAAAGCAGAGAAAACTCAAAGCTGGAAGATTCATGCTTCATCTGGTACAGCCTGACTCTAAGGAATTGTGAGACTGAATGTGATACACGGTCAGTTAAGATTGGTGAGTTTAAGAAGTTTGTCTCCTCAGGAAATTTCAAGGCACCTGAGATGACCTCATCAAAAGCAGTGAGATGGTTAGCTTCCTCAGATATAGAATTATAACATCTATTCCATTGTAATTCTATGAATCCATATTATGGTGATTTTATTGTGGTTTTATCTTAATTTAATATATTATCTCATACATTGTATTGTCTCATCTGTCTGTCTGTCATCTATCATCTATCATCTCCATCCATCATCCATCCCTCTCATCTCATCTCTGTCCACATGCTTTATTTAAACTAAATCAGTGATTGCACGGCCTCTGTAGCTACCATATGCTAAATAAATAAAAAAAGTTGAAATCGATTAGCGAAATTGAACATGGAGAAGTGCCAAAGAGGAGGTGAGAAAGAGGAGATGATATAGAATCACCCTCTTAAAACACCTTTTAAATGTGCAGGAATGGAAAAATTGTGGGATTGACTTTAGTGTTTGTGAATTATGGACTAAGAACTTCTCAGCGATGGGAGCCTGGAATATGCAGGCTACATGGTTGTTAGCATCAGCACCTAGGCATGGCTGGGCTGTGTGTCATGTGACTGGGTGGTAGTGACATTGAGTTGGCCACGCCCACTCAGGTTTTGTGGCTCCTGGTATTTTCTTTTCTGTGGGAAACAGGTCCAAATGGCTCTTTGAGTGCTTAAGGTTGCAGACCCATGTCCTAGAATTAGACATGACTGGACAGGCGAATCATAAACCTTACCTTATTAAGCAACCTTTATATTTGGAGATAATATGTAAGGTGCAATGAAGCCCATCAGGAAAGGAGCCACCAACTGGCTTGAGGAGATGGTAGGGCATAAAGTGGAATATAAACCAGAATTTTTCCTTCTTGGAATTATTACAAAACAATACAATAAAGAAGAGATCTGTTTAATAATACATGTGATTATGGCAGCAAGACTAATCTTTGCTTAAAAGTGGAAAGACAAAGAAATTCCCAATGAAAATGATGGACATGTGCTGAGATGGATAAATTAACTTTAGAGATGAAACATAAAGATGAGATAGAATATTATAAAGTATGGGATAAATTCTATCAATGGTGGGAAAAAAGGAAGGATCTAGAATCAAAAGAGAATAGGGTTGGCAGAATGGATGATTAGAATTGGAAACTATTGCATAAATGTACAGATGTATAAATGTAGATAGGTATATAAAATATGTAGTCTATGTCATAATATGTATGACAAACAGGATTGTCAGGACAATCATACCACGTCCAATGTTTTTAAAAATTTACTAAATAAAATTTTGTTTAAAAAAAAAAGAAGAAAGGAGCCATCAAGTATACTCCCACCAAAATAGGCAGGACAACCACTAGTGTATAAAATAAGAGCAACCACCTACTCAGCACTGATGATATTACCTAGTTTGGTAATGAAACGTCTACAAAGAAACCCACCAAACTCAGAGAGAACCAAGGGTCCCATACACCAAAAAAGGGTTGTGTGATCTTGCCTCCGGGGGAGATTCAGGTACAGAAAGCATTGTTTTCGTTCAAGAGGTATAAGGCTGCTTTCAACAGAGCCAAAGTCTTTGTGATAAAGAGGCCTGTACCATGTTGGCAAGAACAATGCAAAACTGAGGGGACGTGAAATAAATCTATAATAAAGACACAGAGGGGTGATTTTAATTAATGTTATTGATGGTGAAACTTGAACTAGAAGCTGGGGATGTTTTCTGAAATAAATAGCATAATCTTGAGAACATTTTCTAAACACCTGCCAGCCTGTATTGGTTTTTAATAGCTCATTATGCGGTTTGCATCTAACAAGCTCATTCAAATGACAGTTCAACTGATAGAGTACAAGCTGTTTAATCACTGGCAATTTCATTCCTAAACTGATGTAATGTGATGGCTCCAGGGTTTTTTTTGGGATGGGTGGGTGGGTGGGGGGTGGGCAGGATTTGGACAGGGTAGAACACATATACATATTTCTCCAAGTATCGTGGCTTTGTTCTCCAGAAAAAATAAAGCCATGTGCTTTTAATTAGCCTCATGAAATAGATTTTACTCTAAACAGTCATAAATCTGAATTACAAGAGCTGGATTCCTCAGCTGAATAAGATACTGGGCCACAGATACTGGATGTACAAGGAAAGGAAGGAAAAGTGAATATTGCTCCTCTTAAGCTATTGTTGTCAAAGAGTAAGAACGTAAAGCAGGCATTGTACCACATTTAATGAGTCAGCTAACCTAAGAGTTGGTGCACAAGCAACATGACAAGCTTGGATAACTTTGATTGATTTTGGCTTTTAATGTTAGGAAAACACAGCTCGTCTGGTTTATCAATGGTGTGTTAGGGCAAATCCAACAAATGTTTTGTGTCCCAACTCACTGTTTTAAGAGTTTCTTTTATTGCCAGCTTAGAAATGAAACAACTGACCTTTCCTAGGATCATATATGTTGATAAAGAGAGACTAGTTTGTTTATTTTGGGTGTGGCCAAAATGTTTAAGTGAGTAAATCTTATGGTCTTAAGCCAGGAAGTGCTAAAATCTGTGATCTTCTCCTTACCCCACCCCAAATATCATCTCCAACCAAATGGTTGTTGAGAGCTTGGAGCACCTTGGTGGTACTGAAGAGGTGGTTGTAATCTTTCTGAACAGACATCTGTATCGTACAATATCTAAAATCTTTTCTTTTTAAAAAAATAAATTTTAAAATAAAGTTTATTTAAGTTTCATATATTTAAAACATTTAAAAAGAAACAAACAAACATTTAAACAAATATATGTACACATTTTCCAGCAGGTATTGAACATTGGTTACATTTTTCTTTTCTTTTTTTCTTTTATCCCATAACATTGACGTGATCTACCTTGCTACAATACCTTCCTCGTGCTTTTAATGTTTTAATTTCACAGAATACTTTATGATTAAATGCATGTCCTTCATAGTTTCATAACTTATTCAGTTGTCAAATGTTGCTTTTTCTTTAACCATTCGTACCAATAGTTCCAAACTTTGTAGTATTCACTGTCTTTGTTGTTTTTTAGTAATTTAATTCGGCTGTCCATCTCTGCACACTCATGAATTTTTTTAATGACCATCTCCTCTGAAGGGACAATAGACAGTTTCCAATTTTGAGCATAACTTATTCTGGTTGCTGTTATAATGTGCAAGATTAAATATTGATATTTTTTTTCTATTTTTGAGTCTATCATACCTAGCAAAAAGCTTTCAGGTTCAAGTTTTACTTCTTGTTTAGTTATATTTAGAATACAATTTTTGATATTTTTCCAAAACTTCTGAGCATATAGACATGTACACCACATATGGAAATATGTTCCCTGGATGCAGTTACACTTCCAACAGTTTGGGGGAAGGTTCGGGAACATCTTAGCCAGTCTCATGGGTGGCAAGTGCCAACAATACAACATTTTATAGAGATTCTCTTTGTACAAGGCTGACATAGTTAATGTTCTGTATGGAACTTGGTAGGTTCCAAGTCCTTCATTCTGATTGGCCGAAAAGGCCACATACGGATTGGTTCACTAAGAACCAATCCAGGAAGCCGCCAAATGGCGGGAAGAGTTAAACAAGTGTCATTGGCCATAAGCCGGCAAGTAAGCCACTATATAAAGGGCTGCTGCAGCTTGGGCTATGTTCTATATCTTTTGCCTTGTGAGTTTAAATAAAATAGTTGTTGTTTGGGACCCGGTCTCACACGCTTCTTTCCGGATGGAACACTGGCGACGAAGGTGGGATCGTCGTAGAAGGTGAGACCGAAGCACGTAGTGATCTGAACCGAGTGAGAGAGATGGCCAGTAACAACACGCCGCCCGCACCCTTCAATCCTGATGAGGAGGATTGGGAATCGTATATCGATCGCTTTCTGATGTTTCTAGAAAGCAACAAGATGGAAGAAATCTTGGACCAAAGGAAGAGGGCTGTCTTCCTTACACATTGCAGATCGGCTGTATTCAAAATGGCGAAGGTGCTGGTGAAACCCAGAGATGTCAAACAAATGACCTGGTCCGACCTGAACAAAATGCTCCGAGCACACTACACACTGGTAGTCTCAAATTTAATCAAAAGGCACGAATTTTACAAGAGGGACCAGATGGAGGATGAAACCATAGCAGACTTCGTAGCAGCCTTGAGACACATCAGAGGAGCCTGTGAGTTCCAGAGCATGGACGAGGCAATGAGAGACCACGTAGTCCTCGGCCTGAAGGACTCTACCCTTCAAAGCAAACCACTGAATAGGCCGAACATAACCGTGGCCGAAGCCATTGCAGGGGCAACCACCGCCGAAGCATCAAAGAAGTCAGCAGCCACCATGCAGAAAATGAACGCAGTTCCAGACCTGCCAATCCAAACCAGGGAGAAGAAGGCAGAGGGAGGAAAGAAACAACCCACAGTGACAACCCACCACGAGGACATCGAAACCCAGAGTGACACCGAAGACGAAGACAAAGATGTCCATAAACTCTATTCAGATAGAAAATGGTGTGAAAAAAGGAGAAATCGGCGGGAATTTCACTGTGCGGGCTACGGAGAAAATAACCTGCGGGTTGAATGCAGGTTCCTCGATGCACTATGCCGGGCTTGTAGTAAAAGGGGGCACATCGAAAGGATCTGCCGCAACAAAAAGAGCTATAGTCCAAAAAGACGCGACAGCACCCCCCCCCCCCCCAGACATGATGACAGACAAACCGGCAGCAGATGGAACTGCAATAAGAGAACGGGTGACAGGGAAGAAACGCATCAGACAGTCACCATCGGCAATGCCAGGGCGGAAAGCGGAAAGAAGGTTCGGATAGAGATAAGCATTGAGGGGAGACCCTGCGAGATAGAAGTAAACTCAGGGTCATTCCTATCAATGGTATCCTGGAAGACCATCCGGTGCCTAATACCGAACATTAAACAGAGAGAACTACAGAAGCAAAAACTAGTGTTAAAAGACTATCAGGGAAATTGAATCCCAGTAGTAGGCCTTGGACATTTTTTAGTTGAATTTAAACACCACACCGAAATCTTGCCTCTGACCATCGTCGACCGTGATCACCCTAGCCTGTTGGGAATTGAATGGTTCGCGCCCCTGGGAATCGGAATGACCGGGATCAACCGCATCGCTACAACCAACTGGGAGGAGAGCCTGCTCCAAAAATTCCAAGATGTTTTCGATGGGACTCTAGGCAAGTACAAGGAGATCCCAATTTCATTTAGCCTAGACCCAAAAATAGCCCCCATCCGTTTAAAGGCCAGATGTGTTCCATTCGCGCTAAAACCAAAAATTGACGAGCAGCTAAATAAGTTAATAGCTCAAGGGGTTTTAGAATCAATCGACCATGCCAGGTGGAAAACCCCTATCGTCACACTGGTGAAGTCAGATGGGTCAGTGCACATCTGCGGAGACTATAAGGCAACCCTGAACCATGCGCTCCAATAAAGCGCATACTCAGTGCCAGTAGTGCAACATTTAATGCACTCACTTGGGGGAGGAAAAATATTCGCAAAGCTCGACCTAGCACAGGCCTATCAACAGCTACCTGTTGATCCCATTACAGCAGAAGCACAGACTATAGTAACTCATAGAGGGGCATTCAAATGTAACTGCCTCCAATTCTGTGTTAGTGTTGCCCCAGACGTGTTCTAAAGCCTCATGGAATGCCTGCTAAATGGAATCAAAGGTGTTGTTCCATACTTCGACAATGTACTGGTCTCAGCAAAAAATGCCAACCAGCTAGAGACCAGGTTAAGAGAAGTCTTGACAAGATTTAGGAAATCAGGCCTCAAAGTGAAGAGGAAAAAATGTGAACTGGCCACTAACCCCACTAACTGGGTCGAATTTTGGGGCTATTTAATCGATGAACAAGCCATTCACCTCACCGAAAAAAAAGTGAAGACTATCAAAGACGCTCCCAGACCCAAAAACAAAATCGATCTCCAGGCGTTCCTAGGCCTCATAAATTTTTACAACGTGTTCCTGCCCCATAAGGCGACAATAGCAGAACCCCTACATCAACTGCTAGATAAAAAAACCGCTTGGACATGGGGCCACCGGGAACAGAAAGCTTTCCAAGGTATCAAGGACCTATTAACGTCAGACACCGTTCTCATCCAGTTTAGCAATACCCTGCCTCTGACGGTCACCTGTGATGCCTCTCCTTTTGGGGTCGGCGCCATCCTGAGTCACTAACTCTCAGACGGCAGAGAGGCACTGGTCACCTATTACACCAAGACGCTCTCCAAGTCAGAACGCAATTACAGCCAACTAGATTGGGAAACCCTCGCAATCATCGCCGGAGTCAAACGATTCCATGAGTACCTTTACGGTAGAACTTTTCAATAATAACCGATTACAAGCCCCTTCTTGGAATCTTGGTAGGAAACAAGCTAACCCCGAACATTCTGTCACCTAGAATGATGAGGTGGTCTGAATTCCTCGCACCCTATTTCTAGACGCTGCTCCACCGACCTGGCAAAGCCATTCCACACGCCGACGCCCTGAGCCGTTCCCCATTGCCCATCACAGAGGATGGCCCTGCTCAGAGCTACTGCTGACTTCAGCCGACGTCACGAGAGCCACAGCCAAAGACCCTTTGACGGCGCGCATATTGAACTGGGTAGGTAAAGGCTGGCCGGAGGAAAACAAAACTGAGACTTTTAAACCTTTCTGTGCCAGACAGACGGAACTGTCTATTGAAAAGGGGTGCATTTTATGGGGTGACCGGGTGGTGATTCCGAGCAGCCTCCAAGAAGACATCCTGGGCATGTTGCATGAGGGTCACCCGGGCATAGTCAAAATGAAAGCCCTGGCCAGGAGTTACGTCTGGTGGCCAGGGCTGGACAAAAACATTGAACGATGGGTTGCAACATGCCATGACTCAAAAAGCGAGGCCTACCCCCTCCCCACAGGCACCAATAAGAGACAGGGAAAGCGGGGTCCATGGTCTAGAGGACATATTGATTTTGCTGGGCCAACGAAGGGGAACACTTTTTTAATTGTGGTTTATGCATATTTGAACTGGTTGGAAGTCATCCTCATGGCTTCCACTACCACCAAGGCTGTTATGAAACAGCTCAACAAACTGTTTGCAATGCGTGGGCTACCTGATTTACTAGTATCGGACAATGGGCCCCAATTTACAGCCTTGCAATTTGAACAATATCTGGCTGCCCAAGGTATCCATCATGCCTTAACCGCGCCGGCCCATCTGCATGGTTCGGTATACTAAAAAGGGCCTAGAGAGAATGGACAAGGGGGACGTTCAGGACAAACTAAACCAACTACTAACCTTGCAACATATTACCCCTAGTAACACAACAAATAAAAGCCCAGCTGAACTTTTAATGGGTAGGAAACTATGGTCCTACCTGGATAGGTTACACCCCACTTACACCTGGGACAACCCCCCCGACTCCTCCAGCAAATACCGTTCCTTCAAAATCGGCGACCTAATCTATGCCAAGAACCTTAACGGGGACCCTCTATGGCTTCCAGCCACCATCACCCAAATCATAGGCCCCAAGTCCTACCGACTAATTTTGGACGATGGAAGGGAATGGAAGTGGCACATAGACCAGCTTTGTTCCTGCAACCTCGAACAAAAAACCGCCACAGAACCAAAAATAATAAATTCCAACTATAAAAGAACCAAGGAGGGGGCGGGGAAGTACAAATGAATAAAAAAGGGAGAGATGAACCTCCCATAACAAACTCTGCGAAACAACAATCTAACCAAACAAAAAGAGCACTCACGGTTAGATGAACCCCAAGAAAGAAGTCCGGGAGCAGGAGAGTGAAGCGAGGCTTTCCTGGAAGGTTGCAGGCAGGCCAGCTCAACCAACCTGGACAAACCAGGAGGGAGCGGCAGAGCCATCTCAACTGACCCAAGAGACTCAGGTGGGAGCGGCATGGCTAACTCACCCTTCCAGGAGGTTCCATGGAGAAGGACGAGAGAAGCAGCGATCCCGTCCAAACCGCTTGAAGACCAAAGCAAGACTGAGCTGCGCAGGTCAACTAGGACTAGAAAAAGCCCCACCTACCTGCACGACTACATCACCCACGTTGGACTGAACTAAAGGGGGAGGGTTGTTCTGTATGGAACTTGATAGGTTCCAAGTCCCTCATTCTGATTGGCCAAAAAGGCCACTTACAGATTGGTTCACTAAGAACCAGTCCGGGAAGCCGCCAAATGGTGGGAAGAGTTAAATGAGTGTCATTGGCCACAAGGCGGCAGGCAAGCCGTTATATAAAGGGCTGCCGCGGCTTGGGCTATGTTCCGTATCTTTTGCCTTGCGAGTTTAAATAAAATAGTTGTTGTTTGGGACCCGGTCTCATGCGCTTCTTTCCAGACGGAACAGTTAATTTATAATTTATTTTCCAAATATATTCCCACTTGTCTAATTCAATACTGTGGTCCACATTTTTTGCCAAATTATCATACACTCCTTGACTCTTTCTTCTTTTAATTTCCAATAGGTATTTATATATTTTACAAATCAACTTCCTTTCCTCTCCATGCCAAATTTTATCTAATTCTTTGTAGATCATGTTAAAACCAAATTGTTCTTTTTCTTTTTTTTTTTTGTAATGTGTTTGTATCTGCACATAGGGCCACCATGCTGTCTTTTTTCCTTGAATTTGTGTTTGATTCCCACCCTTTAACTCTCCGGTTTGATGTAACAGATCTTTATATCTTACAATATTATCAAAATCTAAAACGTGTGGATGTGTAACTGTCTCCGTTGTAGATAACCACAGTGGGACCTTACAGTAATGTACTTTTTTTTAACTTTTCTCAAATAGTTAGGAACACACTCCTTATATGATGCCTTTGAAAGTACAAGTGGTGTTTACTCTTTCTATCCCACATAAATGTGTGCCATCCAAGTTGCAGATCAAAGCTCTCTAATGTTAAGATCCTTTTATTTATCAAATTAACCCAGTCTTTGAGCCAGGTTGCTATCGCAGCATAGTAGTATGTTTTGAAATCTGGAAGACCAAAGCCTCCTTTCTTTCTATCATCCTGTAATAATTTATATTTTATTCTGAGTTTTTCCCCCTGCCATATAAATTTGGATATATGTTTGTTTAGTTCTTCAAAAAAGAACTTTTTTCCAACTTGACTGGCACCGTCTGAAATAAGAACAACAATTTTGGCAAAATATTCATTTTTACTATTGCAATACGTCCTAAAAGAGATATTTCTAATTTAGCCCAATTATCTAAGTCTTTAAATATTTGGATTGTTAATTTATCGTAGTTATCTTTTCTAATTGATGAACACCTAGCTGTCAGACATATCCCCAGATATTTTACTTTATTTACCACCTGTATCCCTAATCTCTTTGTTAGTTCTTCCTTTTGTTCATTTGTACAGTTTTTTGTTATCACTTTTGTTTTTTCTTTATTAATTTTTAACCCTGCCACCTTTCCATATTGTTCTATTTCTTTCAACAAAATAAGTGTCATTTCCAGGGGATCTTCCACTATAAATGACATATTGTCAGCAAATGCTTGAAGTTTGTACTCCTCTTTTTTAACTTTTAACTCCCTGATCTCTTGATTTTGTCGGATTTGTACCAGTCATGTCTCTTCTGCTAATATATAAAGTAGGGGAGCCAAGGGGCATCCTTGTCTTACACCCTTATTTATCCTTATATTATCTGTATTTTCCTCATTTATTAATATTTTTGCAGTTTGGGTATTATATATTGTTTTAATGAATCCTAAATTTTTTTTGCCAAATTTCATGCCTGTCAGTTGTTTAATAAGAAAATTCCAATTCAAATTGTCAAACGCCTTCTGAGTGTCTAAAAACATCAGTGCCATTGTTTTAATTGTGTGTACTTCATAGAATTCTAAAACATCCATAATTATTCTTGTATTTATCTTCATTTGTCTATTTGGCAGAAACCCATTCTGGTCAGTATGAATAATCCTACTTAATATTTTCTTTAATCTTTCCGCCAATATTGTGGCCAAAATCTTATAATCTACGTTTACAAGTGATATTGGCCTATAATTTTGGATTTTTTGTGGGTCTGATTGCTCTTTGTGAATAAGGGTTATATATGCTTCGGTCCATGACTTTGGTATATTAGCACTATCCAAATATGACTTTGGTATATTATCCAAACCATGACTTTGGTATATTAGCACTAACCTATAGCTTCATTATATAGATTTGTCATTAACTCTGTTCCGTCTGGAAAAACGCGAGGTAGACCGGGTTCCAACAACAAAGTCTTTATTTTATAACACAGTTGAAAAATGGAACATTGGCTCAAGCTGCGGCAGCCTTTTATAGGTTTTTCTCTGCC
>BLBF01000077.1:7668829-7686150 GCA_015471245.1 Laticauda colubrina | reverse complement strand
AAAAACAGAACATTGGCTCAAGCTGCGGCAGCCTTTTATAGGTTTTTTCTCTGCCGGCTTGTAGCCAATGACAGGTATTTAATATTTGCCGCCTTTGAGCAGCTATGTGGATTGGTTCCTTTTGAACCAATCCCCATTCAAGTTCTTTAGCCAATCAGAAACCTGTATTTAGGAGTCTACTATTCTTTATCCAGAACAAACTCCTCCAATAACTCTTGAAACTCTTTATAGAATTCAGACAGAATTCCATCCAGGCCCGAGAATTTATTTAGTTTTTGGGCCGTAATTGCCTTTCTAATTTCTTCTTTGGATATTTTATTATTTAAAATATATTTCTCTTCATCCATAATTTCCGGTAAAAATTTTTCCTTCAAATATTGATTAATAAGTTCTTCTGGTACTTCTTCTTGATTGTATAGATTGGTAAAAAAAGTCTTTGGCAATATCTTTCTTTTCCTTAGCCTGGGTACATACTTTCCCTTCTTGGTCTTGGAGAGCTACAATAGTTCTTTTTCCTTATTCTTTTTTATTTTATGGGCTAACCATTTCCCTGGCTTGTTTGCATTTTCAAAATAGTTTTGTTTTTCTAATTTAACTTTTCGGGCCAGGTCTTCCTACTTACTTAAAATTATCTTATGTTTTACCAAATCTATTGCTTTACTAGTGTTTTGATTATTCGGATCAATTTGTCTACTTAACTTCTAAGTCTTTAACTTTCTCTCTCCACACATTTTGTTGTTGCCTTTTTTTTGTATTCTTTTTAATACTATCGCCAATAGTTAAACCTCTCATGTAGGCTTTTGTTGTATCCCAGAGATTTTGAAGGGATGTATACTCTTCTCTTATTTATTTCAAGAAATATTTTCAATTCTTTTCTCACCATTTCAATATATTCATTATCTTTTAGTATACTATTGTTAAATGTCCATCTTCCAATCATTTTCTTTCCTTTCCACTTAATTTGAATAGGGTTATGATCAGCCCATACATTTGGCAAATTCTCTATATTTTCAGTGTTTTCCATTAAGCCTGGGTCCATCCAAATCTGATGTATTCTAGACCAAGAATAATGGGGATTGAAAAAGAAAGTACATTGCTTTTTGGTTGGATATAGTTCTCTCCACACATCCTTCAAGTTTAATTCCCTCACCATGTTATTAAAAGAAGATGGGAATAGTCTCCTGTTATTTTTAATTTTTTTTGGAGCTTTTATGGACTTTGTCCTTGTCTGAAACAGCATTTAAATCTCCTACAATACATGCACTTGTATATTCAGTTTCTACTATCTTGTGATGGAGTTTATTATAGAATTCTTTTTGATTTACATTTGGGGCATATACTGTACCTAACAAAATCCTTTTCTGGTTTAATATTATTTCTATAAATAACATTCTCCCTTCATCATCCTTATATACTTGTTTGTGTTGCAGCCAATCTTTTATGGATACTACGATACCCCTTTTTCTTTGATTTGAAAGAGCCCAATACATTTTTTTCCAAATTGATATCCTTTAGGAGGTCTGCCTGTTTATCTATGATGCTGTACTTCTTGTATACAAGTTATGCCTGCATTTTTTTTTAAGTTTTTCAAATGACTGTTTTCTTTTTAATATTGAGATTAAACCATTGATATTGACTGAAAATAAGGTGATTTTTCTGCTCGTATTACTGTCTGTGTAGAGCGTTTTTTGTTTCTTTCCTTGTTCTGGGTTCTTTTGTACTTGTTGTCCTCATTTTCTCTAAGTTTCTGAGATTCTGACTGTGGTGCAAGTTCTTTCTCTTCGGAGAGTTGTTCTTCCTGACTTCTTGTATTTAAATCTTCTCCACTTTCACGTTCTTCCTCAGGTCCCAGATATTGTTCGCAAAATTGATGCCCTTTCTCTATTGTATCAATTTTATATTTTTTATCCTGCCACGTTAGTGGGAACCCTTCTGGGGTGAACCATCTGAAATATTTTCTTCTTTCCCTTTTAGGTCTAAGAGGAGGAATAAAAAAACCCGCAAATATGATATTATCACGACTCCAGCAGAACGGGTGGAAATGGCTCCCTTAAATGAAGAGGATGATGAAGATGAAGATGCCACAGTGTTTGATATAAAATATAGGTAGGGAGAAAGAAGGATGGACACACAAGCCTGGAGATTATTGGGGGTGCTTTATTTTGGGGCTATTATATGATCCCAGGGAAAGACACAGCTGTTTTAAAGAAACGCCCTTTGAATCTGATTCACTGTAAGGCCCCATGATGGGCATCAGGGTAGGATCAATTATGTATACCAACCCAGATAAGTGGTTGTCTGATCTCCTCTTAAGAATATCCAGTGATGGAGCATCCACAACTTTTGAAGGCAAGCCAAGCCGTTCTACTGATGAATTCTTCTCACTGCCACAAAATTTCTCCTTCTTTTTAGGCTGCTTCTCTCCTGCATAAGTTTTCATCCATTGCTTCTTGTCTTGCCTCCAGGCATTTTGGAGAATAGCTTGACTCCCTCTTCTTTGTGGCAGCCCCTCAAATATAGGAAGATTGCTATAATTGTCATCCAGTCCTTCTTTTCATTAGACTAGGCATGCCAATTCTAGCAACTGTTCTTAATCTGTTTGAGCTTCTCAGGCCCTAATCATTTTTGTTGCTTTTCTCACAAATCTTTCTCAAGTCTCAACATCTTTTTATATTGTGGTGACCAAAACTGCATGCAATATTCCAAGTGTGGTTTTACCAGGGAAGGTAGTATTAACATTTCACATAATCTTGATTTATCTTTTCTGGGAGCTGCAGCATATTGCTGGCTCATATTTAAGTAATTATCCGCTAGGATTCCCAGATCCCTTTATATATCCTTTCTATTATAGTCATAAGAGAAGTTTTTCTGAATATTTTATACATTGCTTCTCATATTCTCAAGGTTCTTGCAGCAGGCCTGGTCCATTTCAAAGTTGACACATATCCCTTTCAGCAAAAAATCTGCATCTCTGGCCAGCTTTGAATTGCTATGTCAAGATTCCGGCAGTTACTCCAAGTAAATCTTGAGTCACACTCCCAAAACTTCAAATGATTTACTGGAAATCAACATGTCAGCATGACCTGGACGTAGCAAATTCTGAGACACATCATTCACTGTCACCTTGATCCTGCTTCCCCCCCCCCCGTAACATCTAACGAAACACGTCCATAGCCAAGAGTCATCCATCATGCTCTCCAATTAGATTTTTGGGAGGCAGAAGCTTCAGTCATCTAATCAGTTTCTGAAGAAAATATGAATAGAATGGACTTTTGATTCCACACTGCTGCCTGCCCTTTGAAACCCACCCCCTTCTTTCTGTTGACAACTATAAAACATGTATAGAAAATGTTTTATGAGTTGACATGCTGATTGTTTATAAATGTTAATATTTTTAAGGCATGCATTTAAGCGTATATATTCTTTCCCTTGAGGACCACCAGAGGAGAAAGAAAGGGAATCAAGTCATTGGGGGGGGGGGGGGGACCCTTCTGCTCATGAAGGCAACATGAGTATATTTACACATCTGCCTCATGCTGTTTCTTCTTTGAGATATGCCACTTGTCACAGGGTCTGACAGTGGGTGACCTTCCTAAGCATCTGAAGCATGCATTACTTGGCTGTCCATTCACCAGATGGCCATTTCCATGATGGAGAGGTGAAGGGTAATATTGAAATAATATCAGAGTTTGAGCAAGAAGTCTGGATGTCCATCTGGCCCAGGAAGGTAGGCAAGGTTGACCTTGGTTAGTCAATGATTTGGAATGTTTTATCTTCAGAGTTTGTGGGTGCTCTATCACTGGAGGTTTTTAAGAAGGAGAGATTGGACAATCAATTGTCTGAAATGGTGTAGGGTTTCCTGCTTGACTAGGAGGCTGGACTACAAGACCTCCAAGGTCTCTTCTAACTCTGTTATTCTGTTAGTCCTTAGACTACAAGTTGTCCTTTTAACTTACAATCATCTGCTTAGTCACTGAAGTTACAACAGTATTTTTTTTAAAAAAGTGACTTATGACTGGTCTTCACCCTTATGACCATTGCAGCATCCCCACGGTCACAGGATCAAAATCCAGGCATTGGTTACCTTCCCAGTTGACGTTGGGTGAGCAGAGTCAATAGGTGAAGCTGGATTTGCTTACAATCACATGATGCATTGATTCACTTAGCAACTATGGCACAAAAGGTCTTAAAATTGTATGTGACTCACTTAAGAGCCTTGGTGGTGCAGTGGTTAAAGTGCAGTACTGCAGGCTACTTCTACTGACTGCCAGCTGCCTGAAGTCCAGGTGTTCGAATTTCACCAGGCTCAAGGTTGACTTAACCTTCCATCCAGGGGTGGGATTCAAATTTTTTAACAACTGTTTCTGTTGTTATGGCTAGGTGGGCATGGCCATGTGATTGGGTGGCTGCTGCTGCTTCTTTTTTTTGCAGCAACCTCCCCCCCCCACTTTTTTTTTTTGCCAAAGGGAGGCATTTTTGCTCCCAGGGAGTTTCCCTGGGGCCCAGGAAAGCAAAAAACAGTTCAGGGGGTGTGCACCCCTCATACCCCTTTTTGCCTCCTGGGCCTCAAGGCAGCCTCCTGGATAAAGCAGTGAGACAGCGAGGGGCATGCCAGAACAGCTGATCGTCGGAACAGTTGATCATCAGGAGGGGAAAAAAAAGAAATACCTTAAGGGATGACTGGGTGGGAGAGAACACAGTCAGAGATGTTGGGCATGTGTGCGATGTCACACATGTATGATAAGGACTGACTGGGCAGGGAGGGGAGGGGCGGCGGAGAGGGGTGGAGCATGCCAGGGGCATGATTTGCTGGTTCTCCAAACTGCGCAGAATCATAACAACCAATTCTATAGAACTGGTCCAAACCAATAGAATCCCACCCTGCTTCTATCCTTTTGAGGTGGGTAAAATGAGGATCCAGATTGTTGGGGGCAATATGCTGACACTTAGAGAAGGCTGTAAAAGCACTGTGAAGCAGTATATAAGTCTAAGTGCTATTGCTATGAACTGCTTTGCTTAGCAATGAAAATTCCAATCCCAACTGTGGCTGTAAATTGAGATACCTGTACTAGCCCTCAGCTGTAGGGTAAACTAAGCCAAAAAAGTCATCTCAGAAGAAAAAAAGTGACAAACTTCTTCCAAACGATTGCTACATTGGGAGATGGATGATGCGACATTTTCAGGTTAGGGAGGACTTGAGTCTAACTTTCCCATAGCCAAGTTGGATGCTGCAAAACTGGGACTTCTTTTGCTTCTGGTTGAGATGCCTTTTCAACTTTGCTCATCTATGAGCTTCAGGACTTTATCCCTGATTTTCTTTTAAACCCAATTAACACCACTCCTGCCATCCTGTAGAGCTATGGTTAAAAACAAGCTTGGATTTGAAGCACGGGGATAAAGTGTTTATGGCTCTAGCAACTTGTTCTTGGCTTCAACAATCATGGTTTAATCGATCAGAGAGACAGCCTGGGACAAATCCATCTATCTGAACAGAAAAACAAATATTTGCTTGGAGCCAAGCAAGCAAAACAAAGTCTGGTGCTATTTCTCTTTGGGTGTGAACAGTTTCACCATGTGTCCAGTGGCTTTCTCTCTATTCAGTTGACACAAAAACAGTTTGGATTAGCCCTGGAGGGGATTTGCCTGGGAGAACCATCTAATCCCCCAAATGAGCTCTCTAGCTCAGTTCTAATTCTTAATTGATGGGTGGCTTGCTAGGTTGAAAATCTTTCTCAGTTCAATGCTGTGCGTCTTCTAATGATGCTAATTTGGCCATATATCTTTTCTCTTGTTTTCTCAGGTGAGGTCATTGACCAAACTTCTCAGGAACTTTGTCTCGTGTAGAAAATGAGGCAAGAACTTTGGAACAAAGGAAAGATGGCAAATAATCTTTGGATCCATAACATTTTGATCTTTTAAACAGAAAAGAGTGGATATCGAATTTGACATTTGGCCCATTCCTAATAAATACAGCTGTTAACATTCCTGGATGAATGATATGATGAATTGAAGGACCTCTTCTTCCTGAACTTCTTTCTCATTCTAAAGACAATCCTTCTGATTCACCGTAGCTTCAGATGCCACCAGCAAATTAGAGAACTGAGGTCAGCCACCAGCATTCAACAATTCAGAAGCTGCCAAGACATTCTTTGCTCAAAATATTAAAGGAGACAGATGGATTCTGATTGCATTCTGGGATTGGTTCTGAGTTGGCTAAAATGTTTGCTCTTCTTGTGTGCAATTTGAAACTTGTATTGGGTTATGCTGAAATTGTTCAGCACAGTTGTGTGCCTATTTGTGTTATGGGGGAGAGAATTTTGATGGGTAACCCTTTCAGTAGACAGCTCTCATGCCTCAGTATTAATGACAACCAGTGCGCTGCTGTATTAATTTACAGTAAGTTTTTACAGTAAGTTTCTCGCAAACTTTATATCCCCCCCCCCCAAAGGTGAATTCTGATAGCAGGAAAAAACAAAATACAGTACTCAATTTAGGAAGAAAGGAATTTTTAAAAAAATCCCCTTTACCTCCTACCCTTGTGGGGAGGACTGATTTTTTTACATATGCACTATTTTGCTTTCTATAGCCTCTCATCATTTATTCATTTCAAGGCAATTAGCAATCGGATTACTGATTCAGAAGAAGAGGTTTTGCCTTCGTGCCAGAGTAGTCCCATCTGTTCTCCCCAGCAGAAACTTCCCCAACATGTTTTCTCTCAAGAAATGTTGGGATTTTTGATTTTTTACTGACTGGCAATTAAGAAAGCTGAACCTCCGCAAATCGAGTCTCTTCAGCTCCAATCATTTCATCTTGGTTTGAACCTTCCATAGTGGTGAACGTTTTTTCCTTTTAATTATACCTAACAAATAAATACAAGGCAAAGTAGATGGTGGTTTTTTCCTTCTTTCTCCAGGACAGTCAAATGCTCCTTTAGCACTGCTGATGAAATGGCCCATTTAACCTTACAACATGTGATGATCGAGCTGGAAGATACCTTTGAGGTCCCCTGCTCAAGGCAGGAGATCTTACACAGAGATGGTCAAATGGTTGTCCAGTCTATGTTTGAAAACCTCCAGTGATGGAGCATCCACAACTTCAGGAAGCAAGCTAATCCGTTGATTAATTGTTCTCACCATCAGAAGATTTCTCTTTATTTATAGGTTGGATCTCTCTTTAACAAGCTTCCACCCATTACTTCTTGTCTTGCCCTCTGGTGCCTTAGAAAATCCATCCCTTCTTCTCTGTGGCAGCTTTTAAAATTTTAGGGGCCAATCTGGATCGGTCACCAGCACCAGAGGTTTTGTCTTCTGAGCTTTTGGTCTCATCCTGGAGCCTGTCTTCAGGAAACTTCTCTCTGGAAGAGTATAGATTGGATCCTGCAACATTATTCTGGGACATGTAAATTTCTCTTCATTTGTGAGCCCTTAAAGTATTGAGAGACAGTTACCATGTCCCCTCTAGTCCTTCTCTTTGATAGGTTAGGTGATACC
Source organism: Laticauda colubrina (assembly GCA_015471245.1). NCBI lineage: Eukaryota > Metazoa > Chordata > Lepidosauria > Squamata > Elapidae > Laticauda > Laticauda colubrina. The sequence goes on along the minus strand of BLBF01000077.1, from coordinate 7,678,660 downwards.
TAGTTCCTTCAACAGTACATCATATGATTTAGCTTCCTTTATCATCTTTGCTGGTCTTCTCTGCACACTTTCCAGGGTCTCTGCCTTTACAAGTGGCTATTCTTAAAGGGGATGCAATGGGTCAAAGATTAAAGACACTGAACTTGTCAGCTGGAAAGATGACAGCCCAGGTTTGACACCTGAGCACTGCACAATGGGGTGAGCTCCCTTTCTTGGCCCAGCTCCTGCCCACCCAGCAGTTCAAAAGCATGCGAATGTGAGTAGATAAATAGGTACCATTTCAGTGGGAAGGAAGCCAGTGGCAGGATTCTACCAGTTTCCCTACCGGTTCGGTGATTGCACACTTCACGCATGCATATGCATGCGCACTTAATGCGCGTGCAGCTTTCCAAACACCAGCTGAGACTCTGCCGTGCCAATCAGCGGAGAAAATCAACAGAAAAGCTCAGGGGTGACTGGGAAGGCTGATCCTGCACTTTTCTTTCTCCTCAGCTGATTGTCGGAGTTTTTTTAACTACCGGTTCGGCTGAACCAGTAGTAATTTTTGCTACTGGTTCAGTTGAACTGGGCCAAACTGGTTGCATTTCACCACTGAAGGTATCAGCATTCTTGGCAGATAGTCATGATTGCCACATGACTCCAAATACAGTCATGATGACCACACAATCTTTGGACAACACTGGCTCCTTCAGCCAAGAAATGGAGATTAGCTCCACCCCACCCCCTCAGAGTGGGACACGACTGGATAGGAGAAACCCTTATCTTTACCTTAAGCCCATGTCACACTGAACCAACGGATGCAAAGAGGATGTAAAATGGACAAAAAAGCTTGCCATCCATTCGATAACGCGATGTACTCACTGCCTCTGTTTTGCTTCCTCTCCATCCGTCCAGCATCCGTTTATTGACATTTCATCCGCTCAGAAAGTTTTGGGCTGCCCAAAACTTTTACGCGGAAAATGTATCCAATGCGTCCGTTCTGCATCCGCTACGCATCCGCTACACATCCGTTCTGCATCCGTTACGCATCCGCTACGCATCCGTGCAACTCGTATCCGCTCGGACGCAGGGAGGAAGCGGAACGGATGCAGAACGGGTGCAGCATGGAAACAAAGCGTTTAAAACAGAAAAAACATTTGCAGAGGGGACCTATCTCGGATATTAAGGATGTCTACAGGATGCCTAGAGGATGTCTAGCGGAAAACCTATATTTCCTATAAAAAGGGGGAGCAACTCATCTGCATCTCACTTTCAGAACAGCAGCCCAGCGGTGCAGACCTCTGCAGCCTTCATCTGACTCTTCCTCTTCCACAGCATCCAGTCATGTCCACCGTGGATTGCAACAAAGTCCTTTCGGCAGCCACCATTGTTCTGCAACAGTGCAAAGCCATCTGCAGGCTCTGTGAACTCTACTGCGAGAAGAAAAAGAGGCAGCCAAAAAGAGTCTGGGTCCGAAGATGGTTCGCCAGAAGAGCAGAGGACGGACTGTGCAGCAAGCTGATGGTGGAGCTCAGGAACGAAGACACTCGGGCGTTCCAGAACTTCATGAGGATGCCTCCAGCCATGTTTGACGAAGTTGTGCAGCGGCTGACACCCAGGTTGACCAAGCAGAGCACCAGCTTCCGGCCCAGCCTGGAACCTGGGCTCAAGGTGGCACGCACTCTGCGCCACCTGGCCTCCGGGACCACCTACAGGAGCATGCAGTACGGCTGGAGGGTGCCATCCAACACCATCAGCATTGTGGTCAGAGAAGTGGTGCAGGCCATCATCGAAGAATACAAGGAGGAGCTCCTCCAGTGTCCCTCCACTGAAGAAGGATGGAAGAAAGTTGCAGAGCAGTGGTATCAGAAGTGGAACTTTCCCCACACCGCTGGAGCCATAGATGGCAAGCACGTGGCCTGCAAATCTCCACCCAACTCAGGGTCCACTTATTTCAACTCCAAGGGCTTCTTCAGCATCATCCTCTTCGCCATGGTCGATGCTGACTACAAGTTCATGTACATCGATGCTTCAGACAACAGCTCATCTTCAGATGCCCAGGTATACAATGGCAGTGTCCTTAAGGAGGGGCTGGAACGCAACCTGATCGTGGGCTTCCCAGATCCAGATCCGCTGCCCAACGACACGCAAGATGTGCCCTACTTCATCGTGGGAGATGACGCCTTCTCCCTCACAACCTACCTCATGAAGCCCTACACCTCCAGACTCCTCACCTGTAAAGAGAGGATCTTCAAAAACAGGCTGTCCAGGGCAAGGCGGGTGGTGGACAACGCCTTTGGCATCCTGGCCAACAGGTTCCAGGTACTTCTCATCACCATGCAGCATAGCCCAGAGACCGTGAGGAGGATCGTGGAAGCTTGCTGCATCCTGCACAATCTCATGCGCACCCGCTACCCAGTGTTACAAGACAGGCTTGTGGACCGTCAGCAAGGCAATGGGGACATGGAGCCTGGGGAATGGAGGCAAGGGCGAAACCTGATAGACACTGTGGATGTGCAAGGCCCCAACAGAGCCTCACGTGAAGGGAAGAAGCAGCGCAACCTCCTGAGACGCTGGTGCAACTCCCCAGCTGGAGCAGTGGAGTGGCAAGACAGGATGGTAGATGCTTAATGGATGCTTCCTTCAGCCTGTCTCATCACATGGATGAGATTGGGCCATGTATGTTGGGTGGGCCTACAATGAACAGGGCGTTTAATAAAGAGTTGTGTTTATGTTGACGTGTGGATAATTATTACATTACTATTGATAATAAAGGGCCATAGGTGTTGCACCTGGGAGGGTGGATCATACAGTCCCACTATGCTTGCGCTGGAGGTTTATCTATCCCACAGCTATTACCCATTCCAAAGGTATCTCTGCTCATTCCTCAGGTATCCCTGCCCACCCCACTGCTATCTTAACCCATCCCACAAGCATGCAAAGGCTTAAACCATTTCTAAAAGTTTCCACCAAGACTTTATTAAAAAAAAGAAATGAAGCAAGTGTGTGAATCAAAAATTGACTTTATTAACAACAAGCTATAAAACAAAAATGAGTCTCTGGCACTCATCTTGGTCGCTCAGTCTCAGGGGTGAAGGGTCCAGGTGCTGTGGAGGTGGCCTGTGCTGGAGTGCTTTTCATTAGCTCCTCCAGAAGCAGAAGCAGCAGAAGCGCCAGCCCTAGAAGAGCGAGCCCGTGCTGCAGAAGCCCCAGCAGAACCAGAGTGAGGGCCAGGGGGCAGGATGGTAGCCCTGTCCCTCTTGCCAGGGCTGGCAGCAGATGGCTGAGGCTTGCTGTGCTTCCATATGGTTGTGGGGTTGCTAGCTGGCAGGGAGGCTGGCAGGAACCAAGGCTGGCAGGAAGGCTGGCAGGAAGGCTGGCAGGAAGGCTGGCAGGCACCAAGGCTGGCAGGCAGGCAGACAGCAAGGCTGGCAGGCAGGCTGGCAGGCCAGCTGGCAGGCAGGCAGGCACCAAGGCTGGCAGGAAGGCTGGCACCAAGGCAGGCACCAAGGTTGGCAGGGAGGCAGGCACCAAGGCTGGCAGGAAGGCTGGCACCAAGGCAGGCACCAAGGTTGGCAGGCAGACGTGAACCAAGGCTGGCAGGAAGACAGGCAGCAAGGCTGGCAGGCAGACTGGCTGACAGCAAGGCTTGCAGGCGGGCTGGCAGCAAGGCTGGCAGCAAGGCTGGCAGGCAGACATGCAGGCAGGGCAGGCAAGGCAGCCAATCCGTCCGGCAGCAGGTCTTTCCTCTGAATGGCGACCTGTTTCCGAGCTGCTTCTGGTATATCCACGGGGCTGACGCAATGCATCCTCCCCGCATGCCAATTAATGCCAGGCATCCATTAGTCTTCCGCTGTGCATCCGCTGTGCATCCGCTGTGCATCCGCTGTGCATCCGCTTCATCCGCTAGGCTTCCGCTCTGCATCCGCTCTTTCCGTTCCGTGTCCGCTTTGCTGCGGCCCCCCGGAAGCCTAGCGGATGTGCCATCTGCTCCCATCTACTGCCATCCGCTGGGCTTCCGTTCCGCATCCGCTTTGCATCCGCCCTGCGTCCGTGTTATCCGCTCTGGTTATGCAAATTCTTGCCCCTTTTGACAGCGGATAACAACGGATGGAACATTTTGCTCATCCGCTGTGTCCTTTTTCATCCGTTGGGCAGTGTGACATGGGCTTTATTCCTAAAGTCTGTAACAATGAATATAGAACATAGAATAATAGAGTTGGAGGAGTTGAGTTGCTTCTCCTGTGGAAATAAGACTTTGGATTGCATCAATTCCGCATCCCAGCTCCCTTCTTCCATGCCGTGTCTAAAAGCCATATTTACAGAGAGTTACCCCATTGATAATTTTACGATAACAAAAAATACCTTGATTCTCTTGATTCAGGAATCCAAACTGGGACCAATGTTCTCAGAAAAAGGGAGGTGTTTAAGCTCTTAGATGGCTTAGTTAAGATTTGTCTATTCTTGTCATGCCAATTTTGAAATAGTCTGAGCTGGCAACCACAAGTCCCAGAGATACTGAGCAAAATACTTTTTTTCCCCAGGCTCTTCTTTTCTCTTGGGATTTTCTGAGGCTTTTCTTTTGTTTGTGTTGAAGTCAGTGGAGGGAAGAAGAGCACGCAGGCAAAATGATAATTGCAGAAGTTTTGTAGAGGTGATAGCAAGGTAGCCTTGCAGTGGGTCTTGCATCATCCGGGAAGTTTCTGAAATCCTTCCTCCCAGACATTTCCTTTTTATTGGTTTGCAATAGCTCTTATGGATCAACTTTTGAATTGCTTGTGGTTTTGTATGCTTACTTTCTTAAAAAGCAATTGTGTGGGATCCACCCCCAGTAGTAACTCAAATATCTCTCTGTAACTGAGAACGTGGTTCATTCTGGTTGATTCCCTTTGAATCTATGTCTTTCTTCCAATGTTTTTATTTCCTCTGTGTGGGGGGGAAAACCCTGCAGTTTCAAGGTTAGCTCTTTATTACTCAGTTTGGTGGCTCACATCCATTTCCCCATCTGCTTTGACCTTTGCAAGCTGATCTTTATTGCCCAAGTGGCTGGATTTCATACCTACCCATAAAAACATTGCTGAATTTCAGTAACAGAATTTAGCTGTATTTAGCAATTGTTTTCCAAGACACTTTTCCTCAGGCTGATGTCCTTTTAGCCAATGGTTCCACTTCCTAGGAATTATAGGATGTGAAAAGTGACACAACTAAAGACCATTTAGTCAGAGAAGGAAAGTCAAAACATGGCAAGGAACATTGTTCATTTGTTTTGCAATTCCTGAAGCAAGCTCACTTCTTCAAGAATGGTTTCTGAATTCTGAAAATACAGTAGCAGAATCACAGCTCCCAGTTCTATTTTTCTTGGATTGTGCACCTGGGGCTTCTGGGAAATGTAGTATACTGGTTTCTAGATAGATCCCTCCTTAATGCAAAGCATATTTGAGACAATTATTTTGTGAGTGGTGTGGTGGCCTCGTGTTGAAGACTCTTGCTTCCCATTTATGAAGGTTGAAAGTTCAAGCCTAGCTAGCAGCAGACGTTTCTCTCCTAGGATGTAAAGAAAAAAAAGAACTGCAGCAGACTCCTCATAGGTGTCAGGAAGGGCATCCAGTCAGTAAATGCTCAGTTCCATCCAGTTACCTTTTATTTACCCCAAAGTAAGGGATTACAGGGTCGTAAAAAGGAAAAAAAAAAGTAAATTAACCTTGTATGTGAGCCATGTCTTTGATACAAACATCTTTCAGTACATGAGCATTTCCACCATTCTTGAGACAGTGAAAAAAAATTTTTTTTAAAAAGGGCAGGGGAAAAGCCTCTTCTGGGTTTTAATTTTAAATGTTTTTTTTTTTAATTTCAGAGAAGCAAAGATTGGCTCCAGGCTGCATTAAATCATACCTTGTTTAATAATCATTTGTTAAACAGCCTGGATTCTAACAACAGTTTACCAGACTTCCCCAACCCGGGCATCTCTTGGAATTCTTAGCTAAGAAGTTACTGCTGAGAATTCTGGGAAGTGAAGTCCATGCATGGAACTGGATAACTCTCTCCTAAGGCATAAAGTAAGATTTACCTACAAGAATAGTTGGATCAACATCTCTTGCTTGGCTGCAAATCAGTGATGGGATTCAAAAATGTTGACTACCAGTTCTGTGGGTGTGGCTTGGTGGGTCTGGCAGGGGAAGGTTACTGCAAAATCCCCCTTCCCTCCCCACCCCACTAACCTGCTTTCCAGGTCCGTTCTCCTGTGCAGGGCAACTAAAGAAGACCCAGTCAATCAGCTGGGACTTGGGAGGCAGAGAATAGATGGGGGTGGGACCAGTCAGAGGTGGGATTTGCCGGTTCTCCAAACTACTTAAAATTTCCGCTACCAGTTCTCCAGAACTGGTCAGAACCTGCTGAAGGCCACCTCTGCCATAACTGGAGAAATGATAGACATGTTTCCTTACCAGGTCTGAATTTCATCAAAATGTGTTCTTGTTTTGAAAATACTCTTGGAATATTGTGGTGGCATAAATTTAAACATCCCGCATTAAAAAAAGAAAACCAACCAAACCCTTTCCTGCTTATTTTTGTTTGTGTGTGTATGTATTGCATTGTACTTTTTAGCAGTTTGTCTTTTTTCTCTCTTGTAGTAATAAAAAATAAATATTAATATTTTGACAAAACCAATTATTTCAATGCATAGCTGCCTTTCAAGTCAGCTGTTCTACTTTAACTACATATTATGATAACTATTAGCTATGTCTTATCATTATGAGCAGGTATAATTTCTTAGGGAAACTCCACCTTTACTCTGCTATTCCAAATGATGGCCCAATGTATTTAAGATACATTGAAAATAATTCACTAACTCAGGTTTAATGATATTGAGCTTAATGAGACTTTGTTATTATTTAGGCTCCATTATTCAAAGTTATGATGAGCTGCAGATGTCATTCTTACTTTAATCTCATCACTTACTGCAGAAAGCTATAAGATAGCAAAACTATTCCTAAGAGTGTTTAACATTAATCAAAAATCTAAAGGCCCGGTCCCACTGCACTTACGGATGCTAAGAGGATGTAAAACGTTAAAAAAAGCTTGCCATCCGTTAGAAAACGCTATGCATCCGTTGTGTACTCACTGCATACGTGTTTCATATGCTCTATCTGTCAAGCATCTGTCCACTGCGATTTCATCTGCGCAGGAAGTTTTGAGCTGCACAAAACTTTGTGAACGGATGAACTTTCCGCTGTGTATGATGTAAATCCGCAACATACGAGCAACAAACGTTCTATGTCCGTTTATCATCTGTTAAACATACGCTGTATCCTCTCTGCATCCTCTGGGCATCCTCGCAACTCACATCTGCTGCAGCTGAAAACGGAAAGAGGGAGGAAACAAAAGGTACAGGGAACGTCTACACAGCGTTAGTAGCACGGAAATAGAAAGGATGCACAGTGAACGGTTTGCATCCGATATACATCTGTGCACCATCTGCTTTCTTTTCTTTAGGCGTATGTGATGCATCCACTTCATCCACTATGCCTCCGCTTTGAAATTCTCCCCCGTAACCCCTTCGAAGGTGTCATCCACTTTCATCCGCTAGGCTTCCTATGAACATCCGTTTAACATCCCCGCTACGTACTACCCCCGTCCGTTCTTTTCCGTTCTGTTTATGCAAATTTTCACCACTTTTTGGAGCGGATGACAACGGATGGAGCCAACCCCGAAATTTTGCTCATCCGCTGTGTCCTTTATGCATACGTTTTGCGTCCATCGGCCAGTGGGACCGGGCCTTAAGCTAATTGTTGTGCTTGGTTAATTTTAGATCAACCATCTACATTCTCCCCTTTTGAAAGAAGATTGTCAATTTAGGTTTCTCTAAGGATAGAGGTTCAGCTCGTGCAATATGATTATGGCACCTGCAAGGGAGATAACTGATGTCATACATCTCATGATGTCATGCAAACATCAGAAATCACTGCATCATATTTATGATGGTTTAGTGCCCAGAGGTCACATGATCCCCTTTTACAACCTTCTAACAAGCAAAGTCACTGGGGAAGCCAGATTCACTTAACATCCGTGTTGCAGCGATTCAATTAAAAACCATAGCAAAAAAGTTGTAAAATAGGGCAGTGTTTCTTTGACAAATGTCTTACTTGACAACAGAAATGTTGGACTAGGTGTGGTCATAAGTCAAGGACTATCTTGTTGTTACAGAAATGGCTAGTTTATATATTACAGGTAGTCCTCAACTTACAACAGTTCATTTAGTGACCATTCAAAGTTGCAACAGCATTGAAAAAAGTGACTTATGACCATTGTAGCCTCTCTGGGGTCATGTGATCAAAATTCAGACTGGTTCGCATGATGGTTGCCATATCTTGGGGTCACATGATCAGCTTTTGCAGCCTGCTGGCAAAGCAAAGTCAGCGGGGAATCCAGATTTACTTGAACAATCATGTTACTGACTTAACAAATGCAATAATTCACTTAACGATGGTGGCAAGAAGAATCATAAAATGGGGCAAACCCACTTAACAAAGGTTTCCCTTAGCAACATAAATTTTGGACTCAATTGTTGTAACTCAAGGACAAGCTGTAGTATGTAAAAGTAAAAAGTTGAGCTTTGATGTTATTTTATTCTACTGCACCAAAAGGAAGTTGGAAGTCAATGCCTTTTTTCTTCTTTTTCTCTTTTTTCTTCACACTTCTCTCTTCCCTTTTCCCTCCCTTATCTTTCCTATTCTTTTCTTTTGTATTTCTGTATCTTATGTTAAGGTAAAAGTTCCCCTCACACATAATACATGCTAGTCGTTTCTGGCTCTAGGGGGCACTGGTGCTCATCTCCGTTACAAAGCCGACGAGAGCCAGCACTGTCTGAAGACGTCTCCATGATCATGTGGCTGGCATGACTAAATGCCAAGGGCGCATGGAAGGCTGTTCCCTTCCCACCAAAGTGGTCCCTATTTTTCTACTTGCATATTTACATGCTTTCAAACTGTTCGGTTGGCAGAAGGTGCAACAAGTAACGGGAGCTCACCCCGTTACGCGGCACTAGGGATTCGAATCTCCAAACTGTTGACCTTTCTGATCGACAAACTCAGCATCTTAGCCATTGAGCCACCGTGTCCCTTTTATCTTATAAAATAAAAAGTATAAGTATCTTATACATAAATAAACATTATTTTGGTTAAGCAGGAGACAAGGACTACCTGTACGTCGGACTGTTAAAAAAGGAGAGTATCCTTGGCCATCACAATCTAGCCAGGTTCGTTGGGAGACTTTTCTGACATCTTCGTTTCTTACTCTTAAATGCACGCAGGGACTGCTGGAAACAATTCTGTCGAGGAAGCAAAAGGCAGCCGCAGCCACCGTGCTGTGCGGTATCTCCTAAATTACCTTCTCTTGCCATGGCAGCCAAAGGAGGACTCGCAGCCTGCAATAAATCCATCAGGCACAGCTGGCATGGATCAGCTGCACTCGTCCTGCTTGGGTTGCATCAGAGTTAGAGTTGCTCATGGAAATCTTGCAAAAGTGACTCTTTAGTTGCGGCAGATGAGCCAAAATCATGGAACCAATTAATGCCACATCTATCTAGTTCTTCTTTCTTTCTTAAGCATTCTAAATTCAATTATATGCTTTTGCAATTATTATGTACTTTCCCCCCCCCCCCAATTAGACAGATTTTTTTCAATTATTTGACAAGGATACACTTATCAATGTTTGCACAACACTGGAAGATGAAAATTTGTTGTTTGTAGTTGCTTGTAACATCATTACACTGTGAATATTATTTTTTTAGCACAACTACTACTACTAATCTTCTTCTTCTTCTTCTTCTTCTTCTTCTTCTTCTTCTTCTTCTTC
>BLBF01000077.1:7649774-7668819 GCA_015471245.1 Laticauda colubrina | reverse complement strand
TCTTCTTCTTCTTCTTCTTCTTCTTCTTCTTCTTCTTCTTCTTCCTCCTCCCCCCCCTCCTTCTCCTCCTCCTCCTTATGCTGATTCTGTAAATTGTAAGCACTGTGAAGTGGTATATAAGTCTAAATTCTATTGCTATTTTTTATTCACACAATTCATCGAACGATAAATTAACCAAAAGGGATCCTTCATTTCTTTTGCTGGGCCACAGAAAACTGGACATAAAGTTAATCCACCAAAACAGGTGTGAAGGCAACCATTACAGTGGTGGAATTCAAATTTTTTTATGACCGGTTCTGTGGACATAGCTTGGTGGGCGTGGCAGGGAAAGGATACTGTAAAATCTCCAGTCAGAGGTGGGATTTGCTGTTTCTCAGAACTACTCAAAATTTCCGCTACCGGTTCTCCAGAACTGGTCAGAACATGTTGAATACCCACCTCTAAACCATTAGATCATTGTTTAATCTGGTCAAGGACCCTGCATGAACCCAACCAATGTGAAGAATGATTCCTCTTGATCAGGAAGCCACATTGAAGACAGCAATAACTAGGGCAGAACCTATTCAATCCTGCCGTCTCCAATGGCTGCATTTGAATTCGCCTATTTTTATGAATAAATGATTGTCTATTCAGCTTCTGCTGTCAAGCTGCAGAAGGCCAAACCTTCGCAACAATCTTTCTGCATCAAAATCCCAATAGCAATTTTTTCCCCCTCCTTCCTGAAACACCTTCAATTCAGCAGGTTTGGCTCTTTTTAAAGCCTTTCTCCTTAATTGCTCCTCTCATAACTCAGGAAGCGGGGAATAGTCCAAATGCCTCTTTTTATTTATAAATGCTTTGGATTACTTATTAATGAAGCCCTGCCAAGCGAGGGATTTATCACCCCTCCTCATTCTGCTCAGAGAGTAACATTGCCGCTGTGGCAGAAGCAAACAAAAGTGGAGCTCTGAAATTGCAACCACTGGTCTTGAATGTGGCATCCTAATTAATGATTCAAAGATGAAAGTTTTCCTGTCCAGTTGTGTCTGATTCTCGGCATGGTGCTCATCTCCGCTTTTTGGCCAGGGGATCCAGCATTGTCCAAAGACAATTTCCATCATCATGCCAAAAGCGCATAGAACACTGTTAGCTTCCCACTGAAGTGGTACCTTAATCAGAATAGAACTGGAAGGGACCCTTGAAGGTCTTCTAATCCAACCCCTGCTTAAGCAGGAGACCCCATACCATTTCAGATAGGTGGCTGTCCAGTCTTTTCTCAACAACCTCCAGTGATGAAGCACCTACAACTTCCAAAGGCAAAGCTGTTCCAGTGGTTAATTGTCCTCACTGTTGGGAAGTTTCTCCCTAATTCCACGTTGCTTCTCTCCTGGATTAGTTTCCATCTATTGTTTCTCATCTTGCCTTCTGGTGCTTTGAAAAATAAGTTGGCCCTCCCTCCTCTTTGTGGCAGCCCCTCAAATACTGGAACACTGCTATCATGTCACCCCTCATCCTTTTTTTCTCCAGACTAAAGGTACCCCTCTCACATCCGTGTTAGTCGTTTCTAGCTCTAGAAGGCAGTGCTCATCTCCGCTACAAAGCCAAAGAGCCAGTGCTGTCCAAAGACGTCTCTGTGGTCCTGTGGCTGGCAGGACTAAATGCCAAAGGCACACAGAACACTGTTACCTTCCCACCAAAGGGGTCCCTATTTTTCTACTTGCATTTTTTTACATGCTTTTGAACTGCTAGGTTGGAAGAAGCTGGGACAAGTAACAGGAGCTCACTCTTTTTTGTGGCACTAGGGATTCAAGCCACTGAACTGCCAGCCTTTCTGATGTACAAGCTCAGCGTCTTAGCCACTGAGTCACTGTGTCCCTCTTTTTTTATCTAGACTAGCCATATCCAATTCCTGCAACCATTCTTCATATTTATCTACTCTATACCTATGTATCTGCTTGCATTTGTCTTTTTTCAAACTGCTAGGCTGGGCAGGAGCTGGTAGGAGGAACAGAACATCATCTTTAACCACTGAGCCATTGCACCCTTCAAGTAGCTGAATAGGTGGGTGGGACTTCCCATATAACACCAGTGGTCTGTTGCCCTGGTTGCCAGTTGGTTTTGAGGACAATCCACCTTGTTGGCTGTCACCTTTCAAGCCTTTTTTCTTTTTATCCTTCTCTCCTTTTTGACTTTTTCTTTTGGATTTAACCATGTTTAATCTTTAAAACGTGGTTTTTCCATCCAGCTTTGGGAGGTTAGAACATTGTGAACTCATTCCTTCTAGCTGTGGTTGTCCCTTCGAGCTTTTTCAGGAGGCAACTTGTTTTTTCTTCTTCGAAGATGTTTCATTTCTCGTCCAAGAAGCTTCTTCAGCTCTGACTATAGTGGGGAATAGAAGAATTTATTTTCCTTGCTGGTCATTTGCATCCTTTTAAAAGAGTCATTGAGGCCACTTGGAGGTTTATCTGTGTCCTCAGGATCAACTGAGTGGTGCTCCTCATTCCTATAGTCTGCAATTTTTACTCTGGAAATCCATTCCTACTCCCACACCATTCACAGGGTGTTCATCCCAACCATGACCTGGATGACTAAGAATCCCTACAGACCTCTAGCAGTGGTTGTTTTCTTTCCTAGTGTTGGATGGATTGATTTCTTCAATTAATGTTCCCAGTGCTGGCTATATCTTGTTCTAATAGGATTTATATGCTTGTTTTTATGCTTGTTTTTATTATACTTGACATACAGAGGTTGGAATGGACACTGTGGTAATGGAATGTGTGAATGACCTTGGGGAAAGACAGGAAAAGATGCCACCTTGGAAACAATCAGATAAGAGGGAGAGCAGCCCCCAGTGGCTTAATGATCAGAGAAAGAAACTTGGGAAGGAACCCCACACCACCACAATGAATCAAGCATTTAGAAGTGTTGCTAGGAAAAATTGCATTTTCACACTTGCAAGACTCTGCTAATGTCGCCTTGTAATAAAGTAGAATTTGTTCATCTAGTGCGCTTCCTGTCTGGTTTATCTGGAGGGGCTGACAATTGCTCAGAGTTATTTGGAACTGAAGCGTCTCAGAAACCCAGGAAAGTAAATACATTGATATCCAACTCCAGAACCCAAAAACAAACAAAAAAAGGAACATTCAAGTCAAGCTCATCCATGCAGTTCTCTTTCCCCCAACCATTCATGTGGAAGGAACAGTTGAAGGTGCTTCCAGGTACAAAGGATTAGCTGGTGATATCACCATTGCCCAAGGGATGCTTGTGGCAGCTCCTTTCACATCCCAGTCAAGGAGTTGGAGTGGGTGGCCAGAGCTCACCCAGCAGCATTTAAGTCTTAAACATGGGCTTGCTAACCTCCAACCCATGTGAGTCACCATGCTCCACTTTTCTTCCCAATGTTTTGCCATTGCTTTCTTCTGAGATACTTTTCCAGTGGTCCTCACCTGACATAATCTGATGTAACCCTTACCTGATGTGGCCCACACCCATCACAAGACCCTCACCTTGCATGACCTCTCTATCACAAAACCTATGACAAGACCCTCACCTGTTGTAACCTACTGTCAGCCTCCAAGACTTTTTCCTGACATCTTTTACTGTTTGACTCTTGCCAGCTGCCATGGAAATGGGGGTAGGGATCATCTGGTGTTGAGGGGAAAGGGTGCTGGAGGATGAAGTTGTGTGAACTGAAAAAGATGGGATGCTTTCCTGCTTTCTGTGCAACAGCGTCCACTTGTCTTTTATAGGCCAAGGTCAACCGTCTTGGCATGCCAGATGTGTGAGACACCACCTGAAGATGTACCCACATGACATTATACACATCTCAGATTGGATGTCCAGTTTGAACTCCTGGGGGAGCGAACTTGGGATAACTTTCTATATGTAATTTCCACACCTATTTGCCTCAGATCTTGCTTTCCTTTCATCGCTATCACTTCAAATCCAGTACAAGTACTTTTCTCTATTTTAATGGAATCTAAGGTTTTCTTTCTTGGATTTTGAACAGCTGACACCCACATCTGACCCATCACAAGACCTTCTCTTGATGTGACCTCCCCATGACAAGACCTACTGACCTCACCAAGCCTTTTTAAGCAGAAGAACACAGACACCCCCTAAACTCCACTGAAGATGTTACCTAGCCTTACAAGAAACATTTGGAATTCAACCAACAAGCTTGGAGAACAGATCTCCATCCTCATCTTACACTTGAGCTACTGGTATTTGCCACCATTGCATAGAGTCTCCCAGTTCCTCAGCTTAGCATCTGTTTCCCCTTCATCATACTGATCAGCTTCTGAGCCCCTGGGTGGCTACCGTAACAGCAGGACAGAGAGAAGAGGAGAAAGGAAATCTCTCTGGATCTTGTTCTAAAAGAGATGCATTCCAAAAATGACAGTCTGAAGCCTTCAATAGGGAGGGAAGACTCTTTCTGAAGGACAGGTTCCAAACCTTGGCACTCAGTTTGCATGAACTGGAAAGGAAGCAGTTTCGAGGAAACAAATAATTTTGTAGATTTTAAGAGAATAAACTTGTAAGTAGAAAGATACGTGAGGACTGTATTGTGTCTTTGGTGTCATGATGAGACACACAGTCCCAAACAATGTCTACCTCACTGCTCTTCATCTTAAAGTGAATTTGGCTTAAGAAATGTAATAGGCAATTTTACCATTTACCAGGTCCCTAATCTAAGATGAGAGAAGGAGAGCATTTTGTGCAACATTTCTATACAGATTACACCTCCCTTCTTCCCCAAGGGAACCTGATGATAAGCATAATGAAATGAACAATAAAAACATTTTTCAGTAGAAGCAGTTGGACAAAACGCTTAACCATCCAGTCTAAAAAAAAGGATAAAAACGGTAGGAATGCAAAGAATTACAGTTTTAACCTTTGGAAAAAAGAGATTTCTAGGAAATGGGGGGGGGGGGGTTGTCATCTTTTGTATCTGGAAAAAAGTGTGTTGTTCCAGGAGGAGAGAAATCAGCATTTCTGCAACCCTGTTCACTTTGGCTCAGGTTCGGAGTGTGTGTCAGAGTAAAGAGGCTAGAAATTCAGTGAGGGTGATAGCTTGCCTTCTGCCCAACCCCCACCCCACCCCAGATATTTCCTTCCAGGGTTCTTCTTTCAGACTTCCTGGGAATTATGGAGTGACCGTCTAATGCAGTCCCAACGGAGAGATCTATGCACTTACAGAGAAAGCCTCCACAAGAAATGCACCTGTCTATGGAGCTTTCCCCAGAATATGGACCCTTAAGGAGAGCCCACCTTCAACCTCCTTAAGCCACCCTTTGGGGAGGATTTTAATCTTTCAATTGTCATGCGAGATTATGAAATACAATACATCATCTTAGTAGATGTACAACCAGGGGTTCGGGAGAACCTGTAGCTAGTGTTAGGGCCAGTTTGGAGAACTGCCAAAACCCACCTTTAGCTCCTCCCTCCCTGCCCCTCCCCTCCCAGGAGTCTCCATGTGGCCCATTTTGGATGTGAGGTAAGTGCAAGACCCACATGGAGGCTCAGGAAGCGCAAAAAATGGGCCTGCCAGAAGTTTGTGAAGGTTGGAATTGGGCCCGTTTCTTGCTTCCAGAGAGCCTCCAGAGTCCGGGGAGGCTGTTTTCACCCACTCGGAGGCTAGAGGAAAGCCTTGGGAGCCTGGGAAAGGTGAAAACAACAGGCCTCTTGCTATGGTGCAGGAGGCTGACTAGGCCATGCCCACCATGGCCATGCCCACCCAGCAACTGGGAAGAGAACCAGTTGCTGAAATTTTTGAAGCCCACCCCTGTGTCAGAGATGGTATTCAGCCAGTTCTGGCAGGTTCTGGAGAACCGGTAGCGGAAATTTTGAATAGTTCAGAGAACTGGTAAACATCACCTCTGGTTGCCCCCCCCCCATCTAGTCTCTGCCTCCCGAGCCTCAGCTGATCAGCTGGGTCTTCTTGTGTTGCCCTGCACAGGAGAACAAAGCTGGAAAGCAGGTTAGTGGGGAGGGGAGGGAATAGGGATTTTACAGTGTCCTTCCCCTGGAGTGGGATGGAAATGGGGATTTTACTGTATCCTTCTCCTTCCACATCCACCAGGCCATGCCCACAGAACCGGTAGTAAAAAAAATCTGAATATCACCACTGCCCTGCATACAACTCTTACCGAACATCTTCCAAAGAAAGTCAAAATGCCTCTGTTGTAAATTAAAACACCACCATGGAACATAGCAATGCAGAAATGTGCACCCTGGAAAGTTATTTTTGAACAGTCCCAATCAAGGGGCTTCCAAAGACAAACATACACTCTTGACATGCTCAGTTATCCTTCCTTATTCTTTATATTTGATGCTGGAAATGTACCCCTGAGCTTGAATTAATTACACTTCAATGCACTTTATTGAAGTTATGGTTTTTAACTTGGGAGAAGGATGGGGGAAGGCCATGTTGCTCTTAGCTCCCATAGCAGTTTATGCCCATATTTGTCAATTATTCAACTCCCCTTTTGTGCAGCTCCTTCAGTTCCTGCTATTTAAGATTTGCTCTAAATTCAAAGGTCCCCTTTGGCTAACATTAATTCATCTTCAGAGTTGCGTAGCTTTATTTTCTTTTATTTATTTTTTGTTATCCAGAGACACTTCTCCAAATAAATTCTCTCTTCAAAAAAGACAATGCAAAACTACAGCTTTCCACTGCTTACACTTCTGTAATCCCTCTGCTAATTCCATTTGAAGCACAATCTACACTGAAGGATTTTTTGGGAGGTGTTCTCATAGCTCTGCTGTTCTGGTATAATTTCCCCAATGCTCCATCCTGGTGCTATGGGAAACAAAGGACTAACTTCTCAAGTTTTGGATGGAACCAAAGAGATCGCTGTCAGTTCCAAAGAATCAGGACCATATGTTAAGCTGCAGTACAGAAGATTTATTCAAGCCTAGACTCAAGAATCTAATCAACTAAAGTTCAATATTAAACTGGCTTCAGATAAGAGTCAACAGAATTCATTAGGGGTTGGACTTGGATCATTTGTGTCAATGTAAGGATTCTAAGCCGATGACACATTTAACTCTGACTACTGGCGCCAACTGCTTTCCTCCAATTGTAGGTGATTCTATGGGCTCTACATTGCTGACTTAGAGGCTAGTGACTGTTCACCCTTTTACTTGGCAATCAGCTGAAAAATATTCAAAAAAAAAAAAAAAAGAAGAAGTTGAAAGTAGAAGTTGAAATTTAAAATTCTCAATTTTTAGAAAAATGTAGTCCACTAGTTAAAACCCATTTTTGACATGTGATTTTTTTTTTTGTTCCTGATCTTTGAAATACCTTGGTTGAGGAAAAACAGAACAGAAATCACTCTCTGTATCCTATAACTTAAAGTGAATAGAGCAAAAGCAGCTGAAGAAGACACATTATTTGATGGAGGAGAAGGGCCCAATTTCCATGTGTTCTCTATAGCAAACTCTTCTCTACCAGGAGCTTGTAAGTTGTTCTACATGTCTTGTTCTCAACATTGTTACATGTAGAAAACAATCTATTCTTACACTGGCTGGGGATATCGTCATCTTAGCATTTAGCCCAGGGCTTCCCAAACTTGGCAAATTTAAGACTTGCAGACTTCAACATCCACAATTCTCCCAACCAGCATGGAAGACCGAGGAATTCTGCAAGTTGAAGTCCACAAGTCTTAAAGTTAACCTATTGTTTCTCAACCTCAGCAACATGTAGATGCATGGACTTCTTCTCCCAGAAAGCTGGCTGAGGAATTCTGGGAATTGAAGTCTACAGTCATCTTCAAGTGGCCAAGGTTGAGAAAAAACTGCCTCAACTCAATTCACCATGCATCTCAGTTTGCTCGTCAAGGAAGTTTGTTTCCTTCTGCTTCATGGGAAGCCTGGCCCTAAATAGAACAAAACCATCGTTGCGGTCAGTGAACAAGCTCATAATAAAATTTGATACTACAAACAAATAACTTGTGTGCAGGAAAGTATTACTCACAAAATTAATTAGGCATATCCTTAGCTACAAGTTTATATATACATCAGCAAAATTTGGCTACGTTTAAAGTAACAGAGTATCAGGTATCTGAAAGTAGAAATAGAACCAGCTGGGATGAATTTGTTAAAGGTTATCAGCCCTACATCGATATCAGTATGAAATAGACAACATAATAAAACATGGCTTATGGTTGCAATAGTCCATTTGCTGCATAATGAAAATCTTTACCCAAAATGCAGCACTCTTATATCACCTCTCCAAGGCATGGCATCAGTGGTGGGATTCAAAACATTTTACTACTGGTTCCGTGGCCGTGATGTGATGGCCATGGCATGACTTGGTGGGGGTGGCTTGGTGGGCATGGCAGGGGAAGGATACTACAAAATCCCCATTCCCTCCCCACTCCACTAACCTGCTGTCCAGCTCTGTTCTCCTGTGCAAGGCAACAAAAGATCAACAACCAGCCGATCAACTGGTACTCTAGAGGTGGAGAATAGATGGGTTTGGTGGACCAGTAACGGAGGTATTTGCCGGTTCTCCAAACTACTCAAAATTTCTGCTACCGGTTCTCCAGAACCTGCTGAATACCACCTCTGCATGGCATGGAAAGCTTTAAGTATGTCAGAAACCATGCCATCTTATATTGGGGACTTTAATTTGGCTTAAATATTTGGCAGCTTCCAGGTATCTGGATAATAATAATTGCACATGGAAACCACTTCTAAATTTTGTCCTTGATGTGGAAAAGAATTTTGATGTGGTCAAAGTAATTTTGACTTTGGGTCTTATAGATTAGATTGATATAGAAATGACTTGTTCAGGTTATTGTGGAAAAACAAAAAGCTGTGATTTGATGTTAATGCCTTATTCTACTGCAACAGAGAGTGTTTTCTTTCTTTTCTTTTCCCTACCTTTCCTTATTTTTCTCTCCCCTTCTCCCCCCACTGCCCTCTTATTTACTTTTGTATTTTTCATTTTATAATACTTTATAACCTATTAATAAAAATTGGATGGACAATAATAATTGCAAAAGGCGGCTTTATCTGGAACAGCTCACATCCCATGATGATATCTTGTCATGCCGATCTTCTTCATTTGTTGGCAGGAAGACTCAAATCCAAGAAGCCCCCACTGGCACTTCCACCACTTCTGCCCAACAACTTTAACACCAATTCTGTCAGGTGTGGTTCCATTCAAAATCCAAGAAAAAAACCTTAGACTCCATTTTTAGAGAGAAAAGGACTTTTACTGAAATTGAAGTGGTAGCATCAGAAGAAATACAAGATCTGAGGCAAAAGGCATGGAAATCACATAGAGAAAGTTGTCCCATGTCCCCACCCCTAATAGTTCAAACTGGCCATCCAATGTGAGGTGTGTATAATGTCATGTGGTGCATCTTCAGGTGGTGTCTCAGACATCTGGTATGCCAAGATGGTTGACCTTAGCCTGGAAAGATAAGTGATTGCATTTGTGCAGTAAACAAGAAAGCATCCCAACTTTTACATTCACACTTCAACCTCCAGCACCCTTCCCCCCACAAGGCCCAATTATTTCCCCCCCCCCCCCCCCACCATTTCTATGGCAGCCAAGCAGAAGACAGAAGAATCTTGGAGGCTGACAGATTCTCGGTGGAAAACCAAATGGGTCACCGAACACTCAGACATAGGTAGACAAATGAATAATTTCACAAAAAAGGTGGCAGGCTTTGAACTACCATATCAGCAGTTGAAAATCCTGAATCGGATTCGCACCTCACACGGCGACTGCTGGGACTTTCTGTACAAATGGGGCACCGTATCCTCCCCTCACGGGGACTCCCACATCAAATTGTAGATCATATCATGACCGGCTGTAAGCTGAGAGCATCTACCAGTCCAGTATCTGAGGTTTTTTTTTCATATAAACCAGGGGTCTTCAAACTTGACAGCTTTAAGACTTGTGGACTTCAGCTCCCAGAATTCCTCCTCCAGTCATGTTAGCTCAGGAATTCTGGGAAGTGAAGTCCACAAGTCTTAAACTTGCCAAGTTTGAAGACCCTTGCTATAAATGATGCTGTGCTTTAATGGTTAGATGGCCAAGACCAAGGGTGTCAAATTCAATTTCATTGAGGGCTGTATCAGAGTTGTGTTTGACTATGGGGGGCAAGGGTCAGAGCTGGTATTCAGCAGGTTCTGACCAGTTCTGGAGAACTAGTAGCGGAAATTTTGAGTAGTTCGGAGAACTGGCAAATAACCTTCCCCTGCCACGCCCACCAAGCCACGCCCACAAGAACCGGTAGTAAAATTTCGAGTAGTTGAGTAATTTGGAGAACCGGCAAATCCCACCTCTGACTGGCCCCACCCCCATCTATTCTCTGCCTACTGAGTCCCAGCTGATCAGCTGGGTCTTCCTTTGTTGCCCTGCACAGGAGAACGGAGCTGGAAAGCAGGTTAGTGGGGTGGGGAGGGAATGGGGATTTTGCAGTATCCTTCCCCTGCCATGCCCACCAAGCCACCCCCACCAAGCCATGCCGTAGCCACCACACCACGGTCATGGAACCAGTAGTAAAATGTTTTGAACCTTCCCCTGCCATGCCCACCAAGCCATGCTATGACACACCCACCAAGCCACACCCACAGAACCAGTAGTAATTTTTTTTGAATCCCACCACTAGCCAGGGTAGGCATGGCCAAGGTGGGCATCCTGAGCTCAATGTTGCTCGTGTGATCAAATGCCACTTTTGCTAGTAGTTTGTTTTGCTAGCACTATGCCAGCAAAAATGGAGCTTGTGGAGGGATGCACTCGGCCCTCCTCGGCTCTATTTTCAGCTGCGATGGCCTCCTGCAGCCTTCTGCCTGTGAAAACGGAGCTGGGGTTGCAGGAGGGCTGTCACAGCAGGCTGCAGGAGGGTTCAGGAGGCCATTGCAGCTGAAAACAGAGCCAAGAGGGCCACACGAGCTCCATTTTCACTGGCAGGGGCATCATGAGCCAGTCCTTTGCTGTTTTCAAGGCAGCTCCATGGGTCAGATCTAAGCACTCTGTGGGCTAGATCCAGCCTTGAGTTTGACACCCCTGGCCTAGACATTGATGTTTGAACATAGATCTTTTTAACATTTATATTTCATTGGGTTCTACTGATCTAGATGGAATGTTACTATATATTACTAATTTGTGTATGATATGCCATACGCTAAGTAAATAAAGAATACTTCCACATCTGCCTCTCTCAGGTCCTCGGAAAGGACTTGGCAGGTAAATAAAAATGCCAGATCCAGTTTGAACATTTGGCTGACTGTGCAATGAACCATAATAATAGCGTATTAAACTTGTACACTGTCTGCATCTCAGTGCCTCTGGCAGCTCGCAACACTCAAATAAAGGAATTGCAATTCAATCGATAAAATGTAAAGGATAAACGACAGCAAGTGTCATGAAGAAAAGGGTCTCATTCTCCTCTGCCAAAGGGTAGAGAGCCAGGTTTTCAAGATCTTGCTTGGGTCATAAGGGGATGAGATGCTGCCTAGGAAACCATCACATAAGAAAGTCAGGAACCCCCAATGGCTTAACAGTAGAGGTGGAATTTAGTCGGTTCTGACCAGCTCTGGAGAATCGGTAATGGAAATTTTGAGTAGTTCAGAGAACCGGCAAGTACCACCTCTGACTGGCCCCGCCAACCCGATCTATTCTCCACCACCTGAGTCCCAGCTGATCAGCTGGGTCTTCTTTGGTTGCCCTTCACTTGTTTGCATGGCCCAGTTGCTGGCATGCCATGGCCTGGTGCCAATCCATGGACCAGGGGTTGAGGACCTCTATTCTAAATGACACCAGAGTGGGGCCTTCTAGATCAGCGGTCTCCAACTCTGGCAACTTTAAGACTTGTGGACTTCAACTCCCAGAATTCCTCAGTAAAGCTTTGCTGAGGAATTTTGGGAGTTGAAGTCCACAAGTCTTAAAGTTGCCAAGGGATTGGAGACCCCTGATCAAGATCACAATTCATTCTAAAAGGCAGGTGAAGCCCTGCTTCCAGGGTTGTCATAGATAATGTTGCTCAATCAAAAGAATCTGGAAGGCGCCTGCCAAATTTGCCAGATCGAATCAGCCAGGCAAGATGATATGGGAAACGGGCAGCCCTTCAAGTAAGCAGGCCCTCTGCCAGGTAGGACTTCATAGGTCAAGCCAGCCCCTTGAATTGCACCAGGAAGCAACCTGGCAACCTGTGCAGCTCATAAAAGAAGAGGTGGAAGACTAGTCAGGTGAAGCAAGGGAGTGGAGAAAGAACAAAGACACCTATAATGAACTGGGATCAATGAATTATAAGCACCGCTAAAATTGGACCAGCTGGTATAATAACAACAATAGGAAGAAATGTAAAATCTAGTTGAGTATCAATAACCTTAATCCTTTGATTTAGAGCTTCTAATACAGAGTCCTGAGGATGTCAATGATGGAAGACAGTAATGGGATAAATAAGCACATGGGGGTATTTGGAGGAGAAAAGAAAAGTCAAGAGAGCAGCCACCGCATAACTTGGAGGGCTTCCCTCTTTTTATGGATCTTGATGCAGGGGCAAGGTTTCCATTTCATGGATTTGGCTTCCATCCTGACTATTTTGATCCCTTCCCAACAGTTACCCTTGAAACCAGATAATCCTTCCCTATTCCTCTTCCAATCATACATGTTGCTTTGATGTGGGGTACCCCATTGTAGATATGCTTTCCTTTGATTCTCTAAAATTAAATGGCTCATTTTGGAAATACCTAAAGGGTCTCTAAGAGGACGCGGTGGCTCAGTGGCTAAGATGCTGAGCTTTGTCGATCAGGAAGGTTGGCAGTTCGGCGGTTTGAATTCCTAGAGCCGCATAACAGGGTGAGCTCCCATTACTTGTCCCAGCTTCTGCCAACCTAGCAGTTCTAAAGCATGTCAAAATGCAAGTAGAAAAATAGGGATCAGTTTGATGGGAAGGTCACAGTGTTCTATGTGCCTTTGGCATTTAGTCATGCTGACCACATGACCACGGAGACATCTTCGGACAGAGCTGGCTCTTTGGCTTTGTAACGAAGATGAGCACTGCCCCGCTAGAGTCAGAAACGAGGAGCATGTATGTGCAAGGGGAATCTTTACCTTTACCTAAAGGGTCTCTATTTCATGACACCACTGCTTATACATTTGTTGGGGGGCAAGAGGCTGAGTCTGTAAACTGCTTAGAGGGGACTGTAAAGCATTATGAAGTGGTATATAAGTCTAAGTGCTGTTGCTGTCTTGCATGATGAGCAAGTGTCTTGCCTTTCATTAACTAATCTTCTGTCTGAAGGTCTACAGACTTCCTCGTGTCCTCCAGTCTCATGATGAAATCCCAAAAGAAGATGTGTGGGAAGGGGAAGATACTTTTTCACATTGGAAAGAGTGGGCAATGAGGGAACTTCAAAAGAATGAAAAGAGGCTTCCCAGAAAGCCACCTTCAGCAAAGTTCTAAATCCAAAGCACCTCAGAAAGAATTTGAAATGAATTTCATGGTCCTAAGAATAAGCTGGCAAAGCTGAAGCATGTTCTGCAGAAGAGACGTATTGAAAAATTATCACGCAGAAGCTGGATGACTGTACAGCTGATCTTTTTAGAGAAATATGCAAACTTCTGGCAGGATGTCAGATTTTCTTGGTTAAGAAACTTACAGTATACTGATGGAAGCCTCCATCAAAAAGAATAATCTCTGACCATTCTGTGAGTCGATATATTTGCATTACTTCCTCTGTGGCAATTGAAGTAGAAAAGGTCAATCCAATTTAGAAATAAGTTGACGAGAGGCTAGTCCAATTTAAGAAAGAAAAAAACCTGACTTTACAAAATGTACAAGAGGCTAGTCCAATTTAAGAAAGAAAAAACTTGACTTTAATTACCTCAAGAGATCTGTAACAGAAGAAGAACTTAAAAAAAGCTAACATTATCTTGAACTATTTCACCTTAAAGTACATAAATGATGGTGTGTTCTGTCTTCTTAATTATTTCTCACACAAGTAGGGGTAATGAGGAACATTGGCATTAATTTAGCCTGGGGGCAAACCACAATCTCTTTTCCATACCCTCGTCTCGTTCTCTGTCCATCTCTAATTACATTTCAGTTTAGCATAGAATCTGCAAAATTACACGTCTCAAGATAAATTGCCATAGCTTACCAACTCTGACTTACAATAATGGACCAATGTCAGATTTTTGGGATTTATAATATGGGTGACACTTTGCTAATGTTCAATATGATAAAACTGTCATTTTAAAATGATTTTTTCAAAAATTCCTTCCTCATAATCAAGGCATTGAGAACCTAAGAAATGTGTAAATTCTAGGCCAACTAACATATTGCATCACGATACCCCAAATATCTCTCCTTGGTCTGTCTGTCTATTTGTCTCTCTATTTCTCTCTTTCTCTCTCTCTCTATATATAATTTGATCAATATCTGTCTATCTATCTATCTATCTATCTATCTGTCTGTCTGTCTGTCTGTCTGTCTGTCTGTCTGTCTGTCTATCTAGCTATCATTTAGCTAGCTATCTCTATTCATCATTATCAACAACATAATTATCATGAACATCAATCATCTAATCTATCTATATCACTAATATACATGATTTGTGAGGAATACTATAAACATTTCTCAGAGTTTTGGTAACAGCCAGATTATAATTTTTGTCCATCTTGGAAGTTCAGTGGCATTTTCAATTTTCACATCATCTACATTGTAGAAAGAGAAGAATTCTTGTGTACTATCGCTGCAAACAATTTTCTGGTATGATTTGTTTTGCATAATATATAATATGCTGGAATATAATCATTTGGAAAACAAAAAGGTATTTCCCTTTCCATGTCCTGCTATATATGACCAAGGAGAAAACCTTTCCTTAAGTTTTCCCTTCTCAATTTAAATATAGATTTTTGTGTTTCTAAAGCTTGTCGATGAGAAGGAAGGAAGGAAGGAAGGAAGGAAATGCAATTTATTGGAATTGATTTTAAAATCTGGTTGAAAGTTCACCTGTGCAAATTGTAATGCAGTTGGTAGTGGTAGATGTACTTGCCAGGAATATATTGCACCAAGGATTATATTTTAATAAATTGGGTTCTGGAATCCAATCTTTAGGATTTAGCATGGTTTTTGAGATTTGTTCTCCAATTACAAACAATTAAACTACTCTGTCTTTATCATCATCATCACCATTTCTCTCTCAGCTTTCTGCACTCTTCCAGTCTGTTTGGGTTTTTTTTAAGTGCTGTAATGGAGAAAAAAAAATAGATGTTTTCTTTAGCGGAGAAACATTTTTTTCCACATTACCATACCCCTTGCCTGCGCCACCAAAATTTTATTCATTATATTCACCACAATTGTCAATGAATTCTGAGGACGTCTACTCCTGGGGAATGGACTTTCTTCTTTTATTCTGCGAAGTGCCCGATAGAATGTAAGTATCTCTGAAAGCAAAAATACACACTGGAAACCTATTCAGAAATCAATGAAATGGTAGCCATCAAAGGAGACAGCATAAAGTCCTCCGGCCTTGCCAACTTTGCATATCAAAAGCTTGTTTAAAAAAGCTTGGAACATATTTCCTTAGAGAGGTTCATATTCATGACTTATCCAAGTGTTGAATTTTAGGACGTGTTAAAAACAAATTAAGTAACCAACCAGCACAACCAAAAATGCGAGGGCTATCCACAAAATAGATTATGTTTTGCGATAGAAAAAGAACAAAATGTAGGAATTTTTTTTATTATATACACTTGAAAGTTATACTTAAATATTACTTTTCAACACATTCACCGAACAAATTGAGGCACTTATCATTGCAGTGAACAAGCTTTGTAATTCCATTGTCATAAAATTCAGCCGCCTGAGATTTGAGCCAGTCAGTCACGCCCGCCCGCAGTTCCGCGTCGTCGTCAAAGCGCTGTGTTCCAAGCCAGGTCTTCATCCTCGGAAACAAGTGGGAGTCGCTTGGTGCAAGATCGGGGCCGTAGGGCGGATGAGGAAAAATCTCCCACTTGAAAGCATTCAGGACTTCTCGAAGGCAATTTGCTGTGTGTGGTCGTCATGCAAAAACAAAATTGTTGAGCTTAACTTTCCTCTACGCTTGTTCTGAATTGCTTTTCTTAGTTTTTGCGTTGTTTCGCAATACCTCACAGAGTTTATTGTTGCACCATGTTCCAGAAAATCAGTAAGAAGCACACCTTGCCTATCCCAAAAAACAGTTGCCATAATCTTCCTTGCAGAGAACGTTTGCAAACATTTTCTTGTTTTTTGGGGGGGATTTGTGTGTCCCCACTCCATAGACTGAAATTTGGTCTCGCTGTTCACATGTTTGACCCAAGTCTTGTCTCCAGTTACGATTCGATCAAGAAATGAATCTCCATCTTTGTCGTAAGAGTACAGAAATGTCAATGATGCGGCCATACGCTGACTTGTGGTTTTCTGTCAGGATTTTTGGCACCCGTCTTGCACAAAATTTGTGGTAGCCTAGATTTTGTGTGACAATTTCATGTAACAAATTGCATGAAATTTGTGGAAAACTAAGTGAAAGTTCCGTTACTGTGAAACGGCGGTTTTTGCGAATCTTGTCATCGACTTTCGCGACTAGTTCATCAGTCACAATGCTCGGACGTCCACTTCGCTGTTCATCATGAACATTAGTTGGTCCATTTTTAAACTTAATGCACCATTGGCGCACTCCACCATCAATGATGATGTTGTCCCAGTTCACTTCACATAGTTGCTGAAAAATTTCAATCGGTTTATGGTTTTTTGCCAACAAAAACCTTATCACTGATCGCATCTCACAACTCGCGGGATTTTCAATTGCAGCACACATTTTAAACGTTTGCTGTGAAATAACGGGCAATGATACGAACCTCCCACTAGCATGACTAGATGCAGACTAAGCAGCGGACACACAGACCAAAGATGGCCGTGCTAGCTCTGCCCCTTCTTGCTACAGATGAAAATGTAATCTATTTTGTGGATAGCCTCATATATGTGCTAAGCCTACTGGAAATGCCAAAATGCTTTTTATTTCTTGCTCTGCCTTCAGATCAGTTTGAAATCAATCCCCATTTATTTAGGGACAAAGTTTGCCTCCAACCATTAAAGAATTTCAGGGGAATTCTGGGAGATACGAGGGAGAAAGAGAGAGAGAGAGAGAGATGAAGCTGATTTGCAGCTCAATAGTCAGAATCAGACTGGAATTTCCTGGTTGCCAGGAAACATAGAATACCCAAGATTGAAAACCAAAGTTCAGTGGAACAATCAAATGAGAGCAAGCAAGTCCTTCTGGGCTCCCAGGTCAGACTTCAAACAACAAAAGCTAAATAAGGGGTTGGAACAGAGAATATCAGAGTTGGAAGAGACCTTGGAGGTCTTCTAGTCCAGCCCCCTGCTCTACCATTTCAGACAAATGACTGTCCAGTCTCTTCTCAAAAGCCTTTAGCACCCACAACCTCTAAAGGCAAACCATTCCACTGGTTGAATGTTCCCACTGTCAGGAAATTTATCCTTAGTTCTAGGTAGCTTCTTTCTTTGATTAGTTTCCTTCCATTGTTTCTTGCCTTGCCTTCTGGTGCTTTGGAAAATAGTTTGATCCCCTTCTTTTTGTGGTAGACCCCTCAAATATCGGAATGCTACCATCATGTCTCGTCTAATTCTTCTTGTTGCTAGAAAAGGGTTAGATAAGAACCAAGGAAAAATACCTGAAAAGAGACCCAGATTGGAATAGAATGGTTTCATTCTTAATGCTTTATGAACCTGGCATCAACCTAAATGAAGCCCTTTTCAGAATCTGCTCAATGCAAAAGACCAAGTGTGGTTTTCATCTCACACAATGCCAGAGTAATAGTAAAACTGTTACCACCATTGATGGACACTGTTGAAATTTTGAAGTGTGTTGTGCAGTGGTGGGATTCAAAATTTTTTACTACCAGTTATGTGGGCATGGCTTGGTGGGTGTGGCTTGGTGGGCATGGCAGGGGAAGGATACTGCAAAATCCCCATTCCCTCCCCACCCCTTTAACCTGCTTTCCAGCTCCATTCCCCTGTGTAGGGCAACCAAAGAAGACCCAGCCAAGGAGGCAGAGAATAGATGGGGTTGGCGGGACCAGTCAGAGGTGATATTTGCCAGTTCTCTGAATGACTCAAAATTTCTGCTTCTGTTCTCCAGAATTGGTCAGAACCAGAGGTGGTAATCAGCAGGTTCTGACCAGTTCTGGGGAACCAGTAGCGGAAATTTTGAGTCGTTCGTAGAACTGGCAAATACCACTTCTGACTGGAGATTTTACAGTATCCTTCCTCTGCCATGCCCACCAAGCCACGCCTACAGAACCGGTAGTAAAAAAAATTCCACCACTGGTCAGAACCTGCTGAATATCACCTCTGGTGTTGTGGGCACTACCTTAGTTTGAATGGCCAACTACCAATGAACAATCTATAGCTTCCCAAGATACCCTGTGTTTCTACAGTTTGCAGTTAATTGATTTTTTTTTTCTTGCAGGAAGGCATGCTTTTAAAGCAAATACTCCCTTGAGACCATACCGTTTCTATCTTCTAAGGCTGCCTCTGGGGTCTTAATCAGAGCCCAGAAGCGTTCTTAGAAAAGCAGTTCATGCTGGAAGATGTTGCTTTGACTAGCAAGACGTAGCTTTCATATTCATTTTTTTTTTTTTTGAAAAGTAAATGGATCTAATAGAGAAAGAAAATAGTGACAGGGATCTTTGTGGACACCAAGAGATGCATCTATAGTTGCCTCCAATCCCTGGGCTGTTCCAAGCTTTTGTCACCTGCCAACTTTCTTATAATATTGTAATTCAGATTAAGTGGATTTTCAGATTTCATAGCCATACAGTTGGAAAGGGATCTTGGATCTAGATTGGGATCTAGTCCAATCCTCTGCTCAAGCAGGAGACTCTATACCATTCCAGACAAGTGGCTGTCCTGTCTCTTCTGAAATACACAGACTATCCTTTAAATAGTCCTTAGGGTTTCCTGCCTAAGCAGGGGGTTGGACTAGAAGACCTCCAAGGTCCCTTCCAACTCTTCTCTTCTCTTCTCTTCTCTTCTCTTCTCTTCTCTTCTCTTCT
>BLBF01000077.1:7632045-7647104 GCA_015471245.1 Laticauda colubrina | reverse complement strand
AAGAAAGAAAGAAAGAAAGAAAGAAAGAAAGAAAGAAAGAAAGAAAGAAAGAAAGAAAGAAAGAAAGGAAGGAGGGAGCATGGAAGGAGGGAAGGAAGAAGACACAATGTTTCTTATCCCATTTCAAGTGTTCCATATATAATAGGAATTCCACAATTCCCAGCAACATGTCCCTCTAATTCTAGGTGGGGGAAAAGATGCTCTTTGCAAATATTGCAAAAGCTGCCCCAGTGTTTCCCTCTCATGGCTAAGTGTTTACATGGCACAAGCAACAAAAAAGGGGTTGAGGTTTCTGGCAATTTGGAGTAGCAAGGGGGCCTCTTTCAGCCTTTGCCAGCAGGAGATAATGAGCATGTCAGAAGTTTGCAGGAAGTCAGAGAGACACACACCCCACATTACATAAAAAAAAAAAAAACATCTGCTGTTACTCAGGGTGTTATTATTACAGATGTTTGCAATGGAGTGCACACATCCCGAACAGCATCAGTATCCCTTTTGTCCCATTCTCTTGACAAGACGGGCCTTGACCTATTTCCCAACACTGGCCATTAGGGGTGGATTGCAAACTTTTTAACAACCGGTTCTCTGGCTGGGTAGACATGGCCGGCTGGTCATGTGGCTGGATGAGTGATGTCACTCATCACACGCAGCCTCCCAGCCACTCACTTCAAAGGAACAGGTAGGATTCCTCTGGTTGAGGCTAAGCCCTGCCCCCGCCCATTTTTCAGCCTGTTTTGGGAGGCATTTTCCAGGCATTTTCCAGGGCATTTTCAGGTCAATTTTCAGGCTGTTTTCCGAGCTGTTTTCAGTATGGTTTTGGGGCCTTTTCAGGCCATTTTTCCACACAAAAAACAGCTGAAAATGGCCCCAAAACTAGATGGAGGCAGGGGCAACCAGTGGTCTGATTTGCCGGTTCTCAGAACTGCGCAGAATCAGAACAGGGGATTAAGACAAACCCATCCAAACCTGCAACAGTCCACTTCTGCCTGCCATCTTCTGGAAAAGATCATCAGTCCCAAAGACAGTTGGTGAGCTGACTTCCATCCTGCTTCCAAGCAGCACAGAATTCTGGTACTCATTCAGGCATTGGAATAAATGAAAACCGACAGTGAACTACTGACATCAAGATGAGCTAATTTTTTACACAAGCAGCAAAAGTCAGTTCCCATCCTCCCTCTCTTCTCCTTCAGAAAATGAATGAGCTTGAGTAGAAGGTTGGACTAATAGACCTCCAAAGTCTCATCCAACTCTGTGTATTCAAGAGAAGAATCTTTGGAGGCTCTGAGGCTTATGGGAACCCCAACATTGCTTCGCCCTGCAGTGGAGCTGGACAAATTCCAAGAACCAACTTTTATACATAGAGCCCTTTGCTTAGATCAAGGGGCAGCAACCTGTGGCTCTGGAGCCGCATGCGGCTCTTTCATCCCTCTGCTCCCTGTTGCCAGTCGGCTCCACAGCTGATAGGACTTTTGGTTAGGACAGGTAGAGAAAAAGAATGCTGCATTAGGAGGAGACTCTATGGTGACAGAAGTGGACTTGTGGTTGGCAGAATAAAAAGGATGCCACACTAGGAGGAGACTCTGGTGGGGGGAACTGGATTTCTGGTTGGCAGAGGAAAAAGGATGCTGTACTAGGAGGAGACTATGGTAGCAGAAGCGGACTTCTGGTTGGCAAAGTAAAAAGGATGCCATGCTGGGAGGAGACTTTATGGTCGGGAAACTGGATTTCTGGTTGGCAGAGGAAAAAGGACGTCGTGCTAGGAGGAGACTCTATGGTGGGGGAATTGGACTTCCAGTTGGCTCCAGAATTGAACAGGGGGCTCCCAGTTAGTACCTTTGTGGCTCTTTGAGTGTTTAAGGTTGCCGACCCCTGGCTTAAATGGTCTCCCTCCCTTCACCTTCTGTCTTTTTAAAGCCGTCTCTCTTGCTTAAAAGTTTTCCCCAGCCTTACACCTTGCTGATGTTTCCATTTACAGTTATAGCAGTCAACTCTGAGTAATGATAAAGGAGGTCAGTGGAAGTTCAGCTCTTGTCAGTAAGTGAATGATCAGAGAAAGTAGAACAAATATATTGAGTTGTTATAGCGGGCCTTCATTTGGCATTTCTTTCACTTGGGGAAAAAAAAGATTTGCTTCCTGTTTGAGATAATAGTGAGATGCATCAACAGTTCACAACTTGGCGGTCCATGTCGCAGCCAAGATCTAAGCTACTTTTGCAAAAGTCACTAAGATGCCAAAAGCAATATCAAGCTCTTGGACTTAAAAGCTTCCTGCAATAGAATAGGCTTTGGCCTGAGTCCATAGCACGATTCAAAATGGTGGCAGTTCTAGAGAAATCTTGCCAAGGGTAGCAACTTTTTTTGAGCTTGATGGTGAGTTGAGACAGAATTTATGAATTTTCTTGGTAAACACTCGCTCCATTTCTGAGAATTTCTTCTGGGTAAATATTTGTTTATTTACGCTGTTTATATCCTATTTTTTTAGCCGCATTGTCATCTGTGACTTGATGAGCTGTACAGATATTATGGCAATGTTTTGAAGTTGCAAGAAACTTTGACACTGCTCTAAGACAGGTCTGTCAAACTCGCAACCCGTGGGCCGGATGCGTCATGTGCTGGCCATGCTCACGCCCAGTTTAGCAAAGGTGGAAAAAGTCATGATACGTCATGTGACACCGCTGTGATGATGCAAGTTTGACACTCCTTCTCTACAATGATTTATTGCTTTCCCCATCTAAAGATAAAGGTTTATCTTGTCCAGACATCTCCAAATCTAGGGCATGGTGCTCATCTCCATTTCTTAGCCGTGTCCAAAGATGTTTCTGTGGTCATGTGGCCTATATGCCAAGGTGCACAGAATGCTGCTATCTTCTCTCTGAAATGGTACCTATTAATCTGTCAGAATTGCCATCGTATGCTTCAGCTTTGCATTGCTAGCTGCCAGCCTGCCATAAACTATGGGGAGAGGGAGCTGTTGGGAGGGGAAACACTAACTGCTCACCATGCCTTTCGGAGACATCAACTCACCAACCCAAGGTCAAAACCCTAGGAATGGAATGCAGCAGCTCCTCAGCTAGCCCACATTGTTGAGACTGTTTCCAAAACAATTAATTCAAATCTAATTGGACAATAGGAGACATGGAAGGGGAGGAAGGGGAGAAAAGTTAACCTTTGGCACCTAAATTCTAGTTTCAGCTCTGCTTTATTGTAATCCACTTGGCTGTCAGTAAAAAATATACCTTTTACTATAAATGGAATCGAGGGTCTCCCTTTCCTAAAGGACCAAGTTGGGGCAGGTCTGACATAATCTACTTGCATTTGCCTGCTTTTCAAACTGCTAGATGGGCAAGTGCTGGAAGAAGGAAGAGGAGCTTACCCCATTGCAGGGTGCTCGGATCTCAAACCTGGGCTTTCACTTTCCAGTTGATAAGCTCAGCAACTTTAACCACTGAGCCATTGCACCCCCGCTCTCTACTACATAACAATTTTTTGAAATTGATTAAATCAACTCACATATGTGGTTTTCAAATCTAAAATGGTATGTAGCAATTGGGTAGCCTGCATATGAGTGTGGGTGAATCTGAAGCGGATTTGTTTCCGATAACGCACTGAACTGAACTGAATTGCAGAGCTGATAAGATGTAGTGATGTAAGCAGTTAAATGAATGGGAAAAAACAACGTAATTGCAGGCTTCCCATAGCACATTTAATCAGGTTAGCTAACAACCTTGTGGTTGCATTTGTGTAATGAACTCAGATGCCTTAGTTAGAAGCTGAGCAGCTGTGTTCTTTCAAGAAGTTGAATCTGATCAGTTTTAACCAGCATTAGTTCTCTTGTGGGGTTTAGAAATTTGGGCAAATCCCATGTCTGTTTGTGTACTTCTGGTTCAGTGTCTTGTGTAAATACAGGAAATTGTTGAATCCATTAAGTTAAGCCTACTCTGGGAGCCTAACTTATCAGAATATTGAATAACAGAATTGGGAGGGACCTTGGAAGTCTTCTAGTCCAACTCCCTTCTCAAGTAAGTGATCCTATACCATTGCAGACAGGCAGCTGTCCAGTCTCTTCTTAAAAGCCTCCAGTGATGGAGCACAATTTCTACTGATTAATTGTTCTCACTGTCATGAAATTTCTCTTTAATTCTAGGTTGGATAAACTTCCTTCTAAAGAAAAAAAGAAAAAAGAAAGATGAAAGAGAAAGGGAAAGGGAAAGGGTCCAAGTATAGAAAACTAGGACACATCCAGACAGCCGTTAGATGTTATTTGTCTCCAGTCTGCATATGAAACAAGATAGGTTAGTGTAAATTTGTTCTGTCTGTGTAGCTGCATAGCTGGTCTACACTCCACTTTGTTAGCAGAGTTGCTGATCGAATAGTTCATGATGAGGCAAACGAAAATGTAGCAGGAACCTCATCCATCAATCTCTCCTCTGGACGAGTGCTGGGAAGAAGGCAAATTTTGACAGATGGCTAGAGCAGCAGGTTTTGCCATCTGTTCGGAAGCTGTAAATATATGCACTGCCCAGCATTTTTGGAGCATCACACATGTCAGATGTATGTAGTCTCAACTGGCAGCCAGGTCCCTCTGCAGACATCTGGTCTATAGTTTCTCTGGTGAGTTTGGTACTTGTCTAGTCAACAAAGAGGTCTGGCTCTACCCCATTATTAAAGCATCGTTATGATTGCTAGAGAGGGCATGATGTCTCAGTGGTTAAAGACACTGAGCTGGTCAACTGAAAAGGTGACATCCTGGGTTCAAGACCAAAGCATTGTGCAATGGGTTGAGCTCCCATTCCTGCCCCAGCTCCTGCCTACCTAGCAATTTGAAACCTGCTAATTCAAGTAGATAAATAGGTACCACTTCCATGGGAAGGTAACAGCATTCCATGCACTTCGGCATATAATCATATTGGCCACATGACCACTGAAGTGTTTTTGGACAATGATGGCTCCTTTGGCTCAGAAACAGAGATGAGCACTGCCCACTAGAGTTTGAGACAACTGGACAGGGGAATCCTTTACCTTAATGATCACTAGAGAAAGAGATGGACCAGAATCATTCTTACAGGCAGATGTTTCGAGAGCAGTGTTTCCCAAACTTAGCCACATCCAGTTGTGTAGATGCCAACTCCTAAAATTTCATCATTGGCTGTGCTGGTGGCTGCATTCTGGGATTTGAAGTTCACAAACCTGCAAATGGCCAAGGTTGGGATACCATCTTCCAAAATCCTCTTGATGTTATGACTTGTTCTGACCAAGGCTTCCTGAGACCGTAATTACGGACACACTCAGTTAAAACAACTCGTTTTATTTCAAGGCTGAGAATTATGTTCATTTCCAGCCAGTAATGAGTCCTAAACAGTCCCTCGAGATAAGCACCCACTTTTCTTTCCTTTGAATTGCTTCCAACAACTAGAGTACCAAATGAACTATAAAAACCAACCGAAGTACAAAATCCTCACAGAGCTTCAAGGATTAATCCGAACAGAATAAACAACTTTACTTCCTATAAAAGTTTCATCATCTTTGCCTGTCCTTTATACCTTATGGGAGGGCCAATCACCTCTGACCCTTACTCCCAAGTTGCCCCTTTTGTTTCAGCTGTTTTCACCTTCTGGCAGCTCTGCGCACACACACACTGGGAATAGGCTACCCTTGTTCCTCGGCCTTGCTGCTGCCAGACTCCAGAAGCTCCAGAGTCACCACCCCATTTCCAATAGTCTTGGCCCCATCTCTGCATCAGATGCAGGACCCTCATCCAAGTCCTCTCCAGACTCCCTGACTGGTCCCCGTTCTTCCCCATTGTCTGACTCTGCTGCCGTCTCTGCAGGTTGCCTGCAAACCACAACATGGCTTTCTTTAGTGATCTGGACACTGTTGTTTTCCCTCCTGAGGGTCATATCAGTCACACAGAACAAACCTAAGTGTCTGAGGAAAGATAGAGAAGGTGCCAAATGGAGCTGGCTAGCCGGCACCTTTTTGTGTTTTCATCATGGTTGAATTAATCATGCAAATAACAAGGCTTGTGTCAGGAGAAGAGGGAAAATGTCTACCCTGGATCAGAAAAAAAAACCCAAACACAATCTCAGCAATGAGTTTTGGATGAGAGAACACAGCTGCATCAGACAGAGATATCCCTAGCAGATGGTTAGAAAGGCATCTATTAGCCAAGATTAGGAAGCCCTTCAACCATTCACAACAAATTCAAGCTCTATAGCCTTTTCTAAATCAAGACATTATTCTTGTACTAGGAATGTCATTGTGAGGCTTAGAAAGGAGATTTGATGTATATCTCCCCCATCCCACTGTTTGAGGAGATAAAGCCCATAAAAATCTATATCAGTAAAGATGAAACTTAGTATCTCATCTATCTTTTTCTTTTGGGAAGATTCATCACACAAGAAAAAGCTACAGAAGACCCAAGGGAAATATAAAGTATTATCAAGAAGACAACTGATGGCAGAGGGATATAGTTGTCCATGGTTTTCTTACTTTTAATGATAAGATTTAAAGTAGATAAAAGAATTCATGGTATTGAACAATGTAAGGCAGAATTTGAAATATAATTGTATACAAATGTTGAGTTGACCAAAAATGTTGGTTATAACATACAGATGGAATCGTAGGGGAGGACCAGGCTGAGCCCAAGGCAGGAGTCAAGTGCATTATCAGCCTCGAGTCCCTTCTTACTCACAAGAGATCCAGGCCCTCTTGAAGTCCATTGACTCTTATCTATCAACAACTTGCTTTGACCATTAGAAGTTCAGATTCTTGTAGAGAAGGTTAGCATGCAATAAACCTGTATTCATTTCAACTGCCTTGCCTCCTGATTTCAACTGCCTGGCCTCCTGATAGGACCAATGAGAAAGTGTGTGATTTTTTGGTATCTAATCACCCATCATCAGGACCAAATAATGTATCACTCCTCCCTCCAGCACTGCAGTATCATTGGATTCCATCAGTCCCAGCCAAGATAACAAATGACCAAGGCTGAGAGGCAATGTGGTCCAACCACATTTGCAAGGACACAGATTTCTTAACTTTGCCATGAAATGAAGAGGAGTGTGTGTCACCAAAATACCAATCATGTTAAGTGTTCTGTGTCAATTTTCTGAAAAATGGAGAGGTACTGAAGATTGGGAAGGATAACAGAATAACAAAGTTGGAAGGGTAGAAGGGATCTTGGAGGTCTTCTAAGCCAACCCTCTGCTCAAGCATTCTACATCTATATCATTCCATACAAATGGCTGCCCAGTCTCTTCTTGAAAACCTCAAGTGATGGAGCACCTACAACTTTCGAAGGCAAGCCGTTCCACTGATTAATTGTTCTAACCATCTGGAAATTTCTCCTTAGTTCTAGGTTGGTTCTCTCCTTGATTAGTTTCTATCCATTTCTTCTTGTTCTGCCTTCAGTGCTTTGGAGAATAGGTTGACCCCCTCTTCTTTGTGGCAGCTCCTTAGATATTAGCAGCCTCTTAGATATTAATTAATCTATAATTAAAGATGGATTAAACTTCCCTTCCCTATTTGCTGTGTTTTGTTAAAGATCACTTCACTCCTGCCCAGCGCATAAAATATTCTTCTGGATCTGCAAGCTTTTGAGCAAGGATGAATTGAATTGGCCAAGTGTGATTAAACATATAAGGAATTTGTCACTAAATGGGGTACCATACCAACTTCAGACCAATTTTTTTATCTGTTGTTTCTGTAAGCAGGGCCTCAAATAACAAAGGCACAGATTGCTACAAGGACTTAAACCTGGGTTTATTAACAAATCTGCTAAAGCACAATAAAACAGTTGGAACCAAAGAAAAAGAAAAAAGAAAAATCCAGCCCGCGAATTCGCTTTTACAAATCGAAAACCCCAAATGTCAATTCTTTCTTTCACATTGCACCAAGGCAGAACATCTTAAAAAAAGAAGAAAAAAAAGGAACTGGCCTTTCTTTGTACAATTATGGCCACCTTTTTGTCTCTTTTAATGCCACGTCGATGGATACTCCAGACTGCCATTGCTTATTTTGTACTGTCGAAAGGGGCTTCTCTACCAAGGAAGAGGAAAACCACAACAGGAAACAAAAACCTTTTAAGTCCACTTCCATCATTTATATTTAAAAACAAAAACAATGAGCCACGTTATCCGATGAATGGGCTGATATTTTCTCTTCCATTGGAAATGTCAGAAATGTCAACTCTCTTAGGTCTGAAGATCCTGAGTTGGCTTTGTCAACGGAGTCTCACTCTGTGGTTTTTCTGAATGGGCACAGCTGGTGGCCCAGTTGCCAAAAAAAGTTCCATACACGGTTAACCTCTCCTTGGCCAGTAGCTTTCTGAGAACTGACCTGCAGTGTCTCTGCTCCATTTCCCTCCCTGCTCGAAAAAACAGCAGTTCTAAGGATTAACCCCTACCCCTACATCCACTAAGCCAAGAACACAACACGAACTGGGAAACGCCTGGCTTTCTTAGCCAAACGGGCCCTACCTACCAAATTCTAGACCACGCACAACATCTGGCCTAACACTGAGTTGTCACACTTAAAGTACCCATACACATCACGGTGGCTTCCAGGCCTGGGAAGGACAAAGGCTATCTTCTCTTAGGGCTTCTTTCCCCAGCTCTTCTGGCCCTTGCACCAAACGCCAGCTCCAGTTCAACGCAGAGCCCCCATGGTCATGTTTGTGCTCTTCTCCCAAACCAAGAAAACCCACCTCTCCATCTACTACTACTCCCAGCCTCCCCTCCCCAATCCTCCCATGGGGCACAGCCTCCAGGAAAGTGGCTTGCCAGAAGCCTCTTTTTACGTGGTTCCATTGCAGGGCCCAACTGTGAGTTTCAAGGCTCCTTGGTGGTGTAGGAGCTTTAATGCTTTGAATTCCAAAGGCATGGTATGAGGACTGGCCTGGGACATGTAGCCATATTTCAGGCTGTCATAGTAGTGGTACTTGACAGGGTTTTGGTCTGGATCTTGGGGAAATGGCCAGAAACCATAGAGGTAAATCTGGTTGCAGAAGCGAGTTGCCAGGGTGTACATCAATAAACCAGTAGTTGGACGCTTTATGTACACTTTGTTCGTCAGCCAATACCTGGAAAGGGACAAAAAAAAATAATACAAGAAATTGTTAACTTCTTTTGCCATAAGTTTCAGCCCACCGGGGGGGGGGGGGGAATGCTTCTTTACACATAAAGCATCATCATCACTGCCAAAAAATTTTGGAGCAGGTTGGAGACAAAAAGTCATTACGGGCTAAAAATCAGTATCTGTCTCAGCAGACCTCGAGAATGTCAGGCGATGAAGAACAGGAAAATAACAAAGAACAGTGATGTGTGGAAACCACTGGAAGAAAGAGGGTAAGGGGAAGAGGATGGCGATGAAGGAAAGATACCTGCTGGAATTTCCAGCAGAACCTTGGAGTAACAAGTTGCAAGCTGTCAACTTAATCTACTCACAAGTAGCTGAAATGACCTAAAAGAGGGAGTTTCATTTTGAAGCTGGTAAGATTTATTCCTAAGTGAACCAGCATGGCATCAATGTTAGGTTTGTTAAGGTCGCTACTGATTTATTTTGATTTTGAGGCTGCCCAACTTCTCAATGACTCTGGGAGGTTTACAATTAAAGGAATAAAAGCAACACACGTCAAAAGAAAACACAACCAATTTGAAGGCTAACTCAACACCCAAAGAACCAAAACCATACAATGCTACAATTTCCCTCACTCAAGGCCTGGAAAAACAATCAGATTTTTAATAAATGGTGGGGATTTTTGGAGGAAAGTCAGTAAGATATGAGCAATATTGGACCTGTACTGTGGAAATTCATTCCAGGACTGCCAACTGAGAAAGCTTACTTCTTGGGTCCCATGAGATGGCATTGTTTAATCGAAGGGACCTGAAATGCATCCACTCTGCCTGATTGGAAGGGACCTTGGAGATCTTCTAATCCAAACTCCTGTTCAAGCAGGAGACCCTACACTATTTCAGACAAATGGCTATCCTCTCTTCATAAAAGCCTCCAGTGATAGAGCATCCACAACTTCTGAAGGCAAGTGGTTCCATTGGTTAATTGTTCTCTCTATCAGGAAAGTTCTCCTTAGGAAGGAATCTAGGCAGGAATCCTTGCCTCTATTTAATTGTCTAAGACACAATTGTTGAAGGATAGCATAAGCATCAAGCAGCGATTAGAGTGAGATTCTAAGATAAACAGTTGCAGAAATTTGGAAAGTGGCCCTCCATCCAGGGCCATTGGAGGATCTCCAAATGGCCTTTCTCCACCAGCTTCTAACCGCTAATGATGCCCTTTTTTTCCCTCTGCTGGATCTTCCAGAACAACACCTTCACCTCATCTTCAACCCATGAGTCAGTCAGGCTGAACTTGTCCATAACTGCAACAGGATCCAAACAACTTGTTTCCTCATGTTCCTCATGTACAGGTAGTCCCCAACTTACAACTATTCATTTAGTGGCCAAAGTTACAATGGCACTGAAAAAAGTGACTATGACCTTTTTTTCATACTTAGGACCATGGCTGTATGGTCACATGATCAAAATTCAGCCACTTGGTAGCTGGTTACTGCATATTTATATGCAGTTGCAGAGTCCCGGATCGTGCAAGTCCACTTTTGTGATCTTCTGACAAGCAAAGTCAATGGGGAAGCCAAATTCACTTAACAGTCAGGTCAGGGACGGGATACAAATATTTTTATTACTGGTTCTGTGGGTATGACTAGGTGGGGGTGGCTAGGTGGGCATGGCCATGTGATTGGATAGGTGTGGCTTTTTTTTGTTTGTGTGTGCAGCATCCCCTTCCCTGCACTCCATTTTTTTGGGGGCCTTCTGGGACTCAGGGAAAGCTCCTGGGTGAAGCAGTAAGATAGTGAGGGCGATCTTGGCACAGCTGATTGTCAGAACAGCTGATCATTGGGAGGAAAAAAAGAAAAATAGAAATACCGGTTCGGGCAATCCGGTAGCTAGTTTTTTATTACCAGTTCAGCTGAACGATAGCATTTTTACTACCAGTTCACACGAACCAGGCTGAACTGGTAGAATCCACCACTGAACCAGCGACTAACTTAACTGTAGTGATTCACTTCATGATTATGTCATGAAAGCTCTTAAAATGGGCCAAAATTCAACTGTCTCACTTAGCAACAGGAATTTTGGGCACCACTGTGGTTGTAAATTGAGGACTACCTATATTTCATTCCAGGCTTGGTTTTCTTCTGACATCAGGTTGGATGGAAAGCCCTTCAGCTCAACAGAAGGAAAAGTCCAAAGGCATAGGGTTTAATTAGCAACCAAAAGATGTACTGCCCCAAAGGGTACAGGTTCTTCTGCTTGGGCAGGGGGGCTGGACTAGAAGACCTCCAAGATCCCTCCCAACTTTTTTCTATTCTAAAGGTGCTTTTTCATGAGGCAGCTGGACTTCTCTCTGCTTTTCCTTGAAGATGTTTCGCTACATCCAAGAAGCTCCTTCAGTTCAGTTCACTTCAAAACTGAAGAAGGTTCTTGGATGAGAAGTGAAATGTCTTCAAGGAACAACAAAGAGAAGTCCAGCTGCTTCTTGAAAAAGCACCTTTGGGACAACCCTGACCTGGATGACTGAGAATCTTCATAGACAAAAGATGTACCTGCAAGAAACCAGAAGCGTAGAGGTCAACAATAGAACAGAGGTAGAGGGGCAGCCTGAGAGGCACAGCCCCTGTTCTCCTTACAGATGGTGTGCTTGGAGATCCCAGTTGCTCAGGCCAAATCACAGAGAGAGCAAAAGGCAATGAGTTTTCTGTTCCATTCCTCACCAGATTCAAGAAAGATTTGCTGCCAATGAACACCTCCCTCTCCGCTTGGCTAAACACCTGAGCTAATAACAAAGGCTAATTAATTTTGCAAGTGTGTAAACAATGTGGCATCAACTGTGTGTTCCACCACTGTTGTGCGAGATTCCAGGTTTTAATGAGAAGGCTGGCAGAAAGGGCATAATTATTTCCTTACTGCCAACCCACCGACTACATCATTTGGCATTGCTATTGCTACTTGAATTGACTGAAGCAGCTGGGGGGGAGGGAGTAGGAAAAACAAGCTGACATCTGTTATTTGGAACAGGGTTTCTGTGAGCTGGGATGGTTGTGCCAAGCTTCTCCCTTAGTTGGAAAAATACTATTTGCACCAAAGGGTTTGTTTTGGAGTGGGTTAGTCCCTTGGATGCCAGGGGACTCATGAAAGTTAGTTCAATCGAAACAAGCAGGGTTTAAATCAGGAGTTCTCCATACAAGAAAAACCTCCTACATCTTTCTGCCTATAAGCCGTCAGTCAATTTGGTGAAAGGAAATCTGCTTTCCAAATTCATTTCAAAGAAGAAGGGAACTTTGGTGAAATTCTCAGGTATGGAGTAGGATGCTATGGCGCATTTAGTGATGTGGTCATGCAGAGGTGGTATTCAGCCAGTTCTAACCAGTTCTGGAGAACCGATAGTTGAAATTTTGAGTTGTTCAGAAAACCAGCAAATATAATCTCTGACTGGCACTGCCAACTCCAACTATTCTCTGCCTCCTGAGTCCTAGCTGATCAGCTGGGTCTTCTTTGGTTGCCCTGCACAGGAGAACGGAGCTGGAAAGCAGATTAGTGGGGAGGGAATGGAGATTTTGCAGTATCCTTCCCCTGCCACACCCACCAATCCACCAATCCATGCCATACCCACTAAGCCACGCCCACAGAACCAGAAGTAAAAAAAAATTAATCCCACCACTAATTTGGTGGCCAAGTGGGAAATGAGGCAAGTGACCTTTGGGAACTATGCAAGAGTTTGGGGCACCAGGGACCAGTTCCATGGAGAGAGGATTTTCCATGGATCATGGTTTCGTGTGTTGCCTGCATCCTGCAAATGGGGCTTCATTTGTTTGTGTGGCCCACTTGCTGGCATTCCACAGCCCGGTACTGGTCCATGAATGGTGGGAGGTTTGGGGACCCTAGATCTGGATAAGGAGGGCTGAAACATTCTTAAACTCCTGGGAAACAAAATAATGATTCAGGTAAATACCTGAGTGTAAGAGAGTGGGGATATAGCACAATCAGACATACAAGGATCTGTTACTATACAGGTAATCCTCAACTTACAATAGTTCATTTAGTGACCAGTCAAATGTGTCAGAGTATATTTATGAACTGGAATAGAGCTTGGTAACAAGGTTAGCCAATGAATAGACATAGCAACTAAATCAACCAATGAAGGCTGTTTTAGAAACTGAAACTAGAATTAGCCTAGGCTGGAAACTGAAACTAGAAGTAGCCTAGGCATGGCTCTATATTAAGTTCTGCAGCACTGAAACTATGTTGAGCTCTGAGTCTGTCTATTGAGAATGAAACTGCTTCTGTCCTCTGCTTGCCTACTGAACTAAAGTGAAACTGATGTCTGTTTCAGAGCCCCCAAGTTGCTATTGAAGTTACTTGCAATATGTTTCTGTCTGAGTTTGCTCCATGTTGGAGAAATCTACAACTGGTTTGTAAAATCTACTTATATTTATAAAAGATGTTAAATGAAATACCACCCATCTATGTTTATTTTTCTGGCACTAAAATAACACTGTGAAACCCTGAATAAAATGGCACTTGCAAAAAGTCACTTATGACTGTTTTTCACAATTATAACCCTTTGGCATCCCTGTGGCTCATGGGATCAAAAATTCAGACTCTAGGCAACTGACTCCTATTTATGACAGTTGCAATGTCCTGGGGTCATGAGATCCCCTTTTGCGACCTTATGACAAGTAAAGTCAATGGGGAAACCAGATTTGCTTAACAACTGTGTTATTATCTTCAAAACAGTGGTGATTTACTTAACAACAATGGCAAGCAAGGTCTTAAATGGGGCAAAGCTCACAAATGTCTGACTTAGTAACAGAAATTTTGGGCTCAATTGTGGGCATAAGTCAAGGACTACCTGTAATTAGTCTATCTCAATGAAGCATAGTTCTAGTTTTCCTATAGAGTTGACTTTTATGATGTGCTCTACCCAATCAGGCTGACACCAGGAAATACTGTACATATTTTTTATTGTCCAGTCCTCTCTCCAGC
The DNA here is from genome assembly GCA_015471245.1 of Laticauda colubrina. Taxonomy (NCBI): domain Eukaryota; kingdom Metazoa; phylum Chordata; class Lepidosauria; order Squamata; family Elapidae; genus Laticauda; species Laticauda colubrina. Next base: position 7,633,044 of record BLBF01000077.1, on the reverse strand, counting down.
CAGTCACAGCCTCCCTGGCTGCTCACATTTCCAGTATTAAATCCCAAGGAAAAAGCCAGGAAGGGACTTCTCTGAGGGTTTTTTCACACCAGGAAATTCTAAAATGACAGAAAGATAGGAAAAATAGCACCAAGGATGGCTCCATCTATCTCTTTAGTAAGAAACTGAGTTCAGAAACACTACAAAAATTATTTAGAATTAATTTCCAAACACTCCAAATGTAACATAAAAAAACAAAATCTTCTTTCACAGAAAAAAGAAAGAAGAAAGCTTCCAGAAAATGTGAGTTATGAGGATACCTGATGAACCAATAAAAATACTTTGTTATGGACGTCTTGTTGAGTTTATCTACATGCATCTGTATAGAATACAGAACACCTGTCCTATTGTCCCCATTTATTTGTACCTATTTCCTGTATTCGTACTCATGTTTATACTTATATCTATTATCTTGTAAGTGATTGACAAATCAAATAAATAAATAAAATGAAATCATCAAGAAAGTTTATGGATCTTCAATAATCAGATTTTCTGTTTACAACGCACGGAACAAACTTTCTTCAAGTCAAGCTTAAATCCTGCTAATGTCCCAGAGACATCTATGCATTTTTCATGGTTACAACAAGGAGGTGATTGATCACTGCCTTCTACTGAGAGAGTTTTCAAGTAGCCAATTTAGCATTATGCCTGAGATTTCTGGGTAGTTTCTCATCCAAATATTATCCCAGTCCAATCTTGCTTAGCTCCCTGCTTATACTATCAGTTGAGCTCCAAGTTAGAATAAAACATTGATTCTCCAAGACTTATAAATTGAAGAACAGATTCATTAATCTCAAGGCTTAAGTAACAATAATCTCTTTATCAGCATTAAAATTATCAGAATTTGGCTGTCTGCTGTCTCTCTATTTCTCTCCCTCTCTTATCTATCTATCTATTTATCTATCTATCTCTATATCTATCTATCTATCTATCTATCTATCTATCTATCTATCTATCTAT
>BLBF01000077.1:7609698-7632035 GCA_015471245.1 Laticauda colubrina | reverse complement strand
TATCTATCTATCTATCTATCTATCTATCTATCTATCTATCTATCTATCTATCTATCTTCTATCTATTTATCTCTGTCTAGCTACCTAGCTATCTAATCCATCCATCCACTCACCCACTCATCCATCCATCCCACAAGGTCTCAACATCTTAGCTGCAGATCAATATATTTTCCATGTCTCTCTGAATTTGCTTATATCATATAATCCATAGCTTGTTTTCAATCTTCTGGGGCTTATTTTCTGCTGCCTAAATTGAAAGGAAAAATTATTCTAGCTCCAGAGGAAGGAGAATTCTGCAATCAGCAATTAGGGTTACTTTATGTAGCTGGTAGACTCTACATAGACAGCAAATAGCTGCTACCATCTGCATCTTTAGGCTGCTGTTTAGGGGTAATGCAGATTTTTCCAGCTCGGACATGATAGCTCTTTTAATAATTCACTCTCAGGTTTAATCATCTCCATACCAACAAAATAAACACAGAGACAAACAAGGACAAAGGGATGCATATATTAAAGCTGGTCATTTCAAAGCTTATTTGAGGGAGAGTCACTTTTCTACGTCTGGGAGCTGCAATTAGCTCTGTCCTGCACCAGCTCTTGTTTTGGCAGCTTCCCTCCAGTTGTTCTACCATAAAGGAATGCAGAAATGACCTTGCAATGGAGAAACTGTTAAGGGAAAAGAAATAGCAACTCAATCCATGAAAAGAAGACAGGGTGAGAAGGAAACTTAAAACAATCCCACCTTGATTCTGCTTGCTATAAGGTGGAATAGAGAGGAAATCCTAGAAATTTTCAAGATTCTGTTAATCTATTCTACATCAGCCCAAAAAGTAATACAGGTAGATCTCAGCTTACAACAATTTGTTTAGTGACCCTTCAAAGGTACAAGTACAATTACACTTGCACATCCACAGTCACATGATCAAAATTCAGACGCTTGCCAACTGACTCATATTTATGATGGTTGCAGATTCTGTGACCTTCTGATGAGCAAAGTCAGTGGGAAAGCCAGATTCACTTCACAGCTATGTTCCTAACTTAGCAATTGCAGTGATTCACGTAACAATGGTGGCAAGAAAGGTGGTAAAATGGGGTGAAACTCACTGAAGAACTGCCTCACTTAGCAACAAAAGGTTTGGACTCAAGGACTACTGTACTCCTAAAATCCTCTTGTTATCTGTTTCCTGGCCTGGTCTCCCCTGAGGGTCTAATATCAATTCCCAAAGCTTATCAGTTGTACCAAGCAGAATCAAAATGATTGTCAGAATTGCCATCCTGTGCTTCAGCTTTGCTTTGCTAGATGTCAGCCTGTCATAAAATATGGGGGGAGGGAGGTGTTGGGAGGGGGGAACAGAAACCACTCATCGTGCCTTCCAGAGACATCAGCTCACTGTCCCAAGGCCAGAAGCCTGGGAATGAAATGGAATGGCTTACCATTTCACCCACCACCACAGAGACTGTTACCAAAACAACTCTTTCGAATGTAACCAGACAATAGGGAGATAATAAGGGGGAGGAATGGAAAAGGAGAAGTTAACTGGAGAAATCTTCATGTGCAAACCTTTAGTACTGGCTTTGCTACACTGTAAACCAGTGGTGGTATTCTACCGGTTCGGCCTGGTTCTGCCAAGCCAGTAGCGGCAATGAATAGCGGAGACTGAACTGGTTCTCTCCACTGCTCTGCTGTTGCCACCCGGGCTCCCATACTCACTTTTATCCTCTGCTTTTGAAGTGCAGCTGCTTTGTGCAGCACAGCAGAGTGTTGCGTGGCAGCTGCTGAAGTGACCAGGAGAGTGCAGGCTTGCAGGAGGTGAGTTGGAACGCCTCTGCGCCTGTGCAAAGTGCTCATTTGATGCGTGCATATACACAAAGTATGTGCACACGCACAAAGCATGCCCACCAAACCACGCCCACCAAACCGGTGGTAAAAGTTTTTGAATCCCACCACTGCTATAAACCCTTGGCTCTTAGGAAAAGTATACCTTTCACGCCAAATGGAGTCGAGGGTCTTTCTTTCCTAAGGATCCAAGACGAGACAGCTATGACAGTGATATTATTCTGAGCTACTTTCTCACACTTTCCCCTGCTCCAGAACTCAATTCTCACTTTATCCTTCCTTAGTGGTTCAGTGCACAAACAGAAAGGCAGAAGTCCCTAGAGGTACTCTATCACTTCCTACATTTCCTCTCTCTCAACTGAGATGATGGAACTGTCTCAAATTTGAAATGTTGGATTGATCTTCCACTCCAAGCTAACTTCCCCTCCTGTTTTATTTCACCTTCTGTAGCCTGAGAACTGCTCACCCTCGTACAGCATGCAGCAGTCGTAGAGATGGGTAGGCAGTGCGGACATTAATGTGATGCTTGAGGATAAGTTCATTGACCCACTCCACCCGTTCCTTGCCCCCTTTGGCCATGAATGCTGGGATCCAAAGGATGCTGCCATTGAGGCTATGAAGGCGTTGAAGCAACTTCTCGCGCCAAGTGTCATTCACCAGGTCCTCAAAAGCACGCTGGATGACGGAAGGATTCATGGTGACCAGATCAGTCTTCGTTCCAACGTCGTGGGTATATTCTTGCACTGGGGCTAGGTTGCATCTGGAAATGGGAAATTATTAGAATACAGGCTCAGGTTTCCCTTTAAGTGAAAGAATCTGAAAGAATGCAGCAAATTTTGTAAATAAAAATGGTGATAGTTTATAAAGATTATGTGCAAACAGAAATATATATTACAGTATTTGCCTAGCAAAGAAGAAAGAGCAGAAATGGTTAAATTGGTTGCTTTATTCCAAGAGGAGAATCTATTTAATTATGCTTTTTTTAAAAAATTTGGAAATCACTTCTGGATTTTGTGCTTGTGATAAAAAGAAAAGAAGAAACTTTGAGTTTGTTTTTGCCGATTAGATAGATTTTTTGTTGTAGAAATGGCTAATAAATGCTAGTGTGTAAAGGGAAAAAGTTGAGGCTGTGATATTATCTTCTATTGTGCTAAAAAGAGTCAGAAGGCAACACTTTTTTCTTTTTTCCCTTGTACCCAATATCTTATTCCCTCCCTCTTTTTCCTTCTCCTAATTTCCTATTTTTCTTTTCCTTTCTATTTTATGCTTGGATAAAACAATAAAATAGCAATAGCACTTATATACCGCTTCACCATGCTTTACAGCCTTCTCTAAATGGTTTACAGAGTCAGCCTATTATAAAAGTTATACATACTAAAAAAGAGAATACAGGCTCAGGGACAGACTATTTCATTTTAGACCTCATCTACAGCAGTAGTCCACAACCTTTCTAACTTTATTAGAGATGCTGAGTGAAGCACGAGCAAGGCAATCTCTGAAGAAAAACCACACAAAAAGCATACATTGAAAGCAATGTCCAACCCCCCCCTCCCCCCCCGGGATAATAGTCCACTCAGGTCCTATTCCAATGTTTTGGGAACCTGGTGCTTCTGACACTGCAGTAAATTCCTTTCCCAGGCCCAGCGTCCTTTAAGGCAGGAAGATGGCTTGGTTTGCCACCTCTGGTTCCGGTCAGTGTCTATACACCCCATTTTCCCATTGCATTCTTTTCACACTTCCAAGTGGTGTGGTGGCCTAGAGGTGGAACTGTCGTCTCACAATCAGGAGGCTGTGAGTTCGATCCTAGATAGAGGGAGATATTCCTCTCTCTGAGAATATATCTGCTGAACAAAACTATGCATTGGCAACAGGGAGGGCATCTGGCCATTAAATCACTCTGCTAGCTCCATTCAGTTGCCCAGACTCCACCCCTCAAGGGATTATGGGGTCATAAAAAAGATGATGATGCTTCTTTTCACACCTCCAGCCCTCTTCCCTTCCCAAATGCCCTCTTCTCCCATGGTTAAGGTAGTTGCTAGCAAGCTTCAAAGAAAGCGAAAATCGGCAGCTGACACCTGCCTTCCATTCAATGGTCTCTCTGTAGGTCTCTTACTACCTGCCTCCAAATGAGAAACACAACATTGTAGGGTTGTGCCAAAGCTCTACCCCTTTGGGCACAATGTGCTTATGCCACTCTGATTATGCCTCTGACAGGGCTTCCATTGTCCAAGCCTTTTCCCATCATTCAACAGCTTCTTTAAGCTCCCTGTTTAAAAACAAATAAGGAAGGAGCCAATATTTAACCCCCAGAACTAAGCAGCCTAGCTAGGTGGTACATTAATAAGAGAGAAGGAGGGAAGGCGAGAAGGAGAAAGAAGTTTTCCTGATTCTTTGCCACCCAAGGTCTGTCTTACCCTGCCTGAAGCTGAGAAGTCTCCTTGCCTTTTTCATCAGGGTTACCTTATCACAAAGCTGTGGGTATCAATTTCCTTGCCGCAGCCACTGTTCAGCAGGATGCCTGAATTCCCCACGATGGCACAGGTCTGATAATGCTTGCCCTTCAGTGGGGATGTCCTCGGCAAGAGGGCATAGAGATTTTGGGACACATTCATGGTGCTGTCTCTGTCAAACACATAGTGGATGATGTCGCCCGGTTTCAGTGTTCCCTTGAGCACCGAGATGTCTTTCTCGGCATCCAAAAACTTCAGGATGTGTTTTCTTTCAGAAGAAGAGGAAGATACGAACACAGAAAGAGCCATTATGCCTCAGGAATACTGCCTAGCCCTTCCTCCTTTCCTCTTATATGGCAGGGAAAGGTCACAAAACAGAGCAAAGGTTTTTTAGGATGGCTGCAGGAGTGGGTTGCTATGGGTTCTTCTGGGGTTCGGGCAGACCCAGAGCTGATGTTATGGCCAGTTTTACAAACCTCTAAATCCTACCCCTGGCAGGCCCTGCCCACCCCTCCCACCCTATTCTACTTCTCCCAGGAGTCTCTACCTGGCCCATTTTGTATGTGAAGTAAGTGCAGGGCCTGCACGGAGGCTTGGTGGGGGGGGGGGGGGGAATGGGCCTTCTGGAAGTTCCAGAAGTTTGAAAACGGGCCTGTTTCTGGTTTCCGAAGGGCCTGGGGAGCCAGGAGGAGCCAGTTTTCAGCCTCCCAGAGGTTTGAGGAAAGCCTCTGGAACCTGGGGAGGATGAAAAATGGGCCTCCCAGAAGTTTGAGTAGGCTCGAAATGGGCCTGTTTTCAGCCTCCGGAGAGCCTCCAGAGCCTGGGGGAGGCAGATTTCACCTCCCAGAGGCTCAAGGAAAGCCTCCGGAGCCTGGGGAGGTGAAAATGCCCCCCTCCCTGCTGTAGTGCAGGAGGCCAAGTAGGCCCCACCCACCCTGGCCACGCCCACCCAGCAATCAGGCAGAGAACCTGTTGCTGAAATTTTTGAAGCCCACCCCTGGATGGCTGGGAAATCCTGTCTTGCAAATGGGTACCGGAATTTTGAAATTTCAATTGTTCCTCTAACAAGAAGGGGAAGCATGAGACTAATATTGATTTATGTAACCTTATGGAAATTTGGAGAGGGAGAGGAACTCCCTCCCCCCAAAAAGAAGGCACCCCCCCCAAGAAGTTGAAAGGTAAGCCTTCATTCCTGAGCAACTGCACAGATTCATCAAGCATTCAGCTCGACTCAGAGGCCATTTCTGTGATAGTAATACTTCTTGGCATGCATAATCTATGCGTATTTCATGCAAAAATCATTTCCCCAGCTCTGTCAACATGGTTTTCTAGCCTGGAGCAATCCCATTCTTTGAGGGATTTCAACTTATCCAAACAGAATTGTACAATGGAACAAAAGAAGGAAGTAATCCATTGGTGTTTGCAAATGGCTTCTTTTCATATATTCCATGATATGAATGCAGTTTTTTTTTCAGGGTTGCCTGTGAATTTAAGTACTGTGTTGCTTCATTTTTGAGAGCAGGGGGGAAATTGAGCCATCTTTGCTGAGAAGCTCTGGAAATGGGAGCCTTAGGATATCAGAAGTAGGAACAGGAGTTGGAGGTCTCAAAAAAATCAAGATGGCAGCTACCATCAGGTTGGAGAATGTGGATTTGGGCTTAGAAACTGAGCTCTCTCTCTCTTTTTAAAAACAACAGTACAATATACAGGTTATCCTTCACTGACAACCACAACTGAGCCCAAATTTTCCATTTCTAAGCAAGGTAGTTGTTAAATGCATTTTGCCCCATATTTGTGACCTTTCCTGCCACTGTTTTGAAATGAATCACTGAAGTTGTTAAGTTAGTATCTGGCTTCCCCATGGACTTTGCTTGGCAGAAGGCCGCAAAAGGGGATTGCATGAGGGCGGGATGCTGAAATATGAGCCAGTTGCCAAGCTTCCGAAATTTGATCACGTGACCATGGGGATCAGTGGTGAGATTCAAATGTTTTTTACTACCGGTTCTGTGGGCATGGCTTGGTGGGCATGGGGTGGCTTGATGGGAGTAACAAGGGAGGGATACTGCAAAATCCCCATTCCCTCCCCACCCCACGAACCTGCTTTCCAGCTCTGTTCTCCTGTGCAGGGCAACAAAGGAAGACCCAGCTGATCAGCTGGGATTCAATGGGAGGCAGAGAATAAATGGGGGCAGGGCCAGTCAGAGGTGGGATTTGCTGGTTCTCTGAACTACTCAAAATTTCTATTACCGGTTCTCCAGAACTGGTCAGAACCGGCTGAATATACCACCTCTGATGGGGATGCTGCAATGGTTGTAAGTAAGGACTGCCTGTACTGGCTTTTTTTTCCCCAGGAGCTTTTAGAGCAATTTTATTCTGCTTGTCTTTAAAATCATTGGTGTTAAGGGAACTGCCTATCGGGCCATTTGTCAAGAGAAGGATTAGAAATCTATCATTTGGAAGGCCCAAACTCACTCCATGAATTGACCCCTGGTTGTTCCACTCCTTGTCCACCACATAACTAGTATCCACCTTGGCCTTTGTCTGCTCATTTGCCAACCACAGCTGACATTTGTCCCTGTGGGCCATTCCCCCATACCTGATGGTCAGTGACAGTGTCTGATTGTGTATCCACTGGGATTGAACTGTCCTGTCATGGTGCTTAACGTTGTCATTACTTTGCTCAGCAACAGGTGGAGATGAAGACCCATTTACTGTCCCTTCCGTTCTGGAGAGAAAAAGGAGAACAAAGAAGAATGATAGATAGATAGATAGATAGATAGATAGATAGATAGATAGATAGATAGATAGATAGATAGATAGATAGACAGACAGACAGACAGACAGACAGACAGACAGACAGACAGACAGACAGACAGACAGACAGACAGACAGATGATACAGATAGATAGACAGACAGACAGATGGAAAGACAGGTAAGCAAGCAGGTAGATAATAAATAGATTACAGAAAGAGAGATTGTTTGTGTGTGTGTGTAGACAGATAGATAGGTATAGATAGATAGATAGATAGATAGATAGATAGATAGATAGATAGATAGATAGATAGAAGATAAACAGATAGATATAGATAGATAATGAATAGATAATAGAAAGAGGGAGAGAGAAATAGAGAGATGATAGATATGTAGATAGATGAATAGATTGTGTGTGTGTGTGTGTATGGATGGATGGAGAGAGAGAAAGAGAGAAAGAGAAGGAGCTATTTATTTATAGTATTCCCAATATCCTTCTGATTGCTCCCCTATGCCAGCTAGCCTGCAATCCCTGAGAAGTAAGCTAGTTGAAGCTATCTGTAAGAAATTGGCTGGGTTTCCCCATTCCTATTTCTCTTCTGATGACAGTCAAACACCATCCTGATGGGTTGGGAGACCTGACTCTTATCAGTTTTGATTCCTCCCTATTTTTCCTCTTTTGGAACCAATCCATTTAGGTTTTCTCTGTTTTTCACCTCCGTGTCTTATTTCCTTTATCGCACTGATTTTTAAAAAACAAAAAACAAAAAACAAAACAAAATGTGCTATTATAATTTGCTTGCAATTTGGTAAGCGTTTTCTTGAAGAGGTTCATTTTGTTTGCAAATTAATGTACACCATGTGTGCAAGTGGTTTTCCCTCAGGCCATTTGGAAATGTTGTTTTCACGGATACATGCAGAAGCCTGGGTTTCTAATTTTATAAGTGTGTGTGTGTGTGTGTGTGTGTGTGTGTGTGTATAAAATCTGCATATTTAAATTGGTAACTTTGGGTTTCTTGGTCAGTTTCAAAGTGTGGAATTAAATTCAAACTTTGCATATTCCTTCTCGAACTTTTGTTTCCTATATGCCTCATATTTCAGGGGTCTCTTCACCCATTTACTTCTTTGGTTGAACATTCCAAAGCAATCAATCCTATGTATTGGATGATGCTCATCTTCCTCAACCTGACATCTTGCATATTTGCAGCTTTGGCCCAACGTTGATCTTCCCAGGAGTATAATCCTACCAAATCTGGGAAGCCATAGGCTAGGAAAGATTATTCAGTGGAAACAAACCAAGAGACAAACCAAAAGCCCATGTCACACCGCCCAACGGATGCAAAAAGGACACAGCGGACGAGCAAAATGTTCCATCCATTGTTATCCGCTCTCAAAAGGGGCAAAAATTTGCATAACTGGAGCGGATAACACGGACGCGGGGAGGATGCAGGGCAGATGGAAAACGGATGCGGAACAGAAGCCCAGCGTATGGAAGCGGATGGGAGCGGATGATACATCCGCAGGGCTTCCGGGGGGCCTCAGCAAAGTGGACGCGGAACAGATACAGCGGATGCACAGCGGATGAAGCGGATGCACAGCGGAAGCCTAGCGGATGCACAGCAGAAGCCTAACAGATGCCGAGCGTTAATTGCGAATGCGGGGGGGATGTATTGCGTAAGCCACGCGGATATAAAGGGAAGCAGCTCGCATGTGGCCAGCATTCCGAGGAAAGACCTGCTGCTGGACACTTCGAGTTCCTTGCCTGCCCTGCCAGCCTGCCTTCCAGCCAGCCTTGGTGCCTGCCTGCCTGCCTGCTTTCCTGCCAGGCTTTCCTGCCAGGCTTCCTGCCAGGCTTCCTGCCAACCTTGGTGCCTGCCAGCCTCCTTGCCAGCCAGCAACCCCACAACCATGGGGAGGAAGCGAAAGCCTCAGCAACCTGCCGCCATTCCTGGCAAGAGGGACAGGGCCAACCTCCTGCCCCCTGCCCCTGACTCTGCTTCTGCTGGGGCTTCTGCTGAAGCTGCTCCTGGCGGTGGTGCTTCTACTGGTGCTGGGGCTTCTGCTGGTGCTTACTCTGTTGAAGCTGCTCCTGGTCCTGCTGGTCCTGCTCGACCTGCTCATGCTCCTGGTCTTGCTCGTCCTGCTCGTGCTCCTGGTCTTGCTCGTCCTGCTCGTCCTGCTCGTGCTCCTGGACTTGCTGGTGCTGCTGTTGCTTACTCTGCTGCTGCTGATCCTGGTCCTGCTGCTGATCCTGCTGGTGCTCCCGCTGCTGCTGCTGCTGCTGATGATGATGATTCTGCTGCTGCTGCTGCTGCTGCTGATTATGATCCTGCTGGTGAGGATGATGATGATGATGATGATGATGATCCTGCTGCTGCTGCTGCTGCTGCTGGTGTGGAGGAGCAGCCCCTACCACCTGGGAGCCCCTCTGATGAGGGCCCATCTGGTCCTGCCAAAGGGAGGAAGAGGCGTATGCGGGGACGGGAGAGGAGGCAATACTACATTGAGGAGGCGCACGAGGATGAGGTGCTGGAGTGGCTGAGAGAGAATGACTATCTGTGGCGGAAGGGACACCGGCTGTACAGGGACACCAAGCGGAAGCAGACTGCTTGGAGAGAGAGGGCGGAGAGTATGGGTTACACTTCGGAGGTGCTCCTCGGCTGGTGGAAGCACAGGCACACCTGGTATGGGAAGCTGCACCTGAAGAAATCTGGCCAGGCCACTGTGAAGCTGACAGACAGACAGACCTATGTCATGGCCAGGTGCAGCTTCCTGGAGGTTGAGATCTGCCACTGAGGAGCACCAGCAGCCCCTCTCACTACCCTCTCTTTCCGGCAGCCTGCTGAGAGCCAGTCCTCTTCCGGCCGAGAGTCAGTCCCTGTCTCCAGGCAGGTTTCTGTGGAGCGTGCCACGGCGGAGAACCCGTGGACAGGTGTGGTAACCGTGGTGGAGTGCGTGGAGGACTCCCTGGTGCGGTGGGAGAAAGGAGACATTGAGTCCACCACAGTCCTAGCCGCATCCACCACCACCCCAGCTCTGCCTCCACAGAAAGGCAGAGAGCCGGACTGCAGGAGGGGCAGAGCCACACTGTCCTGCTGGAGATCAGGGACACCATCCGCACCAGCATAGATCTCCTCTCTCAGCTGGTTCACACCGACTCCTCCTCCTCCAACCGCAAGCCCTTCCTCACCTATGTCAACCAGACCCTCAAGGACATGGCTGATCCCCAGTACCAGGTGGTGAAGGACCGAATCACGGAGCTGCTTCACAACCCTCCAGATCCAGAGGAACCTGCTCCCACCCAGTCCAGGTCTGCTCCTCCACCCCAGGTGATGTCCCTCCCATTCCAAGGCTTCCCACAGGCCCTCACCTACCAGGGCTACGGCGACCAGGAGGTCCAGCAGCACAGGCAGCAGCCCTTCCCACTCCAAGCACAGAGTCATCGGGCGACACCGTTGCCACCGGTCCCACTGATGCCACGGATGCCACCCATGACAATGATGCCACCGACGACAGCGATGCCACCCACGCCAATGATGCCAGTCCTCACCCAGCTGCAGAGCAGACAGCCCCACTACACTACTCCTTCCTCCACCCCACAGCCAAGCCCGGCCTCAGTACATCTGTCATCAGTACTGGAGCTGACACCCCATGGCATGGAGGAAGGACCTCTCAGCATCACGGGGCTGAACCAGCTGTCCGACACCTTCCTAAACACACCGTCCCCTGTTGTCCTCTCGGGGCCAGGCTCTCCAGCGCCACCCACCCCCACAGCACCTGGACCCTTCACCCCTGAGACTGGGCACACCTCCGAGTGACATATAAGAGTACCATAGACCAGGTAGCTGGCTACCTGTGGACTTTACTTGGACACTTGACTTGGGTCATTTTTGTTTTACAGCTTGTTGTTCAATAAAGTTTATCTTTGATTAACACACTTGCTTCATTTCTTTTTTTCAATAAAGTCTGGTAATTAACTTTTAGAAATGGTTTAAGCCTTAAAATACTTGTGGGATGGGTTAAGATAGCAGTGGGATGGGTTAGGATAGCAGTGGGATAGATAAATCTCCAGTGCAAGCATAGTGGGACTGTATGGTCCACCCTCCCAGGTGCCACACCAATGGCCCTTTATTATCAATAATAATGTAATCAATCATCCACACATGTGAACATAAACACAACTCTTTATTAAACGCCCTGTTCACTGTAGGCCCACCCAACATACATGGCCCAATCTCATCCGTGTGATGAGACAGGCTGAAGGAAGCATCCATTAAGCATCTATCATCCTGTCTTGCCACTCCACCGCTCCAGCTGGGGAGTTGCACCAGTGTTTCAGGAGGTTGCGCTGCTTCTTCCCTTCACGTGAGGCTCTGTTGGGGCCTTGCACATCCTCAGTGTCTATCAGGTGTCACGCTTGCCTCCATTCCCCAGGCTCCATGTCCTCATTGCCTTGTTGACGGTCCACAAGCCTGTTCTGCAAGACTGGGTAGCGGGTGCGCATGAGATTGTGCAGGATGCAGCAAGCTTCCACGATCCTCCTCACGGTCTCTGGGCGATGCTGCATGGTGGTGAGAAGTACCTGGAACCTGTTGGCCAGGAAGCCAAAGGCGTTCTCCACCACCCGCCTTGCCCTGGACAGCCTGTAGTTGAAGATCCTCTCTTCACGGGTGAGGAGTCTGGAGGTGTAGGGCTTCATGAGGTAGGTTCTGAGGGAGAAGGCCCCATGATGAAGTAGGGCACATCTTGCATGTCGTTGGGCAGGGGGTCTGGATCTGGGAAGCCCACCATGAGGTTGCCTTCCAGCCCCTCCTTGAGGTGACTGGCATTGTATACCTGGGCATCTGAAGATGACCCGTAGCCTGAAGCATCGATGTACATGAACTTGTAGTCAGCATCGACCATGGCAAAGAGGACGATGCTGAAGAAGCCCTTGTAGTTGAAATAAGTGAACCCTGACTTGGCTGGAGCTTTGCAGGCCACGTGCTTGCCATCGATGGCTCCAACGGTGTGTGGGAAGTTCCACCTCTGATACCACTGCTCTGCAACTTTCTTCCATCCTTCTTCAGTGGAGGGGCACTGGAGGAGCTCCTCCTTGTATTCTTCGATAATGGCCTGCACCACTTCTCTGACCACAATGCTGATGGTGCTGTGTGGCACCCTCCAGCCGTACTGCATGCTTTTGTAGGTGGTCCCGGAGGCCAGGTGGCGCAGAGTCAGTGCCACCTTGAGCCCAGCTTTCAGGCTGGGCTGGAAGTTGGTGTTCTGTTTGGTCAACCTGAGTGTCAGCCGCTGCACAACTTCGTCAAACATGGCTGGAGGCATCCTCATGAAGTTCTGGAATGCCCGAGTGTCTTCGCTCCTGAGCTCCACCATCAGCTTGTTGTACAGTCCATCCTCTGCTCTTCTGGTGAACCATCTTCGTACCCAGACGCTTCTTGGCCGCCTCCTTTTCTTCCCGTAGTAGAGTTCACAGAGCCTGTAGATGGCTTCGTACTGTTGCAGAAGGATGGTGGCTGCCAAAAGGACTGTGGTACGATCTACGGTGGGCATAACTGGATGCTGTGGAAGAGGAAGAGTCAGATGAAGGCTGCAGAAGTCTGCACAGGTGGGCTGCTTGTCTGAAAGTGAGATGCAGACGAGTTGCTCCCCCTTTTTATAGGCAGTATAGGTGTCCCTTTGCATCCTCTAGGCATCCTCTTGGCATCCTGTAGACATCCTTAATATCCGAGATAGGTCCCCTCTGCAAACGTTTTATCCGTTTTAAATGCTTTGTTTTCGCTTGGCATCCGTTCTGCATCCGTTCCGCGTCTGTTCCGCTTCCTCCCTGCGTCCGAGTGGATGCAAGTTGCGTGGATGCGCAGCGGATGCCTAGTGGATATAGCGGATGCGTAACGGGTGCAGAACAGATGCGTAGTGGATGCATAGCGGATGCAGAACGGACGAGCTGGATACATTTTCCACGCAAATGTTTTGTGGAGTTCAAAACTTTCAGAGCGGATGAAACGTCAATAAGCGGATGCTGGATGGATGGAGAGGAAGCCAAACGGAGGCAGTGAGTACATCACGTTTTCCAACGGATGGCAAGCTTTTTTGTCCGTTTTACATCCTCTTTGCATCCCTTGGTTCGGTGTGACATGGGCTTAAGCAATAATGCAATAGAGCACATCTGTTGGTCCATGAATCCCTTCCATAGAAGCAGTTCTTTATTTCCCAGGTCATCTGAATCCAATTTGAAATGCCTCTGAGGATGATCCAGGCTGATCTGACTATCCGGAGCTCAGGATGCTATAAACATGAATCTTTGGACCAATCTATGAGTGAAGGGCTTAGGAAGAACCATCAGCTACCAACCCTTGCTTGTCTTCCACATAAGATTAGCTGAGTTTAGTGAACTGCCCAGCAACCAGTGCTGAAATGTTGACCAGTAACTGAGTTCCACTTTTTCAGGTCAATGACTCAACCCATGACTTTCCCCTCCCCCCCTTTTTTTCATTTCAATAAAAGGGAACATATTGCTAACACATTGCAGTGTTTATGAGATTGCCATTCCAACCTGCAAGACTAAATTGTCTTCAAAACTTCCCACATATGTTGGTAATGTAAACAAAAATATTATTTGAAGCTAAAATCCTGAAAACAGAAGGCAAGGTATAAATGTTGTTTTTTCTCATTGTAGAGAACAACTGGCCTTTACCCAGCCAGATGCTAAATTGAAGGGGGGAGAGTTTGCATGGGTAATCACACACTGATGTAGAAAACTTTTTCCTTTTTCTTTTTGCCATGTATATGTATACATTCGAACTAGACTGTGATGTTTCTCTGTGTCATGTGTGTGTGTGTGTGTGTGTGTGTGTGTATGTGGGCATATGCATAAATGTTATCTTTTGAGAGCTGAATGCAAGGACATTTCATTGTAATATATGCTGATTAGTGTACAGTTAATGTGACAATATGCTATTCTGTGCTATGCTGTGCTATGCTATGCTATGCCATTCTCTATTAATTCTACTCTACTCTACTCTACTCCTACTTCTACTTCTATTTCTACTATTTCTATTTCTATTCTAAATTTCAGAAGAGGCAGAGATGCATTTGGATCCAGTAAAGATCCAGCTGTTTATTTGCTTTCAACACTCTCAACCAGTGAATGGCTGGATTCACCTGCTATCTATGGTTTGCTAAAACCATTGTGGCTTAGTATAATGTCAGCAAACTGTGCCTTAGACATAATCCACAATTAACCAAACAGGGTCTAACAAGATATACTATACAATCTCTTTGTGGAAAATGCCCAGAAACATGGGGGAAAAGCAGATCTGGAGAGTAAGTAAATAAAACATCTCCCACACACACAGTGAAAAGGAGAAAATGATGGAAAGAAGGAGATTAATGGCACCTTTGAACAGAAAACAAAGGAACACACCATCTATTTTACGAACCTATTCAATCTGCTATGTAAACTGTTCACTGCTGATCGGACTGCACCTTGGCCCCCAGAATTCCTGCAAAACAAAAGGAAATGTATTATTTATCAACTGCTCTGAGCGATTCCTTCTGCACCATGGAGTAGCAAAAACACTCACAGAGTTCATCATCTAGAGATAAGATGTTTAGATACGCTCTTGTGTTCAGAGACCATTTCTTTTTTCTCCTGTCCTTCACAGCTCTGGTGAAACATCTTCTAATCAAGATGAAAAGCAAGCAGGTTGATGAGAAATGATTCAACCCAGGCCAATCCTTTGTTGGAATTGATTAAGAGTGTTGGCCAAGGGGTTCTTATTCAGAAGGAACTTCCAATGAAATCAATAACAGCAAAGCGAGCAGGATAATTTTTGCCAGTTCTGGTCTAGCTTTTCCTTGCATCTTCTATTCACAATTTCCAGCTGAATCCAAACTTTCCCAGAAACAGAACTGGTCCTCTGGGAACTAAAGCCCAACATCTCTGCAGGGTGAGAAACAGATACACGGCCTCCTTTTCAGGAAATTCACAACTGCAAAATCAACTCTGAAATGGAAAGCTAAGCATTATCGTGGAGCAGTCTCTTTCTTATTAGGACTTATGGATAGTCAATAAGAAAAGACTCATGGATGATGGGTTTTATATATGGCAACACACACATGCACATACACACAGAAGTCCATATAATTTGGAGTGGGGGAAACTGCTGTTTTTGTATTATTGAGAGTGTGTGACTGGCCAAGATGAAGATGGTTTAGGAAAGACCAAAACTTGGGTATTCTCATTCCTAACCCAGTACCTTAACTCCCAGAACAAACAGGTTCTCTTGTTGCATGATACAAGCTGTCTAACATTCACTGAAAATTATTTAAGTTCTTAGCCAAGAACATGGTATACTTGTGCACCCACCCAAAACATTTCCAACATCACCATAAGTGTTCTTTCACTCTCCATGAATACACAAAGCAACCAAGGGGACATCACCAATGCTTGTTTTATACTTTTCACACTATTAAGAGCTGCTCACATCTGCATGGTTCTCTCAAAGATCTGCTGAAGATTTGATATGAGCTGCATTTTGCACATATACACACACACACAGGGGAAGAGGGAAGGAGGATGGAAGAAGAAGGAGAGAGGGGAGAGAAGCAGGGTGGAAGGAGAGAGAGGGAGGGAAGGGGAGGGGGAGAGAGGGAAGGAGGGTGGAAGAGAGAGGGAGGGGAGGTGGAGGTGAGAGAGGGAAGGAAGGTGGAAGAGAGAAAGAGGGAGAAGGAGAGAGAGGAGGAGAGAAGGAGGGTGGAAGAGAGGGAGGGGAAGGGGAGAGAGAAGGGGGAGAGAGGGAAGGAAGGTGGAAGACAGAAGGAGAGAGAGAGGGAGAGGGAGAAAGCATAACATTTGCCTGCAGTTCCCAAATTTTGCTCACAAGTCATCTTTTGCATCCTTTCAATCATAATTCCGCCAAAATTCTTCCCTGGCACAAACTACTGTTGAGTAGCCTTTGTAGGGAGAACAATAATGGTGATAATTATAATAAAACAATCAATTATCAGGCACAGATGCAGCCTTTATACACATCTTAAACAAATTGCACAGCTACCCAGTAAGTAAACCACAACTGTTTTTATCCAGTTACACCATCTACTCCTGCCACTTTACAAATTTCCTTTCAATGTTTATGACTTCCATGTCATCATTTTTGTCCCTGGAACCCTAGCATAGGGTCGTCCTCAACTTACAGCAGCTCATTTCGTGACCCTTTGATGTTACAACGGCCACCAAATAAAGTGACTTACAGACGTTTTTCACACTTACGTGAACTGCAGCATTCCCATGATCACTTGATTAAAATTCAGACCCTTGGCAACTGACTCACATTTATGATGATTGCAGTGTCCCAGGGTCATGGGATCCTCTTTTGCAACCTTCTGACAAGCAAAGTCAGTGGGGAAGCCCAGATTCACTTAACAACCATGTGACTAATTTAACAACTACGTTGATTCACTTCACAAGTGAAGTGGCAAGAAACGTCCTACAATGGTAGAAAACTCACTTAAGAAATGTTTCACTCAGCAGCAAAAAATTTGGGCTCAATTGTGATTGTAAGTTGAGGACTACCTGTACTCTGCTTCTGGTTGTGTTCTCCATGATAGTTTATAGCTGTGATGGTGAACATATGGCACATGTGCCGGCACGCGAACTGTAGGCAAACTTATCTCACTGCGCATGTGAGCGCCTCACAGCTGATTTTTGGCAGGCTTGAAGCCTTTTTCGGCCTCCCAAAGGCTTGAGGAAGGCTTTTGTAGGCTTTGCAGGCCGAAAACTATCCCCGTTTCATTATTTCCTGTTTTTCCAAAAATACTGGAAGTGACGAAACGGGGCTAGTTTTTGTCCTGCAAAGCCTGCAGAAACCTGCAGAAAACTTCCTTAAGCCTCTGGGAGGCCGAAAAAGACCTCAAACCAGCCAAAAATCAGCTGTGAGGTGCAGTGCAGGTAAGGGGGTGGCGGGGTGGTTGGGTGGGCTTGGGGGATTGCACACACATGTGTAGGGGGCATGGGGGGCACATTGCTTTCTGGGTGCTGGCATGCGAGCGCAAGCATGCAAGCACATGTACAATTTTTGGCACAGGAGCCCAAAAAGGTTAGCCACCACTGGTTTATAGCCTTTCTTTTTTTTCTATTGGCCTTTTTATAATCAGCTTTGGGGTCCTCCCCCCCGCCTCCCCGCATAAGGGACTTTTCCAATCACTCTTGCCTGTTCATTACATCTCCAAAAAAGCATTAGCTTCAAATCCAGTCAGTTTTTCAGTGTTAGTGTTTCTGGTGAGCTTCATTACTAGCGCTTCCAGTATATTTTACTTCAGCTCATATTGAATTATTTGTTCCTTTTGCAGGCTAAGCTCTTCTTAACAATTGTCTGCAGCACCACAGCTAAAAGGCATTAATTCTTCTTCTTTCTGATGATTCAGGTTGACAATACATACCTTTCCTTCGGGTGATGTCTCTGCACTTTAATATTTCATCTCAGTTCATCACAGTCTTTCTCCCAAGTAGCAGGTGACTCTTTATTATAATGGTTAGTTATCACTCTAGTGAATTGCTGAGCCTAGTCAGATACAAATGTCACATCACTGTAACTTCTTCAGTTATTTGCATTGCCTTGGTGTTACTGTATTTCCCTGAAAATAAAACCTAACTGGAAAATAAGTCCTAATGGATCTTTTGGAGCAAAAATTAACATAAGATCCAGTCGTATTTTTGAGAAACCCGGTACCTATTGACGTAACCTAAGGCTAATTGATTAGCAAATTGCCTCTGGAAATTGTGGGTGCTCTAGCTCTAGAGGGTTTTAAGTAGAGACTGGACAGCCATTTGTCTGAAATGGTATAGGGTTTCCTTCAAGGGTTTGGACTAGAAGACCTCTAAGATTCCTTCCAACTCTTGTTGTTCTATCTATTTTGCCTTCAGCAAGAAACTTTTTTTAAAGATTTCCTCATGTTTAGCCGTTCAAGTGGTAATCAGCATGTCTTTGGCTGTTGTTTCTCCTGGGATTTAAATTCCACTTCTTATTTCTTCTATTTACTCTTATCATTTTTTATTTCTTCATATTTAGTTTCTTCTTGGGATAGATGCCCCAAGCCTGCCGAGTTAGATCTAAGAGCAGCTTTTTCTAAGAACAAACATTCTTCAGGGTACACAAGAACAAAATTGAATCAAAAGATGGATGGAAGAGACAATTAAGCAGGAAATAAACTTAAAGGAGGATATGGCCTAAGGACCTGACCTCCCTTATAATACTTAGAGGACACAGAGTAGTTTGAGAGTCGGAAGGCCTAAGTGTAAAACCAATATGCTCAATTGGAGGATGTTAGCAATAACAACATGCTGTGTGAATGTGGAGATGCACAGAACCTGGCCCATCTACTGGTATGTCAGCTACTACCAGAAACATGTACTGATAATGACTTATTTCTGGCCAGAGACAATGCCAAGAAGGTGGCTTCATTCTGGAAGTTTAAAGTTTGATCTAGACATGGGAGGAGGAGGAGGAGGAGGAGGAGGAGGAACAAGAAGGCATGCATAAGTGCATAATTGTGCCTACCGTCCCTGTCCTATTGTCCCAATTATTAGTTCCTATTTCTTATATTTAAATTTATGTTTATTCTTATTTCTATTGTATTGTAAGTTTTTGACAAAATAAAACAAATAAGTAAAATAAATAAACTTTGTTCTAGTCCAGTAGACATTCTTCTTTCATTCCAATTCCTTTCATGTCCATTTCACTCCAAATTCACTCTTGATGCTGTCGATAAAGGCTCCTTTTTTACATTGAGAATCACTCTTCGCTCCTGAATTGCTCATCAATTATCTCATTCTTTCATTGTAAACAATAAAAGAAGTTGTCTTCTTGTGTATATCTGAATAGACATATGCTTGAGTTATATATTTGAAGCAGTATTTAAGCAGAGGCTCACAATATAATTCTCATTCATTCTTGCATGAACGTTTGAGTGACCCAAATGGTCTTTGCTACACTCCACACACCCATTTAATCATGGTTCCTAACAATGCATCTCCCATCTCCAATTATATTAATTCAAAATGTCACTCAATTTCCCCCAGATTCATTTCTGGCCCTTTCATGATCACCATTCACTGGAATGTAACATGCATTTTATTACCAACTTACAGATTCTTATTTTCATAAATACTTGTAATAGTCTGGAGAACACTAATTCATACTTTCTCAGATACAGTTTAGACCTTTCATTTATAACTAAACATACCTCTTCATTTCTCTGCTGGTATTCATCCATTCATCAAGACTGCTTTATTTCAGATCTATTACATCTTTCCCTAGAGAGGTTTTTTTTTCCACACTGAAGCTTTCAGCAGTTAGACTTCCAAGCATAAACCAGCTGGAAATGAAGCTGGTTTAAGAAACCCCTTTATAGATTTTAACCCCTTCCTCTACAGATACTCCTCAACTTATAACAGTTTTGTGACGGTTCAAAGTTACCATGGCACTGACAAAAAGGGACTTATGACCATTGCAGCATCCACATGATCATATTTTACATTTGGATGCTTGACAACTGACTCACACTTATGACAATTGCAGTGTCCTGGGACCACATGATCACCTTCTGACAAGTAAAATCAACCAGGTTCACTTAACAACTGTGTGACTAAATTAACAACTGAAATGATTCACTTAACAAACGCAGCAAGAAAAGTTATAAATGGGGCAAAACTTGCTTAACAAATTTTTCACTTAGCATCATAAATTCTGGGCTCAGTTGTGGTCATAAATTGAGGACTACTTTTAGTCTGGATTGAATGATGGGTAGGTATTCCATCAGGATGTTGGTTAAGCCAGCCCTTGATTATCTTTAGAGATTTTCAGTCATACAAGTCATGGTTGTTCCAAAGGTGCTTTATTTTTTCACAATGCAACTGGACTTTGTTTTTCCTTGAATACTTTTTCCTTTTCACCCAAGAAACTTCTTCAATTTTGACTGAATGGTGGAGGATGGAAGGATTTATATTGTGTTTGTATTGTTGTAACAACCCAGTCCTTTCAGCAGTTCCAAAAAGAATCCACACTCATTTGCACTATTCGGGTGACCCTGAAGGCATAGATAAACCTCCCAATGGCCTCAGCGACTCTCAGAAAGAGTGCTAATGACCAGATGACTGCCAGGAATATAAATCCTTCCATACCCTACCATTCAGTCAGAACTGAAGAAGCTTCTTGGATGAGAAGTGAAATGTCTCAAAAGGAAAAGCAAAGAAGGTCCAGTTGCCTTTTGAAAAAGCATCTTTGGGATAATCCCTGATGGATTTCCCAATTGAGAAGTGCAAGGGATTCTGTCTTGCGAATGTTTTGCATGCTGATCAGCCAAAATCCTTCTTCCCGAATTGCTTGTATGGACACTGCTCCCATTCGTCATACAATTCTGAATCATAAGTTCAAATATATACTAGAAATGTAAGCAATTTATTGGGATCACAAAGAGCTTTGATTCAGAGGATTCCTAAACCAAATGAACAACTGACATTTTTCTTTTAGGTTTAGGCTTATCTTTTAGATAAACAGATTGAGGAGAAAAAAAAGGGGGGTGGACATTGTTCCTATATGACAGCAAGTCTTTTGAATGCACAGAGATGGAGGGATTTGCAGTTTCCCACAATGGAAAAATGGATGAAGAAGTTAATGAAATTGGCTGAGGTGGCGAAACAAACAATCTTGATGAAAACCTTGGTCCAGCTTCATTTCTACGTGGTCTGTTTGCTTGAAACAGAAAGAAAGGAACTTTTAATTTTGGGATTTAATGATTAGAATGGTTTATCATTATAGAAATAGTGTGTACTATAGGGTTTTTGGAGGCAAAAGTTAATATGTTTTATGTTTGAGAAAAGAAGGCAAAAAAGAATAGGACAAATTTATATGAGTGAGATACAAACATATCCAAGGACAAAGTGTGTGTATATGGCATAAATTAAGGAAAGAAAAGATCTTATAAACTATCGAAAATGAGAATGTTTTTAATTGTTTTCTATCCTTTTTTTCCTCTTTTTCTTTTCTTTTTTTCTATTTAGTATGTGTTGATTTGTTTTTAATTGTAAAATCAATAAAATTTGTTTAAAAAAAATAAAGAAAAGAAGGAAGGAGAGGGAGAAAGGAAGAAAGAAAAAGAAAAAGCGAGAAAGAATGAAAGAAGAGAAAGGAAGACAAAAAGACAAAAAGGAAGGAAGGAAAGGAGTGGAAGGAAGGAAGGAGTGAAAGGAAGAAAGAGAGAAAGAGAGAAAGAAAGAGAGTGGAAAGAAGGAAGGAAGGAAGGAAGGAAGGAAGGAAGGAAGGAAGGAAGGAGAGAGAGTGAGAATAGAAGAGAGAGAGAGAGAGAAAGTAAGTAAGTAAGTAAGTTTGATTGTCTGGTCTGTGCCTTGGAATCTTTTGCAATAAAAATATGTCAGTGGTGCCTGAAAGATAACTCAATGTCTCCTGTCCCACCTTATCTGGAGGAGGAATATGGTATAAAACAACCTTCCCCAACCTCTTGCTCTGCCAACGAGTGGCCCAAATAATTCCAGTTATCACAGTCCTGCCTCTTTCATGGGCAATGGGCCGAGGAATGAGAGCTGATGGTGCATTCTGCATAACAATTTATGTTGGGGTCCCACCTGCCAACTTGAGGTGAACAGCCTGTGATGTCACGGTTGGATGCAGCGGAAGAGCTGGGGGAACATTAAAGAAATTCTGACTTGCGGTGATCCTGAATGGACCGCTGGGATTAATTTTGAAAAAAAAATCTGATTGCATCCATTTCCTTCCTAGAGAAAAGGGAATCTGATGTTCCTATTTGAAGGAGAGATATGAAAGGAAACACATAAATTGTTATCATTCATGTCATCACAGCTTGGCAATTGGCTGCCCAAAGAATTTTTTTTTCTCTTAATAAACCAAGCTGGCACATTTAAAGTCAGTATTGGGAATTCGAGGAAACCTTCGCCAATAAAATTCACAAATGCCTTTTTATTTTTCCACTTGGGAAAATGTTCTCAAGATGTTCTTCTCCTGACGAGCTGAATTTTGCAATCTCCCCCATCCAGGGATGAGATTCAAATTTCTTAACAACAGGTTCTGTGGGCATGGCCTAATTTGTGGGTGTGGCTTGGTGGTCATGTGACTGGGTGGGTGTGACTTGCTGACTGGGGTGTGTGACTTGGTGGTCACGTGACTGGCTGGCATGGCTTATATGTAAATATTATAAATATTTATGTAAATAATTATATCTATATCTATATCTATATCTATATCTATATCTATATCTATAT
>BLBF01000077.1:7557454-7606624 GCA_015471245.1 Laticauda colubrina | reverse complement strand
AGGCAGGCAGGCAGGCAGGCAGGCAGGCAGGCAGGCAGGCAGGCAGGCAGGCAGGCAGGCAGGCAGGCAGGCAGGCAGGCAGGCAGGCAAGGAAGATAGACAAGAAGGAAGGCAGGAAGAAGGAAGGAAGGAAAGGGATAAGAGGAAAGGGAAGAAAAGGAGGTGGAGAGAAAGAGGAAGGGGAAGAGGAAGAGGAAGGAAAAAGGGGAGGGGAGAAGGAACAAAGGTGACATCACTGGCTTAAGAAAAGGGAACGCAAGCTGAGCATCCCATGATTTTCTGAATTTAAAAGGTAAAATCCAGTGTTCATTTTTGTAGAGGTTCTGGGAAAACAGTTCTGAAGGTTCCCTGGTGTTCTCTGATTCATAATAATCCCCAAAGCTTTCCCCCCCCCCAAAAGATGGCCCTAGATCAGACCTGCATTTTGAAGCTGTGAAGTCTGCAGGATGCCACAGACGTGCTCTGATTTTTACCTCCACCCTTCAGATCGACTGTCTCTTCTTCTGGATTTCTAGTGGGGAAATGCCGTCTATAAACAACTTTTCCCTTTCTCAATGTTTGGGGAAATCCGGTTAAGAGAACTGCTACAAAAGCAAGCAACTTTTTTTTTTCCCCCCAAAGCTGTTTCTTTTCTCAGCTACAGAAACCAATCCCCTTCTGGGGGACGGTTTTCCTGTCTCCCTTGCATTGAGCTCAACTAACTGGTGGTGTCTTCATGGGAGCAATTTTTATTGGCAACAGCCAACCCAGCTCTTCCTGAAATTAGCCATGGTCAACCAGATGTTGTTGCTTGCTGTAGTAGACCAGTGACCCCTAACTTTTTGAGCACCAGGGACTGATTCTGTGGAGAGATTGGGGGTTTGGGACCTCTGCTATGGACTACTGGAACACAGCCTGGGCAACTTTTAAGATTTATAGACTTCAACTCTTAGGGAATTCTGGGAGTTGAAGTGCACAAGTCTCCTCTCATTCTCTTTCTCCCCCTTCTCTTTTTCTCTCTCCCTCTGTTTCTCTCTTTCTTCTCTCTCTCTCTGTTTCTCTCTCTGTGTGTTTCTCTTTCTCTGTTCCTCTTTCTGTTATTTTCTCTGTCTTTCTGTTTGTTTTTTTATCTCTCTCTCTTTCCTTCTCTCTCTCTCTCACACACACACACACTTTATCTCTCCCCCTCCATCTTTCTTTCTCCCCTTCCCCCATTCAAATGCAAGGATACACACATCACTTTTCAATCTAAGCACCTCCTTTTAATAACCATTGGACAAATTCCCAATCATACCGGGGTCAGGATAAGAAGGTGGGTTTAACTGCATTTAAATTAAATTAAAGCCATTTACAATACATTATAGGCAGCTAGGGGTTGTCCCCACGAATCTGACAATTCCTTCCCCTTTCTGTCACATTAAACATTACAATTTAGTGACCATTATACTTGGAGGGACTCCGAAAGCTACATTAAAGCTTTCAGGAGGCATCTGTGAGCTCTCAAATGTATCCCCATAATATAGTGCATTATTCTGCACGCACACAAAATAGCCGCTTGCCTTGAACATAAATCCACAGGCTCGGGGGGAAAAACAGAGGTGAAGCCATACTTTGAAACACATTCAAATCATACTTATATACTTAGATGTGCTTTATGCTTTTCCCTTTTGAAGTAAATCATGTTATGCAAAGGCTAGAAGACAAGCGAGGAGAAGCAAGTCAAAGAAATAAGAAAGGGAACTCAAACTAAATCTGATTTATATCAACCCCATTCATTAAATCTCTCCAGTTCTTTCATCTTTGCAAAGCATCTTTATTTTCTACCGCATTTATTCACCACTTCATACACACTGTTGTTGTTTTTAATCCCCTCACTTTATTTTTAGGATTGGATTAGAATAACAAATACAGAATAACAGATCTGGAAGTGACATTGGAGGTTTCTAGCCTGGTGTTTCAAGCAGAAACCACTATACCATTCCGGACAAGTGGTTGTGCTGTCTCTTCTTAAAAACCTCCAGTGAAGGAGCAACCACCATTTCTGAAGGCAAGATGTTCCACTGATTGATTGTTCTCTCAAGAAATTTCTCCTAACTGCTGGATTGGATCTCTCTTTAACAAGCTTCCACCTGTTACTCCTTGTCCTGCCTTCAGATCCTTTGAAGAATAAGTCAACACTTTCTTCTCTGTGATAGCCTCTGAAACCCAACCATGATTTTCTGTTTTCCTCTTTTCTCAACCTAGTTATTCTTCTCTCATATATTGATTTGGCAATTTGACTTTCCTTCCTTCTTTCCACCAAAGTTGCTCACTTTTGTAGAGTAAATAGTACAAGATCCATCTTTAATCATCATCCAATTTTTCTTGATCTTTTCTCTTCTTGTCATGGATATCTGTAAGGAAGGGGGTCAAAGTATCAAGATGGCAGCTACAACCATTGATCAAAGCCTACCCTCTTTTACATTGCAATGTCTATATCTATATCATTTATATCTATATCAGGAGTCTTCAAACTTGGCAAGTTTAAGACTTGTGGATTTCAACTCCCAGAATTCCTCCTCCATGTTAGGAATTCTAGGAGTTGAAGTCCACAAGTCTTAAACTTGCCAAGTTTGAACACCCTTGATCTGTATCTATATCTATATCTATATCTCAATTTATCTATCTATCTATCTATCTATCTATCTATCTATCTATCTATCTATCTATCTATCTCTGTATGTGTATACACAAACCTACACACACACATGTATAAGGTAAGGCTTTTGTCACAAGGTTGTAGCAGCCATCTTGACTGTTTTAACCCCCTCCTTATGGATATATCTGGTTCTTTTATTTTATTTATTTTTCTTTTATTAGATTCTTAAGTATCCTTAAACTAACATTTTCAACACAAGATGAAAGTTTCATCTTCTCAGGTAAAAAGGGACATAGCGGGCCTTAAATCTTGTTCACCGTCCAAAGTCACTTGCTTGAGGTGGGCAACTAGAAATGGAATGAATGAATAATTAAATAAGTTAACCTCAAAAGACATTCTGATCCAATTTCAATCGTCTTGTTTCCACTAGTTCGTCTTAACTGTTGGTTTCACATCAGCTTGACTTAATGGGCTGTTCCACCCATTTTGTTTCCTTAAAAAGTAGATTGAAACAAGAGTGCAAAGGTTTTTTTTTTTTTTAAACTAAACAATGGGAAAAGGGTGAATTGTTCTGAATGCAAAGAGAAATTCATCCCAAGCAAATAAGAAACCACATGGAAGTCAATGTCACATGTAGAAGTACTGGGAAAGAAAGTCAAGTCAGATGCTATAGATTCAGCTTTCCAGAAAAGAGAAAGAGGAAAAAAATCAGAGGAAAACAGTATGCTTATAAGACATCAGAAACATATAATGGTAGTAATAATTAAGATGTTCACCACAAAATTCAAACTGAGCCGTTTTCTTTTGAATCGTCTGGATTCTGTGCCCCATTTTTATGCCTTTCTTAAATACACGGAGTTCTCAAATTGCTTTTCTTTTCTTTTTTAACCCCAGGATCTTCTCCAGCAACTCCTGCTGACAATCAAAAGCAGAGTTTTCCAACATTTTGAGATGGGAACAATGCAAACGCTCCAGCAAATGCCTTAAAGGACATTTAACATTTTATAGAAAGCATCATCTACTCTGACAGACAGCGTTAAAAAAAAAGAAAAAATCCAAGCGTTAAAAAAAAGAAAAACTCCAATGAGCCCAATGAAGTTTACTCTGTTTTAATGACCAGAGGCAGGCTAAAGAAATGTAGCCAAGGGTTACAGCTTCCTGTATTCCTCAAATTACAGCACTTCATTTAGTGACTGTTCAAAGTTATCATGCTGACAAAAGTAATGGCGATTCATAAAACATTCCTATGCCTGTTTTAGTCGTTGCCATAAAAAAGGGGAGGAGGAGGAAGGAAATCTGGAAGAGTCGTGCAGCAGTTTGAAAGCAAAAGTACATTCCAACTCTTCTCTTTAAAAAATTGTAACTAAAATACCACAGCTTTTGCCCGTGAAAATATTTAATTAGAGAACATGAATGATGACACCCAGCCCATGAACATGCTCAGTTAGAGAGTCTGATTTATGACACACCCAGGGGGAGGGGGGAAACAGGATCACGGGGGACTGTAAATTATGTATGCCAGAGTTGGCTTCATACAAGGCAGTGCCAGTATGTTGCTACTCATGAGTCCTTTGAAGTTTCTTGAAGTTTGGTTGGAGAATCATAATTTCATTAGAGTGATTGCTGGAATCTTGACAAGTGACTTATGGCCATTTTTCACATGTATGGCCATTGCAGCATATCCATATTTACTCATTTTTATAATGGTTGCAGTGTCCTGGGGTGGTGGGATCCCCTTTGGTGACCTCCTGACAAGCAAACTTAATGGGGAAGCCAGATTCCACTTAACAACCATATTATTGACTTCACATTTGCAGTGATTCATTTAACAGCAGTGGTGAGAAAGGTTGTAAAATGGGGCAAAATTCATGCAGAACAAATGTTTCATTTAGCAAGGGAAATTCTGGGCTCAATTGTAGTTGTAAGTTGAGGACTACCTGTAATCTGTTCGGCTGTCCTCAGTGTCTAAGTTGAGTTTTGCAATCTGGGAATGGTGTCATACTTGTTAATCTTGGTTATTGCAAATCTCCACCTGTGTCACCTGAAGCCCATGTCACACTGCCCAACGGATGCAAAAAGGACACAGTGGACGAGCAAAATGTTCCATCCGTTGTTATCCGCTCTCAAAAGGGGCAAAAATTTGCACAACCGGAGCGGATAACACGGAAGCGGGGAGGACGCAGGGCGGATGCAAAGCGGATGCGGAACGGAAGCCTAGCGGATGGAAGCGGATGGGAGTGGATGGCACATCCGCAGGGCTTCCGGGGGGCCTCAGCGAAGCGGACGCAGAATGGATACAGCGGATGCAGAACGGACACCGAGCGGATGAAGCGGATGCACAATGGATGCACAGCGGAAGCCTAGCGGATGCCTGGCATTAATTGCGCATGTGGGGAGGATGCATTGCGTCAGCCCCGCGGATATAACGGAAGCAGCTCGGAAGCAGGTCGCCATTCAGAGGAAAGACCTGCTGCCAGACACATCGACTGCCTTGCCTGCCCTGCCTGCATGTCTGCCTGCCAGCCTTGCTGCCAGCCTCCCTGCCAGCCTCCCTGCCAGCCTTGCTGCCAGCCTTCCTGCCTGCCTTCCTGCCAGCCTTGGTTCATGTCTGCCTGCCAGTCTTGGTGCCTGCCTGCCAGCCTTGGTGCCAGCCTTCCTGCCAGCCTTGGTGCCTGCCTGCCTGCCTGCCAGCCTTCCTGCCAGCCCTGGTGCCTGCCTGCCTGCCAGCCTTGGTGCCTGCCTGCCTGCCAGCCTTCCTGCCAGCCTTGGTGCCAGCCTCCCTGCCAGCCTTCCTGCCAGCCTTGGTTCCTGCCAGCCTCCCTGCCAGCCAGCAACCTCACAACCATGCAGAAGCACAGCAAGCCTCAGCCATCTGCTGCCAGCCCTTGCAAGAGGGACAGGGCTACCATCCCGCTCCCTGGCCCTCACTCTGGTTCTGCTGGGGCTTCTGCAGCACGGGCTCTTCTGCGGCTGGCGCTTCTGCTGCTTCTGCTTCTGGAGGAGCTGATGACAAGCACTCCAGCACCAGCCACCTCCACAGCACCTGGACCCTTCACCTCTGAGACTGAGCGACCAAGAGGAGTGCCAGAGACTCATTTTTGTTTTATAGCTTGTTAATAAAGTCTATTTATGATTCACACACTTGCTTCATTTCTTTTTTTTTGAAAAGTCTTGGTGGAAACTTTTAGAAATGGTTTAAGCCTTTGCATGCTTGTGGGATGGGTAAGGATAGCTTTGGGATGGGTTAGGATACCTGTTGGATGGGTAATAGCTGTGGGATGGGTTAGGATAGCAGTGGGATAGATAATCCTCCAGTGCAAGCATAGTGGGACTGTATGGTCCACCCTCCCAGGTGCCACACCTACGGCCCTTTATTATCAATAATAATGTAATCAATCATCCACACATGTCAACATAAACACAACTCTTTATTAAACGCCCTGTTCATTGTAGGCCACCCAAACATACATGGCCCAATCTCATCCGTGTGATGAGACAGGCTGAAGGAAGCACCCATTAATCATCTACCATCCTGTCTTGCCACTCCACTGCTCCAGCTGGGGAGTTGCACCAGAGTTTCAGGAGGTTGCGCTGCTTCTTCCCTTCCCATGAGGCTCTGTTGTGGCCTTGCACATCCTCAGTGTCGATCAGGTTTCGCCCTTGCCTCCATTCCCCAGGCTCCATGTCCCCATTGCCTTGCTGGAGGTCCACGAGCCTGTTCTGCAAGACTGGGTAGCGGGTGCGCATGAGATTGTGCAGGATGCAGCAAGCTTCCATGATCCTCCTCACAGTCTCTGGGCAATGCTGCATGGTGGTGAGAAGTACCTGGAACCTGTTGGCCAGGATGCCAAAGGCGTTTTCCACCACCCGCCTTGCCCTGGACAGCCTGTAGTTGAAGATCCTCTCTTCATGGGTCAGGAGTCTGGAAGTGTATGGCTTCATGAGGTAGGTTCTGAGGGAGAAGGCGTCATCCCCCACAATGAAGTAGGGCACATCTTATGTGTCGTTGGGCAGCGGGTCTGGATCTGGGAAGCCCACCATGAGGTTGCGTTCCAGCTCCTCCTTGAGGTGACTGGCGTCGTATACCTGGGCATCTGAAGATGAGCCGTTTCCTGAAGCATCGATGTACATGAACTTGTAGTCAGCATCGACCATGGCAAAGAGGATGATGCTGAAGAAGCCCTTGGAGTTGAAATAAGTGGACCCCGACTTGGCTGGAGATTTGCAGGCCATGTGTTTGCCATCTATGGCTCCAACGGTGTGTGGGAATTTCCACTTCTGATACCACTGCTCTGCAACTTTCTTCCATCCTTCTTCAGTGGAGGGGCACTGGAGGAGCTCCTCCAGGTATTCTTCGATGATGGCCTGCACCACTTCTCTGACCATAATGCTGATGATGTTGTGTGGCACCCTCCAGCCGTACTGCATGCTCCTGTAGGAGGTCCCTGAGGCCAGGTGGCGCAGAGTGAGTGCCACCTTGAGCCCAGGTTCCAGGCTGGGCCGGAAGTTGGTGTTTGCCTTGGTCAACCTGGGTGTCAGCCGCTGCACAACTTCGTCAAACATGGCTGGAGGCATCCTCATGAAGTTCTGGAACGCCCGAGTGTCTTCGTTCCTGAGCTCCACCATCAGCTTGTTGTACAGTCCGTCCTCTGCTCTTCTGGCGAACCATCTTCGGATCCAGACTCTTTTTGGGTGCCTCCTTTTCTTCCCGTAGTAGAGTTCACAGAACCTGCAGATGGCTTCGCACTGTTGCAGAACGATGGTGGCTGCCGAAAGGACTTTGTTACAATCCATGGTGGACATGACTGGATGCTGTGGAAGAGGAAGAGCCAGATGAAGGCTGCAGAGGTCTGCACCGCTGGGCTGCTGTTCTGAAAGTGAGATGCAGATGAGTTGCTCCCCCTTTTTATAGGAA
The DNA here is from genome assembly GCA_015471245.1 of Laticauda colubrina. Lineage (NCBI taxonomy): Eukaryota > Metazoa > Chordata > Lepidosauria > Squamata > Elapidae > Laticauda > Laticauda colubrina. The sequence continues at coordinate 7,599,092 of BLBF01000077.1, read as the reverse complement.
ATATAGGTTTTCCGCTAGGCATCCTCTAGGCATCCTCTAGGCATCCTCTAGGCATCCTCTAGACATCCTTAATATCCGAGATAGGTCCCCTCTGCGAACGTTTTTTCCGTTTTAAACGCTTTCTTTCCATGCTGCATCCGCTAGGCATCCGTTCTGCATCTGTTCTGCATCCGTTCCGCTTCCTCCCTGCGTCCGGGTGGATGGAGTTGCGCGGATGCGTAGCGGACACCTAACGGATATAGCGGATGCATAACAGATGCGTAACGGATGCCTCGCGGATGCGTAGCGGATGCAGAATGGACGAACTGGATACATTTTCCGCGCAAAAGTTTTGGGCAGCCCAAAACTTTTGGAGTGGATGAAACGTCCATAAACGGATGTTGGACGGATAGAGAGGAAGCCAAATGGAGGCAGTGAGTACATCGCGTTTTCAAACAGATGGCAAGGTTTTTTGTCCGTTTTACATCCTCTTTGCATCCGTTGGTTCAGTGTGACATGGGCTTTAGGTGAGTTCCAGCCATGAAAAAATTCCCCACCTTGATGTACCTTGACCATTGATGACTCTCCATGTTGGGAAAACCAGAGTCTTTCTTGGAGTCTTTTTTTTTCACAGATTAACATTGTTGGAAGGGACCTTGCAGGTCATCTAGTCCAATCCCCTGCCCAAGCAGGAGATCTTTCACCATTTATGACAGATGGCAGTCCAGTCTCTTCTTGAAAGTTCCAATTATGAAGCTCTCAACTCCTGAAGGCAACTTTTGTTCCCTTGGTTGATTGTGGTCAATGTCAGAAAATTCCTCCTTATTTCCAGGTTGAATCTCTCCTTGATCGATTTCCATCCATTATCCCTTGTGTGGCGTTTGGTTGCCTTGGAAAATAGCTTGACTGCCCTCCTCTCTGTGGCAGTCCCTCAAATATTGGAAGACCACTATCATGTCTCCCCTGGCCCTTCTCTTCCCTAGACTAGCCAGGCCCAGTTCCTGCAGGCGTTCATTGTCTGTTTTAGCTTCCACTCCCCTAATCATCCTGGTTGCTCTTCTCCACACTCTTTCCTGAGTCTCCACATCTTTTTTATAGTGTAGTGAGTTTAACAGCTCAAGTGCTTTCTTTCTGACTTAAACTAAGGCACGATGTTAGAATGGAAAACACCTTTTGCATCCACCTATTTGATATCTCACAGGCTTACAAGAGAATCTGGCAACACTCAGCTCTTAGACTATGCCTGGCCCTTGGCCCACTTTCACACAGCCCTCCGTTTCGCTTCAAAAGTCATCCTGCTCCATCCATGCAGCTGCTGCTCAGAAGGAAACGAGGGAGAGAAGGGGAGGGAGAAAGAGAGAAGGGGAAAAGAAGTCTTGTGGTCCTGACCACTTTTTGCTAGGGTTTCCTTCCATTGCTAGCCTTAGTTTGGAAGAAACATGTCATTTAAAAGCAAAAGTCCCTAAACAGTAGAAGCCAGTGTCCCTTCCTTTCCCATCTTCCTCTCCTCCCCTTCCTTTCCATTCTTCACTTCTATTTCCTTTTTTCCTTTTTCCTCCCTTTCTTTTTCTTCTTCTACTGGTATATCCCTTCCCCTTCTGCTTCCCTTCCCTTTCCATCCTCCTCTCATCCCCTCCCTTTCCACTCCCTTTCCACCCTTTCCCCTTCTCCCCTTTCCTATTCTTCTTCTATCTCCTTTCCCTTCCCATCTTCCTCTTCTCTCCTCCCCTCCCTTTCCACTCTTCCCTTCCCCTTCCCCCTTCCCTTCCCTTCCCAGTCTACCAGAGTACAGACCACTGCCACTTCTGAGTATTTGTGTATATTTGTGCGTGTATATTTGGGCGTGTCTGGGGGAGGGAGTTTTTCCAGGCTGTTCCATTGTTCCTATCCTGCATGTTCTTTCTGCTCACCTGTGACAATGAAGTGAGTGGTTGCCATAGATAAAGCAATCTCAGAAGAACAGCAAGTTGGCTTCTGCCATAATTGCCTTCAAAAATTTTGGAGATGACTTTTCACCTTCCTGAATTGTCCAAAAAGAGCTGATTTGTTCCAACTTTCAAAGTCCTCTTTCGAGCGCCAATGTTATCCAATAATTGGTTCAGTCCAATAAACCAAACTGATGATAGGTAACCAGGACCCAGAGCACTGTTATGCTTCAAGAACTGGTAGAGGTGTTTGTAGGAATCAAGTCAAAAAAGTCAAGATGGCGGCCACAACCATCCCCTTTTTACTTGTACCTAGATTCCTTTCTCCAATAGAAACCAGTCCAGCAGCAAAACAAAATACACTTTCTTCTTTTTCCACCTTCCTCACACAGAAGAACTGAGCTGTAAAAGCTGGTGTCCCTCTGGGGGATGTATCCATCAGGATACATTTAACCTAGTTACTCAATTAACCCATGTCCTGGGTTCACACAAGACACCAAGTCATCATCACCTAAAGAGACTTAATCTGCAGAGCAGACTAAGTCAAATCACAAATCATCAGAAGTTCACCCTTTCTAAGGAGTGTCAATCAACATGAAATAATAAAACTTCTTGCCCTAGTCACCACTATGTAAAAAAAAAAAAAATGATGTTGAGACTCGAGAAAAAGTGCAGAGAAGAGCAACAAAGATGATTAGGGGACTAGAGGCTAAAACATATAAAGAACAGTTGTTGGAATTGGGCATGTCTAGTTTAATGAAAAGAAGGACTATGATAGCAGTCTTCCATTATCTAAGGGGCTACCACAAAGAAGAGGGAGTCAAGCTAATCTTCAAAGCACCTAAAAGCAGGAAAAAAAGCAACTGATGGAAACTAATTGAGGAGACAATCAACTAAGGAAAAATTTCCTGACAGTGAGAACAATTAATCAGTGGAACAACTTATTTATTTATTTTATTTTATTTGGTTTGTCAATTGCTTACAAGATAATAGGTAAAAACATAGTTATGAATATATGGATACTTATAAGAAAAATAAAAGAAACAATAGGATAGGGATGGTAGGCACATTGGTGCGCTTATTCACGCCCCTACAGGCCTCTTAGGAAAGGGGTGAGGTCAATAGTAGACAGTCTAAGATTAAAGTTTTTGGGGTTTCGGGAAGAAACTACAGAGTCAGGTACAGTATTCCAGACATTGAACACTCTGTTGCTCAATATGTATTTCTTGTAATCAAGTTTGGTGCGATTAACCTTGAGTATGTATCTATTGTATGATCTTGTGTTATGGTTGAAGCTGAAGTATTCATTGACAGGTAGGACATTGCAATGTATGATTTTACATACAATACTTATATCGGACCGAAGGCGGCGTAGTTCTAGTTTTCTAGGTCTAGAATTTCAAGTCTGGTGGCATAAGATATTCTGCAACGAATGGAAGAGTGGAGAACTCTTCTTGTGAAATATTTCTGGACTTTCTCAACTGTGTTAATATCAGATACGTAATGTGGGTTCCAGACTGATGAGCTGTATTCGAGTATTGGTCTAGCAAATATTTTGTATGCTCTAGCTAGTAATGTAATATTATCAGAGAAAAAGCTACGTAGGATTAGGTTAACTACTCTTAATGCCTTTTTGACTATGTAGTTACAGTGGAGATCATTAGAGATGAGTACTCCAAGAACCTTGACAGAGTTTGGATCATCAACAAGAACTTGACTGTTCAGCTTGCATTTTATTTTCTGATTTTTTTTGCCAATATGTAAGACGTTGTGAGTGCTCCAACACTGGAAGTTTTTAAGAAGAGATTTGTCTGAAATGGTATAGGGGGAGGAGAGAGGAAGCCACCAAAGACTGTAGAAGACCTTATTGAAGTTCAAGGAGTGGAATAACAGGGTCAGAATGAAGAGGAATGGGCTGCCCAACAAAGAGAGGTATATGTCAGTTTTCTTTTTCCCTTCCTCTCCTCTCCTCTCTTCCTCTCTCCATAAAGCCATTACAAATTAAACGCCACAGTTGTAAATGCTTTGAGAGCCTGGGGGAGGGGGGTGAACCAGAAGACCTGTAAGGTCTCTTCCAACTCTGTTATTCTGTTGTTCTAGTTGAGGATATGGTGGAAACGGAAACCCAAGATAGTGACTTCCCCCAGTCTTAAATCAGACTGGATCTGGCAATGCTTCTGTTTGGTTTTCCAGAGCCTCTGAGTCTTTTGGATGTTGCCAGACACCCCTTGAAGCTTTTTCTCATTCACTGAATTGCTCTGCTAGACCACAAGTGACCCCCTCCTCATTTCTACCTCCATCTTCATTGATACCAAGAAGTGCCTTGTCCAAACAAGAACCCATTGAATGGTTGTCTTTCTAGTTCCTCCAGGATCCTGCTGAGAACTTAATTTTTATTTTTATTTTTTTGGTACTCCTGCCAATGCGGATAGCCATTAATAACCCATCAGCCTTTCTCAATGGGTTGGACTCCAAACCCTACTGTCCACAGCCTGTCCTTTTCTAGCCCTGCCTGGATATGAGCTACTGATCTTTCCTTCTAAGGTAGGGTCGCCAAATCAAACGAAGGCAGGGTTGACTTAACTGTGGCTTATAGAAAGAACTCGCAACGGGGTGGAATCCCACCCAAATTAAAGCCAGGAAATCAAAACAAGCCAGGCACGTAAAGCCCACCTCCTTTAACCCGCTTGCCCTTCCATGCTACAATTCTGTTGTGGAAGTGAGGCTTCGTGTGTGTGTGTGGGGGGGGGGGTGTTCGCAGGTCTGCACAATCCGCTGAACAATGAACTCACCCAACCGGCTGGGTTCTCGCACGTCGCCTTTAAACCACCAAAACAAGTCACACCGCCGTTCAAACGAACCGGGCTTAGCCCGTTCTACGAAGACACGGAACCGGCTGGATTCGGGGCTCTGGGACGAGGTCTTCCCTGGACTAAGACTGGGGTCTTTTCCAAATTCCTCCCGGGGGGGCTTGTCAGCTTCCCTCCCCACTGCCTCCCTTTAGGGGGTCGAAGCGCGGGGGTTGCCAAGGCAACTCAAAGTGGGGTTTTCGAGGTGGAGGTGGATGGGGCGGGGGGCGGGAGCGCTGACCGGCGGCGATGTCCCGGAATGGTGCCGCGCCGGGTAAAAAGAGCTGCGCTCTGCACCTGCTCAGGGGAAGACCGTCGCACTTCCCTGGCTGGCAGTGGAAGCCAACGCCAAGGAGGAGCCCCTTCCCCAGAGAGCCTGGGAAGTGGGGTGCGGAGCGCAAGGAGAAGAAAGGGAGACGGGAGGGAAGAGAGATACCCCAACCGTCCAGGGGACATTTCCCCTCACAATCGCAATTGAGGAGCGCGCTGGGCGGGGTGGTTTCCTCCACACCCACCCACCCCCTTCGCCCTTTGCAAACCTTTCCCGGCTTGGCTAGTCCCTGATTCTTTCTTTTTTCTTTTTTAATTCTGTTTTTATTTGGAGATAAAAAAAGAAAGCCGCCACCACCACCACCACCCCTTCCTCCCCGCAAGCTCCCGGTTTCTTCCTCCAGCCGCCAAGGCAGAAACAGGCTGTGCTGGAAACAAAGAAAACTCCGGCGCCTCCTCCCAGCCCTTCCCCGAAGTCCTCTTCTTGGCACCCCTTTCTTCCAGCAGCCCGTCTTTTGTCTTCTCTCCCGCCCACCCCCACCCCGGCCCAGGGAGTCGCGCCCCCCCCCCCCGGCTGTCTAGGCTAGCAAAGCCGCCCCCTTGGCCCCACCTGTCTGACCCACCTTGACTGCCTGCCCCCCGCCCCGTTCATCAGCTTTCCCCCTCCCTTCCTTCTCGCCCTCGCCCCTCCCGGATCTTCTCCTGCGTCCAAACTGTCCTTAAGCAGCCCCAAGAGAAAAGACCCCTGGCTGGGCGGTGGGCGGGGAGGATGGGGGTGGCTGGGGGGTGGGTGGGTGGGCTTGCCCCTCTCGCGCGCCACTTCTCGTACCCGATTTCCAGCTCTATCTCGGCGAGGTCCGCGAAGAGCAGGATTCCCACGAGCAGGCTGAGGAGCGCCAGGGTCCAGCTCCGGCAGGGCAGCGGCATGGTGCCCGGGGCCAGCCCGGCCGCGACAAGATCCGAGGAGCGGCTGGAGGGAGAGGAGGAGGAGGAGGAGGAGGAGGAGGAGGAGGAGGAGGAGGCTGAACTGCAGAAAAACGGCGTGTTGGGATGGGGGGGGGGCGAAGAAGGTGGGGCGGGTTCCTCTTGATCCTGAACGCCCCGATCCTGAAGGAAGCGGTCCCGAAACTGCCTCCAACGCTCAGGCGGAGTTTGTGGCAGAGGGTCCCTCTTCCTGCAGCCGCCTCGCCGCCCCACCCCGCACCCCTGCCCCCCTTCACCGCATCTCCCGGCCGGTAAATCCAACTTCCATCTCCGTCCAGGATGAAGCACAGTTCCCTCTCTGTATGCCCTGCTCTGAACGGCTGGAGGGCCAGGGAGACGACAAGGTCTCTGCCTCCCTCCCCTCCTCCCGTCTTTCTCCTCCCTGCACAACGCCCCTTTGCAAAGTTTCAGCCCTCCTCTCTTTCTCTTTCTCTTTCTCTCTCTCTCTTTCGCTGTTTCTCTCTCCTCTTTCTCTTTCTGTTTCCCTCTCTCTCTCTCTCTCTCTTACCAGTGAAACCTGATGGAACTCAACAGCAGCCTATTCAGTGGCATAACAATCTTGGGATCAAGCATTGCACCTGACTTTATTTTGCTGAAGTCTCATTACAGATAGTCCTTGACTTACAACAGTTCATTTAGCGACCATGCAAAGTTACATCATCACTGAAAACAACAACAACTATTTTTCACACTTAAGACTATTGCAACTTCCTCATGGTCACTTCCACATGATCAAAATTCAGATGCTTGGCAACTGACTCATATTTATGACCATTGCAGTGTCCCGGGATCATGAGATCCCCTTTTGCGACTTACCGACAAGCAAAGTTGATGGATAAACCAGGCTCGCTTAACAACCTTGTTACCAACTTAACAATTGCAATGATTCACTTAACCACAGCAGTGAGACAGGTCATAAAATGGGCCAAAACTCACTTGACAAGTGTCTCACATGGGATCATAAAGTTTGGGCTCAACTGTGGTCATAAGTTGAGGATTACCTGTACAAACTTGTAAGGTAGATAAATTTGCCCACCTGTCCCCAACTTGGAAGCAAACTCAGAATACCCTCACCCCCATTTGCTATCTGTCTATCACCTCTCTCTGTCTCCCTGTCTCTCCATCTCTCTGTCTCCATCTCTGTCTGTCTCTCTCTATCTCTGTATGTCTGTCTCTCTCTGTCTGTCTCTATCTCTCTCTTTGTCTCTCTCTATCTGTCTCTGTGTCTGTCTCTCTCTGTCTCTCTGTGTATCTCTGTCTGTTTCTGTCTCTCTCTCTCTCTCTCTCTGTGTGTATGTGTGTGTGTGTGCATTTGCTTTTTGGCTTTAGAATCTAGAGCAAAACAGTGGGAGATGAACCTGGTGCAAACATAGAAGTGTGGCTTCCAGGAAGAGGTTGATACTGTGTTTAAGGGAAGAAGAGTTGTAACTATTCTGAAAGTAGCAGGAAATGGACTCACAACTCTCTTATCTGTAGCCAGTGGGCAATGGGGACATTGACAGCCAGTTCCAACATGGACACCTGTTGGGGTGTGGGAGTTCTTAGAAAAAAGGAGCGACACTATGGACATGAGACAAATCAAAAGAACCACATCTCTTCATGCTGTCTTTTGTTAAAGCCACAATAGCTGAGTTGCATTCCACAATGTATGAAGGGGTCAGCCAAGTTCCACATGAGATAGGAGGGCCAGGGGTACACTAACATGCATCTTTCAGAAAACAGAAAGTTAAACCCAAAGGAGGAGAATGAAAAGGGGAAGAGAAAAAGTGTTTCATGGGCACCACAAAGGCAACACAAGTAACTACAGAAATACACTGAAGAGGGTATCCCAAAGAGATAAAGTGTTAAAGAGAAAAAAAAACAAGAATTTCCTCAAATTCCTTTTCAGGCAGAAAAACCTCCCAGGAAGTAGGTGGTTGGGCCATTCAGAAGACAAAGGAGTGAAAGTAGAGATTTGGGGGAATTGTGGAGAAACTGAAAGTTTGGCGTAGTAGTTAAGGCATCAAGGCTGGCAATCATGTCTTAGGCATGAAAGCCCGTTGGGTGACTTTGGACCAATCACCAGCAGACAATGAGTTCTAGTCCCGCCTTGGGCATAAAAGCCAGCTTTGGGCCAGTCACTCTCCCTCAGCCCAACCCACCTTACAAGGTTGTTGTTTTGGGGGAAATAGGAGGAGGAAGGGATATTGGATATGTTTACCTCCTTAGTTACTTATAAAAACAGGATAAAATATTTTTTAAAAAATGATTGAACAAGGAGGTTTTATTCCTTTCTTTCTTAGAAGCTGTGAGAATGGGAGTCATTCCAGGAATTGATTGGAAAGATGGGAGTTTTTTCCCCTTCTTTTTAAAGTATTTCCTTTTCATCTTCTGCATAAACTGTGGGATGCATTCTCAGAAGACCTGATGTTGACCCTAGTTGGGGTTGTATATCATGGACTATCTGTAATCTCGAAAAATTGGAATTTTCAACTTTTCAACATTTCATCTGTTTCAACTTCTATCCTCAAAACAACACTATAGAGAATTGCACGCCAGAACTAGACACAAGGACAGTGTTTCCCCCATGCCATCCTTCTTCTAAACAGCTAATTTCCACAACTCTGTCAAACTATCGAATATACTGTGCTACTATTATTCTTCTCATCTTTCCTATTACTTACCTCCTTATCTTCTTATCACTATAACTTTGCTGTCTGTATCTTATGATTAAATTTTATTTAACATCCTAGTATAATTTATGTTGATTGCTTATTTAGTATCCTATCACTACCACTAAGTGTTGTATCTTATGATTTAAAAATGAATGTATTTTTATGTGACTATGATCATGATTTATCACTTATTGTTTTATGTATACTAAGAGCTTATGCACCAGAGACCAATTCCTTGTCTGTCCAACCACACTTGGCCAGCAAAGAATTCTATTCCATTCTATTCTATTCTATTCTATTCTATTCTATTCTATTCTGTTCTGTTCTGTTCTGTTCTGTTCTGTTCTGTTCCGTTCCGTTCCGTCCCGTCCCGTCCCGTCCCATCCCATCCCATCCCACTCTACTCTACTCTACTCTACTCTACTCTATTCCTATTCCTATTCCTATTCCTATTCCCATTCCCATTCCCATTCCCATTCCCATTCCCATTCCCATTCCCATTCCCATTCCCATTCCTATTCCTATTCCTATTCCTATTCCTTTCTATTCTACTGTTGAATTTATATTACACAAAAATAGTTTGTTGCAAAAGTGACTGCCTGCGAAGGCTTCTGGATTGGGGCTGAAAGGTGAAAGTGGAAGCAGCATGCTCCATCCCATAATTGGGTAGACCAGGCTGTCCTGATAGACTGATCTCACCAGGAAAAACAACAATACTCTACTCTACTCTACTCTCTACACCTTACTCTACTTTGCTCTACTCTATTCTATTCTACTCTATTCTATTCCTCCAGATTGGAAATAGTTAACCTCCAAAGAAGCACTGCAGAAGACTAGCAGTGGGAACAGAGAAAGTTTCCATCTCCTGCTTGTGACATCCAGCTTAGCTAGCAGGAGAACCCAAAGGTTAACCTAAAATGAGCTTTGCCTGTTCTCATGTTTGCTGGTGTCTCAAATTAGCACAATTAGTCTTAGCACGTGGTACTATTAACCCTTATCCAAGTTCCAAATCCAAACAGGGACAACCCTGGTTCAGAAATGGCATTCAGCAGGTTCTGACTAGTTCTGGAGAACTGGAAGCAGAAATTTTGAGTTGTTTGGAGAACCGGCAAATCCTACCTCTGACTGGCACTGCCCCATCTATTCTCTGCCTCCCATTGAATCCCAGCTGATTGTCTGGGTCTTCTTTGATTGCCCTGCACAGCAGAACAGAGCAGGAAAGCAGGTTAGTGGGATGGGGAAGGAATGGGGATTTTGCAGTATCCTTCCCCTGCCACACCCACCAAGCCACATCATACCCACCAAGCCATACCACACCTACCAAGTCAAGCCCACAGAACTGGTAGTAAAAAAATTTGAATCCCACCACTGCTGCCTGGTTAGTATGTGGATGGGAGGCCATCACGAATCACTGGACTGTCACAATTCCAGGAAATGGTGGCAGGTGGATGGGTGGGAAATCTGGAAAACATGCCCTGGCCAATCCTTGTTTTTTCAAGAAAAGCTCCACAGCTTGTGAAATCCCCAGGAACCAAGCTGGATTTGAGGCCATCGTTATCTTTTATAGCATTATTCGATTATCATAAACAGTAGGAGGGGAGGAACAGTTAAGGAAAGAAACAAATTGCTGATAAAAATGATGACATTATAACAGGGCAATATTTGAAGGGAACTATCCTTCTATGGTTGTGGAAGGGAAAGGAGAATAATCAACACAATTAAATCCTTATGTCAGTTGGAGATGGGATTTTTCGGGGGGGGGGGGTATTCTTTGGCTATCTACTAATTTCATTTACCGGATCCTGTGGACCTTCAGCTATGGAGAGAAATGCCTTGTTATTAGTAAGGGATTAAATCCTGAAGAATCTTGGGGTTGACTTATTTTGCCATCACATTCCCCCAGCCTCTTTGTCTGCCGCTGGACTGGGCTCTTGGTATACTTGATGGCCTTTTAAGAGAATTTCTATGTAGCTTTTAAGAAAATTTGCTCTGATCTTTAAAAAAAATATATTGGTGCCATTTTGCACACATTTTAACCTTTAAAAGACGGAAAAGGGCAAATGGGCACATTTTTTAAAACACAGAGATTCAAGGTCTGTGAGCTACATAGGAAAGGTGAACGTATGCAGAGATAATCTCACTTTAGGGGCTGTAGAAAAATCACACATTTTGTTTTGCTATTGTTCTTTCACCAGAAGGGCTCTGTTCTCCGGTTTCAGATTTTCAGTGTTAGGAAACAGAGAGAGAAAAACAGAAAGCCAGAAGGAAGAAGATGGTATATCAGATATCCTGAAAATGCCCCATTGAAAGGAGAATGAACAATTTGTGAGAGTCTCATTCAATATGGGAAACCCTTGACCAGAACAAAGTTGTGGTTTGGGCATTAAGAACAGGGGTGGGATTCAAATTTCTTAACAACCGGTTCTGTGGGTGTGGCCTAATTTAAGGGTGTGCCTAAGGTGGTCATGTGATTGGGTGGGTGTGGCTTGCTGACTGGGCATGGCTTGGTGGTCACATGACTGGGTGGGCATGGCTTATATGTAAATATTGTAAATATTTATGGAAATATTGCATTTTTGATAAATAAAAAAGGAGCAACTTTTACCCAAAATCAGACAAAGCAGGCAGGCAGATTGAGTTACTTGCAGAATCACACATTCACTCTGAGATCTACCTCTCTGCAATCTGCTGCCTGAGTCTGCACTGAAAAATAGAAGCTTCAGTCCTAAGGAAGGTTCGGCTCTGCTCCCAGGGCACTTCTCCCTCACCCAACCTGCTGAATACCACCCTGACTGGGCCTCAGGGAAGCCTCCTGGGTGAAGGCAAAGCAGTTCAACAGCAATGTAGATCAGCTAGAAAGCAAGAAATCTGATGATTTCCTGCTTTCTGGCTTATCTAAATCTCCCAGCATAGCTGATAGTCAGAACAACTAATGGGAGGGGGGAGGGGGGAGGAAAAATAGCAACTTATCAAAAATTAGGTGAAGGCGCAACATAGGCAAGTTGGATGGCGCACATGGCAGCTAAGGAATGAGTGGGTGGAGAGGGGAAGGGGCAGCCAGTGACACAATTTGTGGGTTCTCCGAACTGCGCAGAATCATAGCAATGGGTTCTATAGAATCAGTCCAACCAGGTAGAATCCCAGCCCTGATTAAGATCCTTTTCTAACTCTACACCTCCATCAGTCCAAGCCAAGGTGCTTTTAAAAAAAAAATCTAGATCAGTTGAGGAACAAGAAAAAGCCATTTCAGTAACTTAGTTTTCAAACCTTAGCAAGCATCAAGAGTCACCCAAAGCCTCTTAGCTTTCAGCAATAATAAAATCCAGATCTTTGGTATTTACAAAAGAGGCAAATACCTTCAAAGTATCCTTCTCCAACCACATCTGCTGGAGCTACAATTCCAAAATTGCCCATTGATATAATTCCATGTCACTTATTTTCACATTTTTCTTGTTTCAGTGTTACCCAGAAACTTGAGCTGTGGTGGTGCAGTGGTTTGGACAAAATATTGCAGCCAGTCAATCTGCTGACTGCCAGGAGTTTGATCCTGACCAGCACAAGGTTAATTCAGCCTTCCATTCTTCCATCCAAAGTCAGTAAAATGAGACCCAGAGTGTTGGGGGGGGGGCAATATTCTGACTCTATAAACTAGTTAAAGAGGGCTGGAAAGCACTGTGAAGCAGTATATAAGTCAAAGTGCTATTGCCATAGAAGGCTGCATAGTCCTCTCTTAAAAGCAGTTTTAATTTGGACTGTGGCACTCACCAGTTTGGTGTAGTGGTTAAAGCATCAGGCTAGAACCTGATGACGAGTTCTGATTCTGCCTTACACAAAGACACCTGGATGACCTTAAGCCAGCTCTTCTCTCTCTACCTGAAGAAAGCAAGGAAAAATTGCTTCCAAAAGTATTTGTGGAGATTCTTAGTCATCCAGGTCATGGTTGTCCCAAAGGTGCTTTTTGAAAAGGCAACCAGACTTCCTTTGTTTTTCCTTGAAGACGTTTCGCTTCTCATCCAAGGAGCTTCTTCAGTTCTAACTCAGTTCAGTTCCTGGATAAGAAGAGAAATGTGTTCAAGGAAAAACAAAGTCCAGCTACCTTTTGAAAAAAAGCACCTAGAATATGGCATCCAGTTATGGTCACCACACTATAAAAAATATGTTGATATTCTAGAAAGAGTGCAGAGAAGAGCAACTATGATGATGAGGGGACTGGAGGCTAAAACATACAATGAACGGTTGCAGGAACTGGGCATGGCTAGTCTAGGGAAGAGAAGAACCAGGGGAGACAGGATGGTAGTGTTGCAATATTTGAGGAGTTGCCACAGAGAGGAGGGAGTCAAGCTATTTTCTAAAGCGCCTGTGGGCCAGACAAGGAATAATGGATGGAAACTGAACAAGAAGAGATTCAGCCTAGAAATAGGGAGAATTTTTCTGACAGCCAGTGGAACAGAAATTGCCTTCAGAAGTTGTGGGAATAATGTATAGTCACAAAATAAGAAACATGTATATACAATGACACAATGTTAATGGAAATGAGATTTTTGTATTTTTTTGTTTTTAAAGAATAAAAATAAAAAAAAAAGTTGTGGGAGCTTCATCACTGGAAGCTTTCAAGAAGAGACTGGGCTGCCATCTGTCAGAAATGGTGTAGGGTCTGCTTGGGCAGTGGTTGGACTGGATGACCTTCAAGGTCCCTTCCAACTCTCTTAATTTGTAAATGGGGCACTTCCAAAATCTCGGTAAGAAATCTATAGGGAGCCAAAAAGTAACCGCCAACACTGAAGATTCACTCAAAGGCACACACAAAGAACGTGGGAATACAAAACAGCAGTGACCATACCACAATCCCTGCAGCTCTCAGTGTGATTAATGATTGGCAAAACTGAAAAAGAAGAGAGGCAGGAAAAACACCCAAAAACAAATGTGTGCTAAATGTATATTGCTGGCGAGATACCAGAAGCCCGCACAAAATCCTGAATTACTGTTTTTTTTGTTTGTTTTTTAAGGGAAGGAAAACCTTCCCAGATAAAACAGTTGCTATTTAATTCTAAATCCCTTTCTCTCCCCTTCCCCCTTTTTCCCCCTTCTGTAACATTTTGAGACTTGTCAATTTGTGTACATGCCTGTGTGCACCTGTGTGTGTGTATCTCCCTTCCCTCCCTTTCTCGAGGCTCTGAAAAACATTCGTTTGTCCTCTACAAAGTGGAGAAGGTGTGATTTCTCCTTTTCTCAGGAAGGAATTGTCAAGGAAGATGGTGTGTAAAAGAGGAGGGCGAGGTGGTTTCGGGGTGGTGGTGGAGAAAGATGGAGAAAGGAAGAAGGGGATATATGAAAATCTCCTACAAATTTGAAATTGGGCACGTATGTTCCTCTTGGCAGAAGCCAATTCCTCTCTTACTATTATTAACATGCTCTGATGCTAAGGAGTTCTACTCCCCCTGCCCACCTGAAAAGAAATCTCTTCCAAATGTAAAACACAAGCAGAGGAGAGGAGTTTCAGTTTCAGTTTTACTTTCACAGCACCAAGCAGCTTTAGTACAGAACAGCTGAGCTAAGCCATACCCAGGCTCCTTGTTGTCTCTTCCTTGCTCACACAGCAAATACTGTTTCAGTTTCCAAACAGCCCTCAATTCTCTCACACACTGACAGGATGCTAGCCAGATAAATGCAGATGGATACTAGTAGGCAGAGGCAGAATTTCCTCCCCTTTATTTTCCTCCCCCAAAATTAAGCCGGACCACATAGTTTCATAGTGAAGCACAGGTATCAAATTTGTGTCTGAATATTGCCAGTGCAGAAAAGAATCATAAAGAACAGCAATGTGATTGTTTGTCAGCCTTCAAGATTTTCTCCCTTTGCTTTACTTCTTTTGGCTGTCATAACTAATGAGGGGAGGAGGGGGGAAAGTTGTGGGAAGTGAGCTGGAGGTATTACAAACTGGAACTGTATAAACTGGGGGTGGGGAGTTCATTCTTGCTTAGGTTTCTTTTCCTTGCTCAGCTTTCTCTTCTATGCTATGCGCAGCTGCAAATCTTTATCAAACTATGCCAAGGTCAACGGACAGAAGCCTCATCACCACTTGGAGATGTCCACATGATGATATTCATAACTTTTAACTGGAAGAACTATTTGAACTATTAGGGGTGGGAACATTGCCATTACTTTGTATATGTGATTTACACGCCCATTTTCTCAGATTCAGAATTCTTTGTTGCTACCACTTGATTTCCAGTGAAAGATATATTTTCTCTGATGAAAGGAGTCTCAGTATTTCTTTCTTGGATTTTGAATGGAGCACCTGCTGACATTGTTGCTCAGAAAATTCTGTGTGTGGTGTGTATGTGTGTGTGTAAATGTGTGTGTATGTGTCTAAGCAGGCATTTGTATGTGAGTGAAGCATACAAACTTCTATATTAGCCACTTTAAAACCATGTATCTAATGTGATGAGGAAACACCATTAAGCAAAAGCCACTAAAACTATGGAATTAAATTGGTCTATATTAGAGGTTGTTTTCAGAAACTCTTTCTCCTCTCAGTATTCCCTATTAGTAAATCATATTAATATTTGTTACTGTTTCCTTGCTGCCTGCAGAAAACAGGAGGGGATTTGATATTCAGGATTAATACAGAAGAGACTGGACAGACATTTGTCTGAAATGATAAGGTCTCCTGCTTGAGGAGGGGGTTCCTTCTGACTTTCTGTTCTATCCTATTCTGTTCTGTTCTATTCCATTCCATTCCATTCCATTCTCTAGTCCTATTCTATTCTATTCTATTCTATTCTATTCTATTCTATTCTATTCTAATCTAATCTAATCTAATCTAATCTAATCTAATCTATTCCATTCTTATTCTATTCTGTTCTGTTCTGTTCTGTTCTGTTCTGTTCTGTTCTACTCCACTCCACTCCACTCCACTCCACTCCACTCCACTCCACTCCATTCCATTCCATTCCATTCCATTCTATTCTATTCTATTCTATTCTATTCTATTACATTCCATTCGTCTGCAAAGTCCATCTAATTATCTAGTTGGATAAGGAAATGTCTGCAAGGATAGCACCAAGCTCAGAGGGCACCAAAGACCCCACAGTTCAACTCTGAGCTACAAAGATTTGCTTCTATAGAGTCTACGGACCATGAATTGCCCTCCATTTGTATCTACCCTTCTGAACTTTGTACCTTCTATGTTAGGATCCTGTTAGGAATGTAAGTCACCTAACAGTTATTTAGGCTGGAAATATATAAACTAGGATAGACATTTTAATACTATGTCTTTAAGAGAATGCTAAAACTGTAATTGGGTGTGGTTTATCAAATGGCCATAAGATGGATCCAGAAACCTGGGTTGTTTTGTCTCAGTGAGTCTCTGTTTCTTCTGTTGGAGAGAGTTGCCATTCCTCCTAATGGCTGTTACTGATCATTGATGTAAGTCTGTTACTGCAGGGGTCCCCAACCACTGAGCCATGGGCCGGTACTGGTCCGTGGATCATTTTGTACCGGGCCGCAAAGAATGAATAATCGTGATTAAAATATATATACAAATATGTTTTTAGTAAAGAAATAGTAAAGAAGCCCTTTACTATTGGGGAAGAATTGATTTTGCCAGTCCTTGAAAAAGTGTTCCTGCATGAAACTGGTCCCTGGTACAAAAAAGGTTGGGGACCACTGTGTTACTGAACTGTTTTTGATACTGGACTTTGATACTTGGATTATCCCTGAACTGCAAACTGACTGCTTTACCTATGAATGACTTGGACTGCTTATCTTGGACTGTGCTTAAACATTTATTGGAAGTAAAAGTGTACAGTGTATCTGTGTGCTGTGTGTGTGTTATTCTTCACTTCTCTCGCTATGTCTCCCTGAATATGCTCATTCTCCTAACGGGGAATTACCTCAACATGGTTATGGGCCCAAGCCATACCAGGCTCAGATAACTGAGAGTTAGTGTGAATACACAGTACTGTACACAGACAGCTATTTACTGTTTAATTGTGGGTTACTATCCCGGTAAAAGATGGCACAAGACACTTCAACAAGTCTATCACTGAAAACCCGGTTGGATGGAACAAGCTATGTTTCCTGGTCTATGAAGTGCAATCTACTTCTGTGTAGAAAAGGGTTATGGAATGTAGTTCAAGACCCACCGGATGTAAATGCTTGGGATCCAGAAAATGAGGACAATGCCAAGAAGTTAGCTGACTTTAAACAGAACAACAAACAAGCTCTTTGTATAATTGAACTAACACTGAATGACCAGCAGCTAGTCCATGTTCATGGAGAAGAGTCTGCTGCTAAATGTTGGGAGAATTTGAAGAGGATTTATGTTCGTGACAGTGTAGGTGCACACATACATCTTTCACAAAAACTGTTTAGAACACATCTTCTAAAAGGTGGACATATGTTAGTTCATCTGAATTTCATGAAAAGAACTTTTCAAGAGCTATATGAAAAGGAACTGATATTTTCAGAGCTGCATCAAGTTTACATCATTCTTTCCTCATTGGATGAAAGTTATGATGATTATGTATCTTCACTGGAAGTCCTGCCCAGAGATAAACTGACACTGACTGACAAAACCGGAAGGTTGTTAGTAGAAGCAAGAAGATGGCTGGATAGGGACCAATTGAGGAAGGAACAACCACAAGAAAGAATTTGTCTTCAACTGCCTATACTGTTAGGAAATGTTTTTCTTGTGGGGCTAGGGGACATATAGCTAGATTCTGTAAGAAGGGAAAAAAACAGAATACTGGTAATCACCGGAAGGCTAAAAAGAATGTTAGTTTAGCTATGTCTAGCAATTCAACTGTAAACCATGATTTGTGGGTTGTTGATAGTGGAGCATCACAGTGCATTACTAAGGATAGAAAGAGGTTTGTGAAGATGTCCATGAGTAAGCAACCTGTATCATTGGCAAATGGATGGAAGATGAAGGCTTCTGGTAAAGGTACTGCATATTGTTCTTGTGTAAACAAACATTTAACTATGTTATATGTACCTAAACTGAAATTTAATTTGTTATCAGTAAGAGCTTTAGTTAATCTTGGTTATGTAATAACCTTTAGGAGAGATAACTATATAATAGAGAAAGAGGGCAAAAAGGTTACTGCTACTTTAGAGAATGATTTATATGTGATACATGGTGACCAGTTGAAGATGACTAACTCGGTCTATAACAATGTTAAGCCACATGATGAATGTATGCATTTATTGCATAGATGTCTGGGACACATTAATTTCAAAATGCTCAAACAAACTGTTGAATTGTCACAGGGAGTAAAATTGAAACCCTGTAGCAAGTATTTAAACTGTAATGCCTGTAGCCAAGAGAACAACAAGGTTACTCCAGCAAACAAACTAAATGGGTTTAAGACCAAAGAACCTTTAGAGGTTGCTTTTGCTGATATAATTGGTCCTAAGAAACCTAGTTTAGGAGGTGCCTGCTATATTTTGAGTATTATGGACCATTACTCACAATACCGTTTCTCCATTTCTTTTTTTCTGCCTGTCTTCAGTCGGTGATGGACAAACAGCCCCTAGGGAAGTAGAGGAGGAGATTAAGACCTTTAACATAACTGAGAAGAACTGTTACAGAAAAAGATTCCTTAGGCCAAGCCCAAGGGAAGGGAGAGCATTGGCAGAAGATGCAAGAGATTCCACCATAATAGGTATGCATTACTTTGGCAAACTTCCAAGTTCCAAGAAATTATCTTATTAGCAAGGAAGTTCATTCCAGAAAATTAGTTTTTTCTTTGTTTCCTAATCTTGCCAACCTTGAAGAATTTGACATACTTAGATCAAAACGCTAATTGCACTGAGGCATCAAGTATGAGTCCTCAGATGGGTATCCTAAAAGTGCTTTTTCAAAAGACAAAAGGACTTTGTTTTTTCTTGAAGACCTTTCACTTCTCATCCAAGGAGCTTCTTCAGTTCTGAACTGCAGAACTGACTGAGAATCTCTATGGACACGCATGCATGGATATATAGCTTAAGCCCATGTCACACTGCACCAACGGATGGAAAGAGTATGTAAAATGGAGAGAAACACTTGCCATCCATTGGTTAACGCGATTCATCCGTTCTGTACTCACTGCCTCTGTTTTTCATCCTCTCTATCCGTCCAGCATTTGTCGACTGAGGTTCCATCCGCTCAAAAAGTTTTGAGCTGCTCAAAACTTTTTGAGCAGAAAATGTATCCAACGTGTCCGTTCTGCATCCGCAACGCATATGGGGAACATCCGTTCTACATCCGTCATCATCCGTTACGCATCCGCTGTATCTGCTAGGCATCCGCTGCACATCCGCGCAACTCAAATCCGCTCCAGCAGAAAACGGACACAGGGAGGAAGCGAAACGGATGCGGAACGGACGCGCAGCGTTAGTAGCACAGATGGAGAAAGGATGAAAGCAGATGCAGCTTGCACACAAAGCATTTAAAATGGAAAAAACGTTCTCAGAGGGGACCTATCTCGGATATTTAGGATGTCTACAGGATGCCAAGAGGATGCAAAAGGACACCTAGTGGAAAACCTATATTGCCTATAAAAAGGGGGAGCAACTCACCTGGATCTCACTTTCAGAACAGCAGCCCTGCTGTGCAGACCTCTGCAGCCTTCATCTGGCTCTTGCTCTTCCACAGCATCCATTGATGTCCACCATGGATCGTAACACAGTCCCTTTGGTAGCCACCATCGTTCTGCAACAGTGCGAAACCATCTACAGGCTCTGTGAACTCTACTACGGGAAGAAAAGGAGGCGGCCAAGAAGCGTCTGGGTCCGAAGATGGATCGCGAGAAGAGCTGAGTACAGACTGTATAACAAGCTGATGGTGGAGCTCAGGAACAAAAACCCTCGTGCATTCCAGAACTTCATGAGGATGCCTCCAGCCATTTTTGACGAAGTTGTGCAGTGGCTGACACCCAGGTTGATCAAGGCAAACACCAACTTCTGACCCAGCCTGGACCCTGGGCTCAAGATGGCACTGACTCTGTGCCACCTGGCCTCAGGGACCACCTACAGGAGCATGCAGTACGGCTGGAGGGTGCCACACAACACCATCAGCATTGTGGTCAGAGAAGTGGTGCAGACCATCATCGAAGAATACCTGCAGGAGCTCCTCCAGTGCCCCTCCACTGAAGAAGACTGGAAGAAAGTTGCAGAGCAGTGGTATCAGAGGTGGAACTTCCCCCACACCGTTGGAGCCATAGATGGGAAGCACGTGGCCTGCAAAGCTCCAGCCAACTCAGGGTCCACTTATTTCAACTATAAGGGCTTCTTCAGCTTCATCCTCTTCGCCATGGTCAGTGCTGACGACAAGTTCATGTACATCAATGCTTCAGGGAACGGGTCAGCTTCAGATGCCCAGGTATACAATGCCAGTCACCTCAAGGAGGGGCTGGAACGCAACCTCATCATGGGTTTCCCAGATCCAGACCCCCTGCCTAATGACACACAAGATATGCCCTACTTCATCGTGGGGGATGACGCCTTCTCCCTCAGAACCTACCTCATGAAGCCATACACTTCCAGATGCCTCACCCATGAAGAGAGGATCTTCAACTACAGGCTGTCCAGGGCAAGGCGGGTGGTGGAGAATGCCTTTGGCATCCTGGCCAACAGGTTCCAGGTACTTCTCACCACCATGCAGCATCACCCAGAGACCGTGAGGAGGATCGTGGAAGCTTGCTGCATCCTGCACAATCTCATGTGCACCCGCTACCCAGTGTTGCAGAACAGGCTCATGGACCTCCAACAAGGCAATGGGGACATGGAGCCTGGGGAATGGAGGCAAGGGCGAAACCTGATAGACACTAAGGATGTGCAAGGCCCCAACAGAGCTTCACATGAAGGGAAGAAGCAGCGCAACCTCCTGAGACACTGGTGCAACTCCCCAGCTGGAGCAGTGGAGTGACAAGACAGGATGATAGATGATTAATGGATGCTTCTTTCAGCCTGTCTCATCACACTGATGAGATTGGGCCATGTATGTTTGGTGGGCCTACAATGAAAAGAGTTGTGTTTATATTGACATGTGTGGATGATTGATTACATTGTTATTGATAATAAAGGGCCATAGGTGTGGCCCCTGGGAGGGTGGACCATACAGTCCCACTATGCTTGCACTGGAGGTTTATCTATCCCACAGCTATTACCCATCCCACTGCTATCCTTACCCATCCCACAAGCATGCAAAGGCTTAAACCATTTCTAAAAGTTTCCACCAAGACTTTATTGACAAAAATAAATAAAGGAAGTGTGTGAAGCAAAGATAATCTTTATTAATAACATGCTGTAAAAGAAAAATGACCCAAGTCAAGTGTCCAAAGCAAAAATAAAGTCAACAGGTAGCCACCCAGTCTCTGGCACTTTTCTTGGTCACTCTGAGGCATGCCCAGTCTCAGGGGTGAAGGGTCCAAGTGCTGTGGAGGTGGCTGCTGCTGGAGTGCTGGTCTGATGTGCCACTGGGGTGCCTGGCCCCGAGAGGACAACAGGGGACGGTGTGTGGAGGAAGCTCTCAGACAGCTGGCTCAGTCCCGTGAAGTTGAGAGCCCCTTCCTCCATGACATGGGTTGTCAGCCCCAATACCGATGACAGATGTACTGAGGCCGGGCTTGGCTGTGGGGTGGAGGAAGGAGCAGTGTAGTGGGGCTGTCTGGTCTGCAGCTGGGTGAGGACTGGCGTCAGTGGCATCGGTGGTGTGGGTGGCATCTGTGGCGTGGCTGGCATCGGTGGCGTGGGTGGTATCGGTGGCACCGGTGGCGTCCGATGTACCTGTGCCTGGACTGGGAAGGGCTGCCTGTGCTGCTGGACCTCCTGGTAGCCATAGCCTTGGTAGGGGAGGGCCTGTGGAAAGCCTTGGAAGGGCAGTGACATCACCTGGTGTGGAGGAGCAGGCCTGGATTGGGTGGGAGCAGGGTCATCTTGGTCTGGAGGGTTGTGAAGAAGCTCGGTGATCCTGTCCTTCACCACCTGGTACTGGGGTTCTGACATGTTCATGAGGGTCTGGTTGACGTAGGTGAGGAAGGGCTTGAAGTTGGAGGATGGGCGTCGGTGTGTACCAGCTGAGAGAGGAGATCTATGCTGCTCCTGATGGTGTCTCTTATCTCCAGTAGGACAGTGTGGCTCTGCCCCTCCGGTCTGCCTCTCTGCCTTTCTGTGGAGGTGCAGCTGGGGGTGGATGCGGGTTGGGCTGTGGTGGAAGTGCCATCTCCTTTCTCCCACTGCGTCAGGGGGTCCTCCACACGGTCCGCCAGAGGTAGCACAGCTGTCAGGGGGGTCTCCGTCGTGGCACACTCCACAGATACCTGCCTGGACATAGTAGCTGACTCTTTGCCAGAAGAGGACTGGCTCTCAGCAGGCTGCCTGAGAGAGAGGGTTGTGAGAGGGGCTACTCCTCGGTGGTGGATCTCACCCTCCAAGAAGCTGCACTTGGCCATGATGTAGGTCTCCCGGTCCGTCAGCTTGACCGCGGTCTGGCCAGATTTCTTGAGGTGCAGCTTTCCGTACCAGGTGTGCATGTGCTTCCACCAGCCGAGGAGCACCTCCGAAGTGTAGCCCAGGCTCTCTGCCTTCTCTCTCCAAGCAGCCTGCTTCCTCTTGGTGTCTCGATAGAGCCTGTGTCCCTTCCGCCAAAGATATTCATTCTCCCTCAGCCACTCCAGCACCTCCTTCTCATGTTCTTCTATGGTGTATTGCCTCCTCTCCCGTTCACGCATCTGCCTCTTTCTCCCTTTGGCAGGGCCATATGGACCCTCATCAGAAGGGCTTTGAGGTTGTAGGGGCTGCTCCTCCACACCACCACCACCAGCAGCAACAACAGTAGCAGCAAAAGCAGCACCAGCAGCACCAGGAGCACCAGCAGCACCAGGAGCTCCAGCAGCACCAGGAGCACCAGCAGGACCAGCAGGACCAGGAGCAGTGCCAGCAGAGTAAGCACCAGCAGGACCAGCAGGACCAGGAGCAGTGCCAGCAGAGTAAGCATCAGCAGAAGTACCAGCACCAGGAGCAGTGTCAGCAGAGTAAGCACCAGCAGAAGCACCAGCACCAGGAGCAGTGCCAGCAGAGTAAACACCAGCAGAAGCACCACCACCAGAAGCAGCATTAGCAGAAGCACCACCACCAGAAGCAGCATCAGCAGAAGCACCAGCACCAGAAGAGTGAGCCGGGGCAGCAGAAGCCCCAGCAGAAGCAGAGTCAGGGCCAGGGGGTGGGAGGGTGTCCCTGTCCCTTTTGCCAGGGCTGGCAGCAGAGGCTTCCATTTCTTCCCCATGGTTGTTGGGTTGCTGGCTGGCTGGCTGGCTGGCTGGCAATCTGTGTCTGGAAGCAGGTCTTTCCTCTGAATGGTGACCTGCTTGCAAGTTGCTTCCCTTTATATCCGCGGGGTGATGCAATGCATCCTCCCCGCATGGGCAGTGAACGCTAGGCATCCGCTAGGCATCCGCTAGGCATCCGCTAGGCATCCGCTAGGCATCCGCTAGGCATCTACTAGGCTTCTGCTCTGCATTCACTTCATCCACTCGGCATCCGCTCTGCATCTGCTCTTTCCATTCCACGTCCGCTTTGCTGTGCTCCCCCAGAAGCTTTGCGGATGTGTCATCCGCTTTCCATCCGCCCTATGTCCTCCCCTCGTCCATTCCTTTCTATGTTGTCCGCTCTGGTTATGCAAATTCGGGGCACTTTTGAGAGTGGATAACAACGGATGGAACATTTTGCTCGTCCGCTGTGTCCTTTGTACAAACGTTTTGCATCCGTCGGCCAGTGTGACAGGGCTTTTAGCTTTTGATGTGTATACCAAGCAGAGGTGCTATTCAGCAGATTCTGACCAGTTCTGGAGAACCGGTAGCAGAAATTTTAAGTAGTTCAGAGAACTGGCAAATAGCACCTATGACTGGAGATTTTATAGTATCCTTCCCCTGCCATACCCACCAACCCATGCCCACAGAACTGGTAGCAAAAAATTTGAACCCCACCACTGATACCAAGTACTATTCCACAGGGGGACTGGAGATGCAGAAAACCTCACCTAGTGTCATACCCTTGTTAGAGTCGGACTCTGAGGGAGAAGAGGAACAGCCTACAAGGAGTGGAAGTGTGGCTCTGGAGGTTGTGGCTGGGGAAGGGCAGAGGCCAGCTGGGCAGTCAGAGGAAGAACCAGGCCCATCCCCTGTTCATCCTAGGATATGCAGGGATGAACGGAGAAGGGAGCAACATGGCTTACAAGAGAGGAAGCAGCCATGATCCCCCTCATTGGTTGCAGCTGGGGGGAATAGTATTCATGATTGTTACAGAGCAGGAGACATGGTTGGGAGCAGTGAACAATTCTCCACAAATTCAACTAAAGGAGGACTTCTCTTTGGTATGTGAAGGTGACAGGATTAAGCCATCTCCTTTTGCATTTGTAAAACCATAGCATGAACATTGTCCTGCGATGCCCATCAACTTCTACAATTCTACAATTGCAAACCAACAACTTCTGCAATTGCAAAGCAACATTCCTGATGGACGATGACAGCAGCTGGAAATGGGGTCTCTACTGAAATGGGTGTTTGCAAATACTGGCAATATCTCTACAGAATCAGGTGAAATCAAACTTCTCTGGAAGACATAGCTAAGGAACATCTTGATCTGAGCAAGAGCCCTTACACATTTTTTGAGGAGAACATATTTTTCTTAACAATACAGATAGCCCCCTGCTTTTGGAATTTAATTAATACTAAGAGAGAAAGTGCCTCCTGCCTCTGTTGCATAGTTACAGTTCAAAAAATGGCAAGGCAGTTCTACAGCCACAAAGCCAAAGGGGACTTGCCACTGATGTGGTTCCTAAAAGGACAGACATCTCTGAAAAGAAACACAGTTCCAGCACATCTGGGCACATGAGCAAACAGACAAGCATCCGGCATGGTAACTTCTATGTAAAGATAATGCTCATCTTTAAATCCAGACCACATAGTGCCTTGCTTAATTAAAGACTGACGGGCAAACTCAAAGAATAATTCATTATAGAGCCTTTAATAATTGAAACATGCCTCTCCCTACCAGATCTCAATCTATAGGATGAAACAGAATTGGCTCTGGAAATGCTTTCAAAGGAAAAGAGAACATTGGTGCAATTCTCCTGGGCAGAATGGGATTGCGTTTACACATAATGAATTAGGAGATATCTCTCTGAGCTCAACATCCTCCTTTTCCCAGCTCTGTCTTCACTCCAGAAATCTGCAGCCTCTAATACTTTTTTTGAATCTCAATAGAATTTAGTCTCTTCCTCAAGAGAAATTTCTCCCAGGGAACTTTCCCAGTTGAGATTAGAAGATAGAATAACAGAGTTGGAAGTGACTTTGGAGGTCTTCCAGTCCAACCCCCTGATCGAGCAGGAGACCCTGTACCCGTGATGGCAAACCTATGGCACGCATGTCACAGGTGAGATGGCATGCCAAGCCATTTGTGCGGGCACATGAGCCCCAGCCAAATTTACCTGCACTGCGAATGCGCATGCCTCCCAGCTGATTTTTGACCCATTTGAAGCAGTTTTCAGCCTCCCAGAGGCTCATGGGAAGCCTCTGCAGCCTTAAAGCCCCTGTCACACTGCACCAACGGATGGAAAGAGGATGTAAAACGGAGAGAAACACTTGCCATCCGTTGATTAACACGATGCATCCGTTCTGTATTCACTGCCTCCGTTTTGCTTCCTCTCTATCCGTCCAGCATCCGTTTATTGACGTTTCATCCGCTCAGAAAGTTTTGAGCTGCTCAAAACTTTTGAGTGGAAAATGTATCCAATTCGTCCGTTCTGCATCCGCTACGCATCCGCTAGGCATCCGTTCTGCATCCATTATGCATCCGCTATATCCGCTAGGCATCCGCTGGGCATCTGCGCAACTCCATCCGCTCCAGCGGTAAACGGACGCAGGGAGGAAGCGGAATGGACATGGAACGGATGCAGAACGGATGCCTAGAGGATGCAGCATGGAAACAAAGCATGTAGAATGGAAAAAACGTTCGCAGTGGGGACCTATCTCGGATATTAAGGATGTCTAGAGGATGCCTAGAGGATGGAAAAGGACACCTCGGGGAAAACCTATACTGCCTATAAAAAGGGGGAGCAACTCATCTGGATCTCCCTTTCAGAACAGCAGCCCTGCGGTGCAGACCTCTGCAGCCTTCATCTGCCTCTTCCTCTTCCACAGCATCCAGTCATGTCCACCGTGGATCGTAACAAAGTCCTTTTGGCAGCCACCATCCTTCTGCAACAGTACGAAGCCATCTACAGGCTCTATGAACTCTACTATGGGAAGAAAAAGAGGCGGCCAAGAAGCATCTGGGTACGAAGATGGTTCACCAGAAGAGCAGAGGACGGACTGTACAACAAGCTGATGGTGGAGCTCAGGAACGAAGACACTCGTGTATTCCAGAACTTCATGAGGATGCCTCCAGCCATTTTTGACGAAGTTGTGCAGCGGCTGACACCCAGGTTGACCAAGGCAAACACCAACTTCCGACCCAGCCTGGAACCTGGGCTTAAGGTGGCACTCACTCTGCGCCACCTGGCCTCAGGGACCACCTACAGGAGCATGCAGTATGGCTGGAGGGTGCCACACAATACCATCAGCACTGTGGTCAGAGAAGTGGTGCAGGCCATCATCGAAGAATACAAGGAGGAGCTCCTCCAGTGCCCCTCCACTGAAGAAGGATGGAAGAAAGTTGCAGAGCAGTGGTATCATAGGTGGAACCTCCCCCACACCGTTGGAGCCATCGATGGTAAGCACGTGGCCTGCAAAGTGCCAGCCAACTCAGGGTCCTCTTATCACAACTACAAGGGCTTCTTCAGCATCATCCTCTTCGCCATGGTCGATGCTGACTACAAGTTCATGTACATAGATGCTTCAGGCTACGGCTCATCTTCAGATGCCCAGGTATACAATGCCAGTGTACTCAAGGAGGGGCTGGAACGCAACCTCATCATGGGCTTCCCAGATCCAGAACCCCTGCCCAACGACACGCAAGATGTGCCCTACTTCATCGTGGGGGATGACGTCTTCTCCCTCACAACCTACCTCATGAAGCCCTACACCTCCAAATACCTCACCCGTGAAGAGAGGATCTTCAACTAAAGGCTGTCCAGGGCAAGGCGGGTGGTGGAGAACACCTTTGGCATCCTGGCCAACAGGTTCCAGGTACTTCTCACCACCATGCAGCATCGCCCAGAGACCGTGAGGAGGATCGTGGAAGCTTGCTGCATCCTGCACAATCTCATGCGCACCCACTACCCAGTCTTGCAGAACAGGCTCGTGGACCTCCAGCAAGGCAATGGGGACATGGAGCCTGGGGAATGAAGGCAAGGGCGAAACCTGATAGACACTGAGGATGTGCAAGGCCACAACAGAGCCTCACGTGAAGGGAAGAAGCAGCACAACCTCCTGAGACACTGGTGCAACTCCCCAGCTGGAGCAGTGGAGTGGCAAGATAGGATGATAGATGATTAATGGATGCTTCCTTCAGCCTGTGTCATCACACGGATGAGATTGGGCCATGTATGTTGGGTGGGCCTACAATGAACAGGGCATTTAATAAAGAGTTGTGTTTATGTTGACATGTGTGGATGATTGATTACATTGTTATTGATAATAAAGGGCCATAGGTGTGGCACCTGGGAGGGTGGACCATCCAGTCCCACGATGCTTGCACTGGAGGTTTATCTATCCCACAGCTATTACCCATTCCAAAGGTATCCCTGCCCATCCTACTGCTATCTCAACCCATCCCACTGCTATCTTAACCCATCCCACTGCTATCTTAACCCATCCCACAAGCATGCAAAGGCTTAAACCATTTCTAAAAGTTTCCAGCAAGACTTTATTAAAAAAAAAGAAATGAAGCAAGTGTGTGAATCAAAACTAGACTTTATTAACAACAAGCTATAAAACAAAAATGAGTCTCTGGCACTCCTCTTGGTCGCTCAGTTTCATGGGTGAAGGGTCCAGGTGCTGTGGAGGTGGCTGGTGCTGGAGTGCTTGTCATCAGCTCCTCCAGAAGCAGAAGCAGCAGAAGCCCCAGCCCCAGAAGAGCGAGCCCGTGCTGCAGAAGCTCCAGCAGAACCAGAGTGAGGGCCAGGGGGCAGGATGCTAGCCCTGTCCCTCTTGCAAGGGCTGGCAGCAGATGGCTGAGGCTTGCTGTGCTTCTGCATGGTGGTGGGGTTGCTGGGTGGCAGGGAGGCTGGCAGGAACCAAGGCTGGCAGGAAGGCTGGCAGGGAGGCGGCCACCAAGGCTGGCAGAAAGGCTTGCAGGCAGGCAGGCACCAAGGCTGGCAGGCTGGCAGGCACCAAGGCTTGCAGGAAGGCTGGCAGGCAGGCTGGCAGGCAGGCAGGCACCAAGGCTTGCAGGCAGGCAGGCACCAAGGCTGGCAGGAAGGCTGGCAGGGAGGCAGGCACCAAGGCTGGCAGGCAGACATGAACCAAGGCTGGCAGGAAGGCAGGCAGCAAGGCTGGCAGACAGACTGGCTGGCAGCAAGGCTGGCAGGCAGGCAGACAGCAAGGCAGACAGCAAGGCTTGCAGGCAGGCATGCAGGCAGGGCAGGCAAGGCTGTCAATCCGTCCGGCAGCAGGTCTTTCCTCTGAATGGTGACCTGCTTCCGAGCTGCTTCCCTTCTATCCGCGGGGCTTACGCAATGCATCCTCCCCACATGCACAATTAACGCTAGGCATCCGTTAGGCTTCTACTGTGCATCCGCTGTACATCCGCTGTGCATCTGCTTCATCCGTTCCGTGTCTGCTCTGCATCCGCTTCATCCATTCGGCGTCCGCTTTGCTGAGGTCCCCTGGAAGCCTTGCGGATGTGTCATCCGCTCCCATCCGCTTCCATCCGCTGGGCTTCCATTCTGCATCCGCTTTCCATCTGCCCTGTGTCTGTTTCTGTCTGTGTTATCCGCTCCAGTTATGCAAATTTTCGCAAATTTTTCTCATCCGTTGTGTCCTTTTTACTAACGTTTTGCATCCGTTGGGCAGTGTGACAGGGCCTTAAGAGACAGAAAAACAGAAATACTGGAATTGCCTGTTTTCAGCCTCCGTAGGGCCTCTGGAGACATGAGGAAATCATTTTTACCCTCCCGGGGGCTTGAGGGAAGCCCCTGCAGCCTTTGGAGGCTGAAAAACGGGCCCATTTTGGCACTTCTGGTATTTCCAGAAGGCCCGTTTTTCAGCCACCTGAGGCTGCAGGGGCTTCCCTTGAGCCTCAAACAGACCGAAAATCAGCTGGGAGGCACACACATGAGCAGTGCAGGTAAGGGGGTGGGGGTTGTGCATGCATGCTCGGGGGGGGCAGGGCGCATTGCATTGTGGGTGCTGGCATGCACGCTCGCTGTTGTGTGCGTGCTTCCGGCACACCACAACAAAAAGGTTCACCATCACTGCCCTATTTCATTTCAGACAAATGGCTATCCAGTCTCTTTTTGGAGGCCTCCAGTGATGGAGAACCCACAACTTCTGAAGGCAAGCTATGTCTAGGCAGTCATGGAGGCTTCAGAGAATATAGAGAATGCTAGTAGATGGGCCATCTAGCATGCTAAATGTTGACATGTGCAAGCCACACATGACATTATATGATCAAATTATCTTTCCTGCTCCAGATCATGCATGTTTGTGAGATTGCCTCCCCGCTTTAAAAAAAAAAAAAAAACCCAGTCCAAATCTAAAAACAGACTGATCCACAGTAGAAACCCTCTACATTCATGTGACCTGGACCGTGCAGTGTATATGTAAGGCAATGATTATGTTTGTGCATCGTGCTAAACCCGAATGTGATTCATAAACCACAATGGCCAGAGTTCATGCAGAACTACTTCCATTTTACTTAACTAAAAGTTAATTTTACTCTGTGTTTTTACCTTTCAATATTATGCTTTTATTTTATCGAGGTGTCTTGAGCATATCTTACGCATATCACCATAGCACCAAGGGGATCAGAAGGGGGGATTCAAAAGCCTTCTTTAATCTCTGCTCCCCTCAAGAATATGGAGATCAAGGAAGGAAACTATTATTAGGAACAAAACAGCAATGCTCCAATTCTGTCCCTTTTTTAAAAAAAAAATCACTTTGATACTTTAAAAATAAGATATTTTTTAAAAAAAATTAAACCTAAACAAGGTGCTGCTGAGTTGGCCCACTTGTGTCACATAGGAAGATACTTTTTATGTAAAATAAAAGAGACATACAGTGTATGTACTGTATGTATACACTTATGCAGTCTTAGTTTGTATTCACAGAGGAATAATAGCAGTGGTCGGATTCAATTTTTTTTACTACCGGTTCTGTGAGCGTGGCTTGGTGGGCCTGGATACTGCAAAATCCCCATTCCCTCCCCACTCCTGGGGGAAGGTTACTGCAAAATCTCCTGCCCTCCCCACCTCACTAACCTGCTTTCCAGCTCCGTTCTCCTGTGCAGGGCAACAAAAGAAGACCCAGACAATTAGCTGGGACTCGGGAGGCAGAGAAGAGATTGAGTTGGCAGGGCCAGTCAGAGGTGGGATTTGCCAGTTCTCTGAACCACTTAAAATTTCTGCTACCGGTTCTCCAGAACTGGTCAGAACTGGCTGAATACCACCTTGGGATAGTTTCATGACCACGTGAAGTGATAGTACTCCTTTATACTCTACTGGTGAGGCCACATTTGGAATATTGAGTCCAGTTTTGGTCATCATGGTACAAAAAAAGATAGAAAAAGTGCAGAGGAGAGCAACAAAGGAGACTGGAGGCAAAACTTTACATTGAGCAATTTCAGGAACTATGTTGACTCTAGTCTAATAAAGAGATGGACTCATTCAATTTCATTGTACTATGTTGTGCATTGACAATAAAGGTTTCATTTGATTTGGGTGACATGATAGTAGCACTTGAGGGCAGAACATGAAGTAACAGATGGAAACTAATCAATGAGAGAAGCAATGTAGAACTAAGGAGAAATTTCCTAGCAGTGAGGACAATTAATCAGTGGAACGGCTTACTTCCAGAAATTGTGGGTGGGATGGCTTGCCTTAAGAAGTTGTGGGTGCTCCATTACTGGAATTTTTCAAGAAGAGGCTGGGCAGCCATTTGTCTGGAATAGTATATGGTCTCCTGCTTGATCAGGAGGTTGGGTTAGAAGACCTCCAAGGTCCCTTCCAACCCTACTATTTACAATGATCTTGACTCATCTCCCACATATACAAACTCAGGCATTCACAGGTACACATAACATGGCTATGGGTTCATTCAAGTTGCTTGACTTAATCACCTGGTTTACCCATTGTGGGAAAGTTGCATAAGTCACACGAAGCCATAAATCAACTCTACTGGCTGGGTTTGTACTAGGTTAGCACTAGTTACTGTTAGGTTTTAAAAGGTAAAGGTTCCCCTTGCACATCCATGCTAGTAGTTTCCGGCTCTAAGGGGCGGATGCTCATCTCCATTACATAGCCAAAGAGCCAGCACTGTCTGAAGACGTCTCCGTGATCAGGTAGCCAGCATGACTAAATGGCAAAGGCACATGGAACACTATTTCCTTCCCACCAAAGTGGTCCCTATTTTTCTACTTGCATTTTTTTTTTACATGCTTTCAAACTGCTAGGTTGGCAGAAGCTGGGGCAAGGAATGGGAGCTCACTCTGTTACGTGGCACCAAGGATTCGAACCGCTGAACTGCTGGCCTTTCTGATTGACAAGCTCAGCATCTTAGCCACTGAGCCACCACACCCCTGTACTGGTAGGTTTATTTACATGGAGCAGCCAGCAGCCAAGTGGTTGAATGGATCATGGGTTAGTGATGGTACTCAGCTTTTGAAGGTACAGTGTTCTGTTCCCATTTGATGTAGAGTTCTAGTTTCCTCAACATGGTAGCTTCCAGAACTAATAGCTGGCTGAGGACTATGGGATCTGACATCCATACCCCTGGAGGGTATCAGATATGCACCAGATAGGAGAGATTTCTCTAGATACACACACACAAAGCAAACAATTTGCTTCTTTTCTCTCATATTAGGCACTAAAGTGCTTCAGTGTGGCTCTTCTATTTTTGATCTATTTCTTTAATTCACTTTGTGAGTCTTTTTAATCTTTTTATTATTGTTGCTCAGTGTTCTGATTCAGTTTTTAAGTATGCCAAACAATTGGCAAATTGCTGGAAAAATCCAGGAGGAGGTAGCCATATTCCCGGAACGCAAGTCATTCATGAACTAATTTCTTTTCTTTTTTTTTCTTTATAAAGAGAAAACCAATTTTAAAATGAAAAAAGAAGGCTGAAAATTACCCAGTGCCCCCAAAGACTGAAGAAATACTTTGATGATGACGATGATTTGCAGTCTCTGATAAAAGCTGTGTGACCTTGAATAATTGAATAAACAAAATAGCTTAGTTTTAACAATGAAGACAGCAATTTTCTCATTCTTCTGTGAGGAATTAATTAAATGTAGTCAGATCTTCTCTTCTGAGCAAGAATTAATTGAATATATCACATCTCTATTGTGCTGTAGGAGATGACCAGGCTAAGGCCGAGGGAGGGGTCAAATGCGTCATCAGTCATGAATTCTTCATGCTCATAAGAGATCTAAGTCCAATCCATCTTGAATCCCCTTCTTCTGTTCATTTCCCTTGACTGCTAGTTGGCCAGATTCTTGTAGAGAGCTTAAGTTTGTAATAAATCTTAATACTCATTTGAACTGCTTGAATCTCCTGATTTCCCTGGCACTTGACAGATGCATCGGTTACAAGTTTGCTTCCCAGTCCAATTCAAGGTACTATTTTTAAAGCCCTATATGGCATGGGTCCAGGATATCTGAAGACAGTGGTGGGATTCAATTTTTTTTATTACCAGTTCTGTGGCCGTGGCTTGGTGGGCATGGCTTGGTGGGCATGGTAGGAAAAGGATACTGCAGATCTCCATTCCCTACCCACCCCACCCACAGTCCTAAAGGGACTCCTACTGATTATCTGACTGTGTTGCCTTTGTGCCATGCCTTGGGTCATCACATATGCCAATATGACATGCCTAATAAAATTATACTTTAAGAAACATGCCTGCCTTGGAGTTTTGATTCCATTGGGTGTGCTACTTGGAACCCTGACATATATGGTATTAGAATAGAGCTGGAAGGGACCTTGGGGGTCTTCTAGTCCAACCCCCTGCTCAAGCAGGAGATTCTATAGCATTTCAGACAAGTGGCTGTCCAGTCTCTTAAAAACCTCCAGTGATGAAGCACCTAAAATTTCCAAAGGCAAAAATGTCTTTAATAAAAAAAATTAATAGTCTTTCAAATGGTCTAAGCCTTTCTCCAAAGCCTGCATCTTGCAAAATATGATTTTTAAAAAGATAGATGAATTGCAGTAAGTCACATTAATTCTGATTGTGAAGGCTCCCCAGCCATTGATAAATCTCTATGGAGTGGGAGGTTGTTTTATTTTTTCCCCCCCTCCTCCTCCTTTGGAAGTTAAAAGAAAAATCTTTGCTGCCAATCTGGGGGTGTAATCATGCATGATAACATAATCACACAAATGTCACAATTACCTAATGCACACATTTTGACAGCGTTGCTGTAGTTGTCACCAGATGGAATTTGTACAAAAGGCAATTCTTTTTTTTTTTCCCTTTTGCTTTTTATAAGTGAGGATGTCAATATGTCAGATGGCAAAATAAATCCTGTAACGGCCTCTGGAATAAATGTTGATCAGAGCGTACATGTTTGGAAACAGTAAAAGTTCTCATAATTTCCCTGTGAAAAATCCAGTCACTGCTGAGAATTCATTACTGTCCTTTAATTGTTATGAAGACATTTGTAATGTATGGTAAATGAAGCTTAATTGCAAGCGTACTGACTTGTTATAATTATCTTGTTACTTAGCGATTAAATCTTTTAGGAAATTAAAGAAGAATTTAAGACTTGCCATAAACAGGTATCAACCCACAGAATCTTGGGAGTCGGAAGGTGCCCTTAAGGACATTAAATCCAACCTGCTGTGAGTTTATTTCTTTATTGTGTCTTCCAGACTATATTGACTCTTGACCACTGTTTGGGTAAGTTCCTGCAGTTTTCTTGGCAAAGGTTTTTTAAAAAGTGGTTTGCTGTGGCTTCCTTCCTTGGGGCAGAGGGACAGTGACTCCGCTGGCTTCATATCTAAGGTGGGTCTAGAACAGTGGTGGGATTCAAAGATTTTTACCACCATTTTGGTGGGCGTGGCTTGGTGGGTGTTCCGTCCATAAAAGAAGCGCGGTAGACCGGGTTCCAACAAATAACTCTTTATTAGTTAACAGCAACAGTAATGGAACATTGGCTCAAGCTGCGGCAGCCCTTTTTATAGAGTCTTCCCTGCCGGTTTGGAGCCAATGACATTGTTTTAACTTTGCTGCCTTTGAGTGGCTCCTTGGATTGGAAACTTCCAAATTATACAGAACAGTGGGTATACTTTGCACGCATGCCCACACTTTGCATGTGCATGTGCGCCAAATGCACACTTTGCACAAGCTCAGAGGCATTCCAACTCACCTCCTGCAAGCCTGCACTCTCCCTGTCACTTCAGCAGCTGCCATGCAGCATTCTGCTGTGCTGCGTAAAGCAGCTGTGCTTCAAAAGCAGGGAATAAAGGTGAGTATGGGAGCCCGGGCAGGCAGGTGGGCCCAATAGCAGAATGGTGGAGAGAATCGGTTCGGTCTCTGCTGCTCATCAGCACTACTGGCTCAGCAGAACCGGGCCGAACCAGTAAAATACCACCACTGGTCTAGAACTCATGATCCCTCAATTTCTCACCTGACGCTTTCACCACTACACCAAAGCTGGGTTGTTGTGGGTTTTTTTGCTTGTTTGTTTTTACTGAATGCAGCAATCCAAATTAAAGCTTTCTTAATAAAAGACTATTTAGCCTGTACTCAGAATTAGCAAAAAGAACATGGAAATTAGAGTTGGAGGCCTTCTAGACCAAATCATTTGCCCATGACTTTATACCATTCCGGACAAATGGTTGTTCAATTTTTTTCCTTGAAAACCTCCAGTAATGGTGCACTGATAACCTCTGGAGGCAAGTTATTCCACTGATTAATTCTTCCCATTGTCAGGAAATTTCTCCTTAATTCTAGGTTGGATCTCTCTTTAAAGATCGCCCACCCATTGCTTCTTGTCCTGTCTTCAGGTGTTTTGGAGAGTAGATCTCCCTCTGTACCAGCCCTTCAAATAGTGGAAGACTGCTATCATGTCACCCCTAGTCTTTCTCTTTGTTAAACTAGGTAGTCCTACTTCCCTCATACCAGGTAGTCCTCAACTTACAGCAGTTCAGTTCGTGAGTTCAAAGTTACAACGGCATTGAAAAAAGCAACTTATGACCACTTTTCACACAGCCATTGCAGCATCCACATCGTCATGTGATCAAAATTCAGACTGACTCATATTTATGACGGTTGCAGTGTGCTAGGTTCTTGCGTTTCCCCTTCTGCAATTTTCTGACAAGCCAAGTCAATGGGAAAACAACTCTGTTAATAAATGTAATGATTCACTTAACAACTGTGGCAACCCAGATCGTAAAATGGTGCCAAACTCACTTAACAAACATCTCACTTAGCAGCAGAAATTTTGGGTTCAATTGTGGTCATAAGTCGAGAACTGCCTGTAGCCATAACACTCAGTTGGAATCTGCCTTCCTGTTCTTGTAATGTAAGATTGTTTCCTCACATTCTGGGATGATGAAGAAAAGGTCTTGGGTATCTGGATGTGACCTCTTCAGCTCCTTGCGAAGTGCCATAATATCCCATGCAGCCCAGGGGTATGATTCAACTGGTGTATCAACCAGTTTGGCTTTGCACACATGCGCAAAAGGTTTGTTACTGACCTCCTGCAATCCTGCACTCTACCTGTGTCTTCAACAGCTGATGCGCAGCAATTCTGCTGAGCTACACAAAGCAGCTGAGTTTGAAAACCAGGAAGTAAAGGTCAGAATAGAGGCCAGGCAGGCAGGCAGGCCCAGCAGCTGACTTTTGGAGTGAACCGCAGACCTGCCAACCCCTGATAAAGGAAAATCTGGAGACCCATGAAAAAAAATCTGGAGATTCTATAAAAAATAGTGAGATTCTATTTTTTCCCCGATCAAGATTAAACAAACCCCTTTTCCATTGAGGAAAGTCATTAACAGTTTATTTAAATGTTTTATTTGTGTTCCCTGTTGTAAGAAGATGCAGCTTGCTTTCTTCTATTGAAAAATCACCATCTCTTTTCGCCATGTTTATACGATTGCAATCGCTTTCCGGCGCTGAACTTACAAAGACTACTGGGAAACTAGCCTAGTTCCCAGGGCCTACTCCCTTTTCAAAATGACACACGAAGAAAAACAATTACCGTATATACTCGCATATAAGCCGACCCCCAATTTTTTTTCAAAAAAAGCATTTTAAATTCAGCGTGAGATTGAGGAGCCTTGTCGTGAGACTATGAGAAATGACATAAAATCGTGAGACTCACGGCAGAACTGTGAGAGTTGGCAGGGCTGGAACCGGTTCGCTCACAGATGATCCTTGGAGCGACCGGTTCTGCTGAACTGGGCCAAACCGGTGAAATACCACTTCTGATGCAGCCTTCCCTCAGTCTTCTGGAACAGCTTGCCTTTGAAAAGTTGTGGGATGAATGTCTGGAAGCTTTCAAGAAGAGACTGGGCCACCATCTGTCAGAAATGGTGTAGGGCAGTGGTGTCAAACTCAAGGCCTGGGGACTGGATTTGGCCCACAGGATGCTTAGATCTGGCCCGTGTACTGCTCTGGAAACAGCAAAGGACTGGCCCATGGGGCCTTTGCCAACAAAAACAGAACTCAGGGATGCTGCACAGGGCCCACCCAGGTTCTGTTTTCAGACATGAGAGCCTCCTGCAGCCCTTTGTCCACGAAAATGGAGCTCAGAGTGGCTGCACGTGGCCTGTCCAGGGTCTATTTTTGGACACAACAGCCTCCTACAGCCCTCTGCCAGTAAAAACAGAGGCCCGGGGAGGCTGTACTCTCCAGTTTCACTGACAGAGGGCTGCAGGAGGATGTCGCTGCAGAAAATGGAGCCTCTACAAGTGACCTGGAGCTGGGCAGTCCCACCCTGACCATGCCCCCCCAACCACCACCCTTGTCTCCCCGAGAAAAAACAGAACCCTGATGTGGCCCTAATTAAAATCAAGTTTGACACCCCTGGTGTAGGGTCTCCTGCCTGGGTGGGAGGTTGGACTGGATGACCTACAAGATCCCTTTCAACTCTGTTAATCTGTTCTATTCTCTTTCTGTAGCACACCTTCTGAGGTTTCCAAATTTCTCTTTGCAAAGTTAATAGGGGAGCCCTGTTAGTCTAGGGTAGCAAAAAACAAATTGGAACCTCATGACAATTTTTCTGATTAACAAATTTGTTGAAACACCTGGAGCTCACTTCCTCAGATGCAGACTGGAGGAATGATAGAGGATTTAAATTGGAGTGAGGTGGGTGGAAGAAGAAGAGGAAGATCAAGCAATTATGCTAATGAAGGCTACCAGTGAGACAGATTGCCAATGCCTTATCAATTACCCACTCTAATGTGTAAAAAACCCATCGTGGTGCCACTCTATGCATCTGAGGCAAGAGCTACAACTCATTAAAATGGATGCTTTTTAGTAAGAGTGGCTGGTTGGAAAAGGTGCTATTAGACTCCTTCGGCTATCTGGCAAAACTCAATTTTCAGTTCAGTCCTTTCTTGCCCTTCTCTCATCCTGTTCTAGTGGTTTTTTTTTTTTTTAATATGGAGTTCAGAATGAGACAAAATTTAATACACCAAGATTCTGTCAGTGTGGCCTCACAAGCTTTGTCAAAAAGTCAAGTTAGTGGCTATCAGAATCACAGGGATTGAAGGGATCTTGGAGGTCTTCTAATCTAGCCCCCTGACCAAACAAGAGACCTTATAAGAACCCAGATAAAAGGATGTCCAATCTTTCCTTGAAAGCCTCCAGTGATGGAGCACCCACAACTTTTGAAGGCAAACTGTTCCACTGATTAATTGTTCTTGTTGACAGCAAATTTTTCTTCAGTTTCAGGTTGGATCTCTCTTTGATGACCTTCCACCCATTACTTTTCATCCTGCCCTCAGGTACTATGGAGAATAAATTGACCCCCTCTTCTCTATGCCAACCCCATAAGTACTGGAAGACAGCTATCATGTCACCCATAAATCCTTCTTTTGGTTAGGTTTGACATACCTATTTCCCTTAACTGTTCATTATACGGTTTAGCCTCCAGACCCCTTATGATGACCACATCTGTGTCATGTTGCATGTAGAAAAGGAGGCAAAGCTTCATCTGTACAGTTGTGGTTGCCATCTTTATTTTTAAAATCCCTTCTGGATGTGCCTCTTCATAAAGTTCTCCAAAGTTTTCTCCCCAAAGAATTGGTCCTTAAAAACTTCCTTTGGATTTTTTTTTTCTTGAAGACATTTTGCTTCTCATTCAGGAAGCATTCTCAGTTCTGACTGAAATTGGTGGGATTCAAATTTTTTTACTACCAGTTCTATGGGCATGGCTTGATGGGCATGGTGTGACTTGGTGGGGAGGGCAGGGAAAGGTTACTGCAAAATCCCCATTCCCTCCCCACCCTATTAACCTGCTTTCCAGCTCTGTTCTCCTGTGCCAGGCATCAAAAGAAGACCCAACCAATCAGCTGGGACTCGAGAGGCAGAGAATAGATGGGGGCCAGGCCAGTCAGAGGTGGGATTTGCCAGTTCTCTGAACCACTTAAAATTTTTGCTACCAGTTCTCCAGAACTGGTGGGAACCTGCTGAATACCACCTCTGGACTAAATGCTGGAGAACCGAGGATGCTTCTTGGATGAGAAGTGAAATATCTTCAAGGAAAAACAAAACAAGTCCAGCTGTCTTTGAAAAAAAAAACACCACTGAAACAACCATGCCTGGATGATTAAGAATCTCCATCGATGTCCTTAAGGAAAGAACTTATCCAAGTTTTTCCAAACGTCTTTAGGAAGAAGTTGATATTGCTGTCAATGAAGCAGAATGCTTGCCTATATCAATTGAAAAAAATGTATCTTCTTGCTGGGATTGCCC
Organism: Laticauda colubrina; assembly: GCA_015471245.1. Lineage (NCBI taxonomy): Eukaryota > Metazoa > Chordata > Lepidosauria > Squamata > Elapidae > Laticauda > Laticauda colubrina. The sequence continues at coordinate 7,560,375 of BLBF01000077.1, read as the reverse complement.
CACCTAAGATCAGGAGAGAAGTAGCAACGGATGCTGAGAGAATCAAGCAAGAGAATGAGGACATCTCTGAATGGACAGGTGCCCCAAACCTGCCAACTCAGATCTAGGAATAAGAACAAATAACCTTGAGGGTAAACAAGAACAAAACTGAATCAAAAGATAGAGGAAGGAAACCATTGAGCAAGAAGTAATATTAAAGGAGGATATGGCTGCAGGATCTGACCTCTTTTATACTACTTGGAGGACCTGAATGGGTTGAGAATTGGAGGGCCTAAAGTGTAAAACCAACTCACTCAAGTGGAGACAACACACTGTGTGAATGTGGAGAGACACAGAAGCCAGCCGATCTGCTGGTATGTCGGCTAGTACCAGAAACATGTACTGATAATGACTTATTTTGGTCCAAAGACAAAGCCAAGAATGTGGCTACATTCTGACAGTTTAATGTTTGAGCTAAAAGAAAGAAAGAAAAAAGGAGAAGGAGGAGAATGGGATGCACGAGAACATATTTGAAATGAAGGCCCCTCTTCTCCCCCCAAATCCTATCCAACTGAAGAATTGGAGAGAATAAACTCAGTGTTTTACAGAAATCTGAAAACAGACTCCTGGTATTGCATTTGGCATTTCCAAAGCTGCAGACAAAGGCTCTTAGCTAACACACAAAGTGTGCAATAAGCACCTTTTTTGTTGTTTAGGCCTCCAGAAGATTACATTATTCGCTCAGGGAAATATTTCAAAGCATTCTGGTGTGGCTTTATGGCTTTTTCATTAGGCTGTTTTGTAATGTCTGTTTGTTTGACTGAACAGAGGATGTACAACAGCGAATGTGGAGGGAGGAGAATTAAACATAACATGGTAAATATTCTGCCACATAGAAAGTGGATAGTTTTCTGTTATTAGAAAAGTGCAAATATGGGAAAATTCATGGCAGGCAGGACCAAGCCAAGCGAAAAAAAAAAAAGAATTGGTGGTGGTGTCCTATGTTGTTTTGGGTCTGGTGTTGGTTTTCGTGGCTGGGACTCATTTGTTGGTGAGGGCTAGTTTCCAGATGTCTGGTAGGCAGGAGGTATCATCCCGTTTATTCATATTATGGGGGTGTTTCTCTATTTCAATGACTTCCCTGATTATTCAGTGTTCAGTGTTGGATATGAATTTAATTCCTTCGAAATTAATTTCATGTCCTGTGGCTTTAAAGTGCTGAAAGAGGGAGGAAGTATTTTCTTCTTTTCTGACTGCGTTTTTGTGTTCTGTGATGCGTGCATTTATTCTCCTGTTGGTTTGTCCAACGTATATGGCTGGGCAATTGTTGCATGGTATTTCATAAACTCCTTGGTTTTCTAACTGGATCTTCTCTTTGGGATTTCTTAGGATGTTGGCTATTTTTTGGTCAGTGTTGAAGGCTGTCCTGATATTGGTTTGTGGAGAATTTTGCTGATTTTGTCAGTTAATATCCAACACTGAAAACTCCAGCAAGAGAATAATCAGGGAAGCCATTGAAATAGAGAATCACCCCCATAACATGAATAAACGGGATGATACCTCCTGCCCACCAGACATCTGGAAACTAGCCCTCACCAATAAATGAGTCCCAGCCACAAAAACCAACACCAGACCCAAAACAGCACGGGACACCACCGCCAATCCCCCTCATCTGACCCAGCCCAAACCCATCCTATAAACGAAAGACAACCACCATCCAGAAAACAGACCACGGCTGCTTCGCCAGCTGTCGCACCCCAGTACCACAAAATCAAACAAGCTGACATACGCCAAGAACACAGACCCAGATCTCAAACTGGAAGCCAGACCAAAACCCAGAATACTACATCATAGCCACCCGCTCAGGACATCACATCAGAAAACTCAGAAAATTATACCACAAGAACTCAAGAAGTTTCAACACAGCAAACAACTCAGGAAATCACAGCACAAGACCAAGAATACCACAGCAATAAAACTCACAAGGTCACCACACAACCCAAGCCATGACAACATAGGAGGCTAATGGAAAAGAGATCAAAACACAAATGACCCAGGAGATTAAAGCACAAGATCCAAGATATCTCCACAACAAAACTCACAAGGCCATCACACAGCCCATTATACCAACATCAACTCCATCAACCAATCAAGAGACAGCAGCACAGCGAACCAGCCCAGCACACCAGCCCCCCCCCCCCAGTATTTATAGAGAGACAGCAGCTCCGATCACATACTGCTTGCACTGGCACGAAGCCGAAAGCACCAGCCTGAGGATGGCGAGTGGGATCTCGCCGAAACATCACCAAGATAGTCTTAATCTTACATGGGAAAAGACCTGAACACACCTAAACCTACATAGCTGTACCCATGAAAATCTACAAAAACAAATATATATATGCTGTTCAGCTTCCTTCGGGTATTATCCCACGTCATTGTAGTTGTGCTTTTAAAGTTGTAGCAACGTTTCAGCAGAATCTCATCTGCCATCATCAGGCTTCTGTACTGAGTTCGTCTGTGAGTCAAGCACCTTTGGATCAACCATGACCTGGATGACTGAGAATCTTCATAGTTATAGTGATGCATACATGATGAAAATGAATAAAATATGACCAACCTCCCCCCCCCTTTGGTAATTGTTATGATGTATCACATTATGCATTAATTTTTAAAACTTTTTTGTTAGAGCACTTTTATGTGTTTTTTTCCCCTTTCTTTTTATCATATTTATTAAGGGAATCTGGACTGGAAGAAGATGGATGTGCTTTTAAAACAGGAGGAAGACATGTCAATAAACTATGTTATGCTAAGCATGCAATTTGTGGCCATTGTGGGACATTGTATGGAAGCAAAAGGACTTTGAAGAAGAAAAACAAGAAGTGTATTGATGCTTTTGAAGAAGAAGAAGAAGAAGAAGAAGAAGAAGAAGAAGAAGAAGAAGA
>BLBF01000077.1:7546487-7557444 GCA_015471245.1 Laticauda colubrina | reverse complement strand
AAGAAGAAGAAGAAGAAGAAGAAGAAGAAGAAGAAGAAGAAGAAGAAAAAGAAGAAGAAGAAGAAGAAGAAGAAGAAGAAGAGATTATGAATGGATGGATGAGAGAATAGAGACAGACAGACAGGAGAGAGGGAAGGAGACAAAAATGGATAGGATGTGTATCAGGGAAAACACAACTCCCAATAGTTTTTTTTTTAAAATTCTCCCTCTTATCTCAGTTGCCATACTATACATATTTCTCCCAAGGAGTAAAAAATTGTGATGCCCAAAAGTTGGGAACACACATCTTTGGTTTCCTAAACAATTCTTCAATATCTTTTTCTATCTCTTTCTCTGCCCCCCTCCCCACAAAAGTCACTCAGATCCTTTTTGGATCTAATAGTAATCCAGCAAATAAGCCTCAGCAGCAGAAGCAGTGGAGAGGAAAAGGACTCTCCAGGACAGATCCCATAAAATGGAGACATAAATCTGAGCCCATTACAAGAGAGAGATCTTCTTTCCTCTCCGCAGTCCAGAACTACCACCTTCTCCCCTGTCTTCTGTAATTAAGTCATGGCAACCACGGCAAGGGCTTGCCAGCTTCATTTGGCCCATTCGGGGCTTCTATGTTCCAAGCCTTAATCGGCTTTGTTTGTTCCCTAAAATGCCAGCCTTGCTTGGTTCCACATGAGAGAAGCAGAGAGCTGGTGCTCACTCTTCATTATGTCAGCACACAAAAGGTTTCTGTCTGTCTCTCTGACGCTTCTTCACAAAGCAGTGAACCTCGGTGACCTCCCAGGAGAAGATGGACTGAGAATATACCTCTTATCTTTCTCATTTAAACCGGAGTTGCACAGAAGTAAACCTTTGGAATTCAACCCCTAAATCTGTTAGCAGAGAAAAGGGGTGGGAGGTAGATGTTCTCCAAGCAAAGGAAGAAAACAAATTCTTGATTTCTTAGCAGCAAGTTCCTCTCTTTGGGAGCCATAGCAGAGCCATAACTATGGATATTTCTTGACTTTCAAGCATAATTGAGCCAGAGGAGGGCTTCAGAAATTTCAGCAAAGGGTTCTCTGCCAGTTTGCTGAGTGGGTGTGGCCATGGTGGGTGTGGCCTAGTTGGCCTCCTGCACCAGGGTGGGGTGTTTTTGCCCTCCCCAGGCTCCAAAGACTTTCCTCGAGCCTCCAAGAAGGTAAAAATGCCCTCCCCAGGCTCCAGAGGCTCTCTGGAAGCCAGAAATGGGCCTATTTCTGGCCTTCCTAAACTTCCAGGAAGCCCATTTTCACCCTCCCTGAACCTCTGTGCATGTCCTACACTTACCTGCATCCAAAATGGGCCACAGGGGATTCCTGGGAAGGGAGGGGTGGGGTGGGTGGGGCCAGACAGGAGTGGGATTTGAGGGTTCTCTGAACTGCGCAGAATCAGCCCCACCCCTGAATTGAGCCCCAAATTTCCATTTGTGAAGCAAGACACTTGAGTTTTTGCCCCATCTTGCAACCTTTCTCACCATCGTCGTTAAGCAAGTGACTGCAGTTGTTCAGTTAGTAACCCAGTTGTTAAGTCAACCTGGTTTCGCCATTGACTTTGCTCTTCAGAAGGGGGCAAAATTGATCACATCATCCTGGGACACTGCAACCATCATAAATATGAGCCAGTTGCAAGACCCACATTTTGTCATGTGACCCTGGGGGATGCTGCAATGGTTGCAAGTGTTAAAGATGGTCCTAAGTCGCTTTTTTCAGTGCCATTGTAAGTTCAAATGGTCACAAAACGAAGTTTAGTGCAGGTCGAGAGCAAGCTGTGAATGCCTTTTCTCCTGTTCACAGGTTAGTTTCTTCTTCGTTTCTTCCTTTGTGGATGAGAGGAAGTGGGGAAAATCAGAGAGAGGATCTGAATGTGAAAGACCAACAAGGGCCTTCCAGGTGAGGAAGTCAAAAAAAGTCAAAATCGGGCAAAAACCTGTGGACAAAGCCAGGGTAGTTTTCAATGAACCCTCCTGTGGGCACTGATGAAGGCAGGACATTTACACTTGCTCCTTGGCCCACTGAGTAACACTGCAAGGATCCACAATCGGCCCAGGATAATTGAATCAAAACAATTTTCCCCTGGAAAAATATATATATTTCATTTCAAATGTAATCGGAATGATAGGGAAAATGCAATAGCAATGTTGCATATGATATCTCCCATCACCAGTGATCATAATTTGAGCATATGCAAGCGGTAGGACCACTGGGGTACAATGTCCACTCACCAATGTTAGACCAAGCCATTTCTAGGACTGGCCATGGTTTCACTGAATAGATATTACAATTTGTTGAAATAAGTCAAGGATCTCTTTCTCTTTCTTTCCCCTTCCTTCCTCCTTCTCCTTCTCCCTCCTTCTCTTTCTCCTTCTTCATCTCCCTTCTGTCTCGTTCTTTGCCTTCTCCTTCTCCTCTGTCTCCTTCGATCTGATGGCATCTGAAGGAAGAGGGACTCTCATATTGAAGAGATCCAGTTCATCCACCCATTCTGTAATGTGCTCATAAGCAACTGCATTCAAATCAAGAGCATGTGTTTGCTGTTTCCATTTATCCACACGCATCGACAGACACTGAGAATTCGGAAATAGCTCTCATACTGATATTCTTCCTTAATGCACCAAGCATGCTTCTGAATCTAATTAAGCTTGAAGTTATCATTGTTTCTATCACATTAAGCTCCCACTTGGCTCTTGACAGCATGGTGCGCCAAGTCAACAGCAAATCTTTTAAAGAGAAGCAACAGATTTTGGTTCAATTAAAAATTCATTAAAATGCAAATTAGCCTGCAAACTCCCCTCCCCTTTGGATACTTTACTCAGTGTGGCATTTTTAATCACAGATGGAGGTAAGTGGAGGTAAGTGGCAGACTTCGCGAATGGGGGAATGTCTCTTCAGGTTTCTGCATGCACATACAACATATTAAATGTATATTGCATATTAAATGGAGGGTCAGTCTCCATCCCCCGGCCGTGCATCATTTCCATTTTATCTCAGTAAGACAGATTTTAAAGTTAATTGCAGCGATACTTGCCAAATTGTTTATCAACTCACTGCAGAACATTAAACTTCAGCTCGATCCGCAGCTTTATGAGAGCCTACAAGATATCTTTTTAGCAAATGTTCTATTACTGTGGCACATGAACACCACAGGAATGGACCCACTCTTCAAAATATTATTTTAGGTTCCTCACTCTGGCAACACACGACATGTGCAGCAACTGGGTCTTTTAAGAGAAAAGCAACCAGGATGATTAAGGGACTGGAGACTAAAACATATGAAGAATGGTTACAGGAACTGGCTTTGGCTAGTCTAGTGACCAGGGGAGGCATGAGAGCAGTTTTCCAATATTTGAGGGGCTGCCATAGGAAGGATGGGGTCAAGCTATTTTCGAAAGCGCCTGTAGGAATGATGGATGGAAACTGAACCAGGAGAGATTCAACCTGGAAATAAGGATAAATTTTCTGATAGTGAGAACAATCAGCCCACGGAACAGAAGTTGCCCTCTGAAGTTGTGGGAGCACCATCACTTGAGACTTTCAAGAAGAAATTGGATTGCCATCTGTCAGAAATTGTGTAGGGTCTCTCGCTTAGGTGAGGAGTTGGACTCGATGACCTACAAGGTCCCTTACAACTCTGATTATCTGTCAGTCATGTTCCATTTTTTCCTGAAATTGTTTTTATAATGGCTCTTGGGGCTCATGGGGATTAGTCAAGATGTCCTCTGAATAAGGATAAAGGAGTCTCTGTGGATTTTATTTCAATAATCATTGCCGACTATAGCAGAGATGGTATTCAGCAGGTTCTGGCCAGTTCTGGAGAACTGGTAGCAGAAATTTTGAGTAATTCAGAGAACTGGCAAATACCACCTCTAACTGGAGATTTTGCAGTATTCTTCTCCTGCCACACCCACCGAGCCATGCCCACAGAACCAGTAGTAAAAACAAATTGAATCCCACCACTGGACTATAAGGACTAGTGCACATCCCCGTTTCAAGGCCATAGAGCCAGTGAATATATTTCCATGGTCATGTGGCCAGCATAACGTCATGGAATGCTGTTGTCTTCCCACTGATAGTACCTATTTATCTATTCACATTTGCATGATTTCAAACTGCTAGGTTGGCAGGAGCTTGGGTGGGAGCTCTCCCCCACTGTGTGGCATTCGGGTTTTGAGCCCGGGCTGCTGGGTTTCTTGCTGGCCAAGCCCAACATCTTAATTGCTGAGCCACCTCATTGCCCCTTTGTCTTCTGGGAGTGATGTAAATATCAAGATGGCAGCTGCAATGCATAAATAAACACGTTTTATTTGCACCATTGAAGTCACCATCTTATTTTTTTGACACAAAGAGTGTATGTTGTTGATTGATTGGTGAAGTACCATGAAGTTGTTATTGACTCTCAGCAGATATATTTTTCTCCAGGATGATCTGTTCTTAACCTGGTCCTTCAGCTCTACCAATGAACCCTCATCACCCTGTAACTGAGTGCATCCGCCTTGCTGTTGGTCATCATCTTCACCTTTATTTTACTTTTCCCAGCATTAAAACCTTCTCTGGAGAGGTAGATTTTCACCTAATGTGTCCACAGTAGGATTGAGCCTGGTCATTTGTGCCTCCAGTAAGAACTCCGGGTTGATTTGCTTCAACCATCCAATTTTCTTCTTCTTCTTCTTCTTCTTCTTCTTCTTCTTCTTCTTCTTCTTAATTTTTTTATTTTTAAAAACAAACATACACATACAAAACATAAAAACATAAAACTATCTTCCATTTTATATACATACAGTGTGTCAGTTGGTTACGTATCTTTTGTGCTATCTTTTTGTAGTCATTTCCTCACAATTTATATCTGTCTTCACATTGTCAAACTAACATATGCTTATATATTTATCAGTTATTAATCATCCATGACTAAACTATTTATTCCATCATTTTATACAATATGTTTCAAGTTCTGTCTTAAAATGTATGTTAAACTTTCAACCAGTGGTTATATTTATCTATATTATGTTTTATATCAATCTATTAACTTTCTATCACAAAATTATCTAGTCTATTACTTTACCATTATCCAACCATTGATAAAACAAATCCCATATCATATAAAATTGCTTTTCTTCTTGTTCTCTAATTTCAAATGTTTACTCATTTCAGCACAGTCCATAATTTTTTGATAACTTCCTCCTGCATAGGTATTTTGTCATTTTTCCAGTTTTTCACAAATACAATTCTAGCCGCTATTAAAACATTTATGATCAAATATTTCAGTTCTCTATTGTATATATCTGGTATGACTCTCAATAAAAAGATCTCTGGTTTAAAGTCTATATGTTGTTTTATCATTTTTTCCAACCATGTGTGGATTTTAGATGCGATGGTATGATGGGCAATCTTGATCCTCCAAGATCGCCGTCGATATCTGAGCCACTGGATGGTCCTGCTGGACCTAAACTGTCCCATAGAGATGATGATTGAGAAGGGCATGTCCTGCTGATCCCAGGGACACCGCAAAGTCCCTGGTTGATCTAGGAAAAGACCTTTTTGCCAGTGGCAGAGAGGCAGCCTTCCAAGCTGCTGAAGCTGGGATAGCTCCATAACAGAAGAGATCGGAAAGAAAGTGTGTCAGTTTGGTGGGATGAACTTTTACTTATTATTTCTTGGAGAGAATACCCTAAAAAAATAAAAGCAGACTAAAAGTGAAGAGAAAAGAATTAAGTGGCGTGATTAATTATCAAAGTGCAAGTTTTTTTTTTCCCCTTTTTATTGCAACTTTGAATTTGGCGAAGCTGTTTAACCTCAAGCTGGACTGGTACTTTTTAATCCTTTTATTTTTGTTTGTATTTCTCTCTTCCTTTTTTTTTTTAACAACCCTTTTGAAAATTCCTTTTTGATTAAGATTCTTTTGCTTCTACTCAGTTTTATTTTTCTCCTTTAAAAAAAAAAAAAAGGGAAAAGACTTTACTTTTTTTAAAAATTCCTGGTTGTAGATTGAGAAGGGGGAAGTGAAAGTGAAGGAAAATAAGCAGCACTGCTGCCCAGAGGCTTGGATACATTCTTTTTTTTTTCTTTTTCTTTTTTACTAGCTTATGTTACAGTCAAGGGTTCTGAGCTTTGTTTTGGAAAAGATAGAGATGAGCATTGCAGTCTGTTTACTCAGGTACTCATTTGTGAAAAGTTAGCTGGCGTCTGGAGCTGAAGTTGAAAGAAAGAAGATTGAAGTGCCTTTGAAAAATTCAGAGCTGATCTGTTAAAGAGCCTTGGATATTTGGCAGCAGAGGCCTGTTTTATATTAGAATTGTTTTTTACCTTTTTTGCCTCCCTTTCTACTCCCCCCCCCCCACTAGTTGGGCTCTTTTTTTTCTCTTAAATTGGATTTTGATTTTTTAAACCAGGAACTAGAATGTAAATCTTTTATTTTGGTTTTCTTTTTGTTTATTAAGAGGAACATATAGATTTTTTTTCTTTTTTCCCTTTTTAGCTTTGATTTTTTACGTTTTACATCTACCATAGCAACTAATTGGATTAAGGTATACAAATGCCTGAAGATTTTCTTTTTCCTTTTTTCCTTTGGAGTGGCAATTGTTTGCCTTCATGTTTTTTTCTTTTTCTTTTTCCCTCTTTCTTTTCTTTTCTCTTTTCTTTCTCTCTTTCTTTACAGATAAGCATTACAAGATGAGTGGAAAGAAAACAGCACCAGCTTCTTCGATACTAACCCCCTCACCATTTGGAGGACAACGATCCATACAGACAATATTATAGCAGGAAAAGAGAAAGAGAAGGAAGTGACATTACAGATGATTATGCAAGGAATTCAGAAAATCAAGAAAAAAATTGAAAAGACAGATGAAAAAGTGGAAAATATTCAACAGATGATGATGAAATATGAAGAGAGATTCAAAAAAATTGAAGAAGATATACAAAGAGATAAGAAAATTAGAAATATTGATATTTGTTTGAGCGATGTCAAGAAGGGCAGGTGTGAACCATTAGGATGGGAAATAGACAAATCAGAATTTTATTTAAGATTTCAAAATATAGAAGAAGGGAAAGGTGAAAACCTTGCTGAAATAATGGCAGAAATATTGGCAGAAGCACTGGAAATAACTAAAGAAAAGATGATGGATGGGATGGACGAAGTGTTTCATGTCTACACAAGATATGCAACGAGGAATAGATTACCAAGAGAAGTTCCCATTAGATTTACTTAGAAGATTATTAAGACACAGATACTCCAGGTGATGAGAGAGAAAATACTAAAATATAAAAATAAAGAAATTGTGGGGCTGAAACAGATACCAAGAAGAATAAGAGAGATGAGAAGAGGCTATTTATTCTTGACTAAAGAGCTACTTTAAAAAGGAGTAAACTACAGATGGCTGATGCTAGAAGGCCTTTTGTTCATTTGGCAGGAACAAAAACACAGAATTGACACAGTTGGAAAAGCTGAGTTATTCGACTTAAATACTTTCGAGAAAAGGAGGAAGAAGAAAGGAAGAGTCACTAATTGAATTCCAAGAGGAGTGTATAGCAGTAATTGAAAAAGAAAAAGAAGAAGGTGCAGTAGGCAGTGAACCCAGAGAACAACAAGAATTGAAATCTACTAGAGCAATAAAACCCTCTTATAAAGTTTAACATGGATGAAAGAAAACTGATTACGATTAACATAAATGGACTTAATTTGGCTATTAAAAGAAGGAAAGTATTTCACAAATTAGATAAATTAAAATTTGATATAATCTGCTTACAAGGGCTACATATTAAAAAGCAACATGAATAAAAATTAAAACAAGGAAAATTAAGGAAACAATTAACGTCACTGGCACAATCTAAAAAAAGAGGTGTGGTATTATATATTAAAGAAACAATTTTGGCAGAACTAATTTATACAGATGATGGTGGAAGGGTTTTGATGGTGGAAATAATGGATAACAGTGTTAAAACACTTTTAACTGCAGTTTATGCCCCGAATGATAAACAAGAAGAATTCTATAGGAAATTACATACAAAAATAATTGAATTGGATGATGTTAATATCTGTATGATGGGAGATTTTAATGGAATAATTAATGACCAGTTGGAGTACAAAACACAGAAAACAACAAAGAAAGAGAATGATATTACCAAAATCCTTCCTTCGAATAACAGAAGAATTTAATTTAAAAGATGCATGGAGAAAGAGAAATGTGGAAAGTAAGCAATATACTTTTTATTCAGACAGACACATATCCTGGTCTAGAATAGATATGATATAGATGTCAGCAGAATTATTGACTAATATACGACAAATTGAAATAGAAATAAGCACTTGGGAAGATCATAATCCGGAATCAGTTATTTGGAAAAGACACAAGAGGAGATCTAGATGGACTTTAAATAATATGATACTGAAAGAAAAAGAAGGCAGATGGCGAACAGAAAATAGAGAAAGAACTTGTTTTCTTCTTCAAAGAAAATAAAAAAGAGGATACATCTTTACAGAATCTCTGGGACATGATGAAGGCCTACACAAGAGGCTTGATAACAGATGATACTAGGAGAAGAAACAGAAAACAGAAAAAGACATTTAAGACATTCGAGGATGACTACAAAAGACTGGAAAAAGATTTACAGATGTCCCCACAAAAAAGACATTAAAAATAAAATTGATATAATTAAACATAAAATGGGACTAATGAAAAAGAGGAATTAGCACAAAAAATTAAAAATGTGAAACAGAATTACTTTGAAGATGCAAATAAACCAGGCAGATGGCTAGCTTATAAAATGAGAAACGAAAGAGAAGCAAGAAGAATGTGTCAATTGATAAATAAAGGACAGATTTGTTATGGAAATGAGAAGAAAAACTTTATACAATGCTACTATGGAAAATTATACTTTCAAGAGAATATTCAAGAAGAAAAAGTTAAGCAATATCTTCAGAAAGTGAATCTAGCTGAGATACCCAAAAACATTGAAACAATGTTAGAAGGAAGTATAACAATGATGGAATTAACAGAAGCCTTAAAAAAAGAGAATGCTGGGAAAGCACCAGGTCCAGATAGTTTGCCAGTGGAATTCTACAAGACTTTTCAGGAAATATTGAACCTTCATCTTTTAGAAGTTATGAATGAAGTTATGTTAAAGAAAAGAATACCAAAAACATGGTCAGAAGCATACATTACACTTATACTGAAGGAAGGTACAGACCTGCAGCAAGTTAAAAATTATAGACCTATATTTTTATTGAACTCAGGCTATAAATCTTTGTTTCAATTTTGGCAGAAAGACTTAAAAGATACTTAAATAATTTTATTCATCGAAATGGATTTCTGCCAAAGAGAGAAATCAAAGACAATGTGAGAATTATTTTGGATACTCTGGAATATTATGAAGCACACCCTGAGAAGCAAATGGCCTTGATGTTTCTAGATGCTCAAAAAGCCTTTGACAATGTGAGTTGGAGATGTATTTTATTGCAACTGATACAAATGGGCTTTGGTAAGAAATTTATCCAAGCCATTGAAACAATATATCATGAACAAAATGCAAAGGTGATGGTGAATGGAGAATTAACAGAATCCATAGATATAAGAAAAGGGATAAGGCAAGGCTGTCCATTGTCGCCTCTGCTGTTTATGTTAACATTGGAAATGTTGAACAGGAATATCAGAGAAGAAAAAAATAAAAGGAATGAAAATTAAAAAGGAGGAGTATAAATTGCAAGCTTTTGCTGATGACCTGGTATTTATATTAGAAGATCCATTGGAAACAGCACCTAAATTAATAGAAAAAATAGAAGAATATGGAAAAGTAGCAGGTTTGAGAATAAACAAAGACAAAACAAAGATATTAACAAAGAATATGTTAACAAGATAAAAGAAAGAGTTGGAAGAAACTTTAAAAATACAGGTCACAAACAAGGTTAAATATTACACCAAGATGTAGTACCCTGAAGGAAGATAACTATGTTAAACTAAAACAGCAGATTGCGACAGACTTGATGAAATCGGAAAAATTGCAACTATCATTGATTGGGAGAATATCTACAATTAAGATGAATATATTGCCTAGAGTTTTATATTTATTCCAGACATTCGATTATTCGATTAGGGAAAGAGTTTTTTGAAGATTTAAATAGAATTGTGTTGAAATATATTTGGCAGGGTAAAAAAGCAAGAATAAAATTAAAATTGTTACAAGACGCAAGAATAAGAGGAGGGTTTGCCTTGCCCAGTTGGGAGCTATATTACCAGGCGACAAGTTTGATGTGGGTAAAGGAATGGATAACACTAAGGAACAGTAGATTATTGACTTTAGAAGGCCATGACTTGCTGCTGGGATGGCATGCCTTTCTCTGGTATAAGGGAACTAAAACACAGGGGTATTTTAGAAGACATTATATTCGTGAGGCATTGTTTTTGAACTGGGAGAAGATAAAATGACAATATTATTTAAAAACAAGGTGTAAACATGAATTGGTTTTAATATTTGCAAATACAATCTAGGTTTGATAAAGACTCTAAGGCAGAAAGTATTTATAAAAGTATTTATGATAAGACTGACTTAGATAAAATTTTGATGGGTACTGATGAAAAGGTAATTAAAAAACTTTATGGACATCTATTAGAATTTAAATTGGAGGAAGAACAAGTTAAAGAAACAATGATTGCTTTGGGGGGAAATTTTGGATATGGGATTGATTTAGAAAAATGGCAAAAATTGTGGTCTCAAAATTATAAAATGACAATGTCAACTGCATATAAAGAAAATTTGTATAAGATATTTTACAGGTGGCACCTACCCCCGATGAGACTTGCGAGCATGTTTAAGAATAAATCAGATAAATGCTGGAAATGTCATTAGATATCATCATATGTGGTGGACATGTTCAGATGCAAAGAAATAATCTTCCTCCTCTTCCTCTTCTTTTTCTTCTTCTTCTTCTTCTTCTTCTTCTTCTTCTTCTTCTTCTTCTT
>BLBF01000077.1:7528457-7546022 GCA_015471245.1 Laticauda colubrina | reverse complement strand
CTCCTCCTCCTCCTCCTCCTCCTCCTCCTCCTCCTCCTCTTTTCTTTTTGAGCCTCCATGGCGCAGTGGTGAGAGTGCAGCGCTGCAGGCTACTTCTGCTGACTGCTGGCTGCCTGCAATTTGGCAGCTCAAATCCCACCTGTGTCCAGGTTGATTCAGCCTTCCATCCTTCTGAGGTGGGTAAAATGAGGACCCAGATTGTTGGGGACAAAAGGCTGACTCTGTAAAACTGTTTAGAAAGGGCTGTAAAGCACTACAAAGTAGTACGTAAGTCTCAGTGCTACTGCAATTCTTTCTTCTTCTTCCTCCTCCTCCTCGTCTTCCCCTTCTCCTCCTTCCTCTCCTTCTCTCTCTTCTCTGACTTATGAGTGACAACTGTAGGCTCGGTTGAGAGGAAGGGATTCGATGAATGTACATTTCACAGTTTTATTGTAGGGAGAAATTCAGGTCAGCTGTGTGGGAAAGGATTACTTGTAATGGTATCCGGGAATGTTCTTGGTAGACAGGTAGGAGAACTATAGATGGGACAACCAGTTTGTAAAAGGTATCTCAGCCTTCAGAAGGAAGCAGGGTGTAGGAAATATTCCATAATAAATCCTCCCTAGTTTTCCAGAGAGCAAAAGAGGAATAATACTTTCAGCCTTGCAAGATAAGGGATTATGCTACCTGAGACTTCTCAGAAAACAACTGAATGAAAAACTGCTGGTGACCTTCTACCGCTGCACCAGAGTATTTTAACTTATTGCATCTCTTTATGGATTGCCAATTGCGCCGTGGCAATTGTAGGACAGTGCTCCAGAGCATGAACGTCATTGCCCAGAGGATCATGGGTTGCCCTCTCCCCTCTTTGAAAGAGCTTTATAGCTCCCGGTGCCTTAAGAAAATTCAAAACATTCTCAAAGATTGATCTCATCCTGGAAACCCTTTTTTTGAACTATTACCATCTGGCAGACGTACAGAATCATAAAAACAAGGACAAATCGGCTGAAAAACGGCTTCTATCCCAGGGCAATAGCTCTTTTGAATTCTGCTGTATAGTGCAGTGTTGGTATGGTGTCAGGGTTTCTGGTTCAAAGTGTGGAGGGTGAAGGAGGTGTGTTTGTGTTTATTTTCATGGTCATGATGTGCACTGAAGAAGACATTTGATTTCACTGTATGAGGTACAATGACAATAAAGTAAACTAAACTAATTCTGTTCATCAAACTTTACAATAAGTATAGTTCTCCTGATTGTGTTTCTTGTCTGAATTACCCTGCAAGTTTTGATAGCAAGTAATGCTATCAACTGCATGCAAGGATGATTCCTCATACCTCTTTTGCAGGCCCATTATAATCGGCCTTTAGGAAGGTTTAAGAATAAGTTTTGCTTTGAGTGGAAGGATACATTTTTGACACACCTTTTTATAGTCTCTCATTCTTACTTCTATGGAATACCAATAAAGGAGAATATTTGTAGCTCAGGGTTGAACTGGGGTGTCCTTGGTGCTGTCTAAGCTTGGTTATTTCTTGCAGATATTTCATCACCAAACCATGTAACATCATGATGGTGCAGTGGTTAGAAAGCAGTACTGCAGGATATTTCTGCTGACTGCCGGCAGCCAGACATTTGAGTCTCACTGGCTCAAGATTGACTCAGCCTTCCATCCTTCCAAGGTCGGTAAAATGAAGACCCAGATTGTTGGGGGCAAGAGGCTGACTCTGTAAACCACTTAGGGAGGTCTGCAAAACACTGTGAAGCAGTATATAAGTCTAAATACTCTGGTTATCATCAGTGCTAGTCACTAGATTAGCTAGACTAGCACTGATGATGTTACCTAGTTAGGTAATGAAACATCTGCAAGAAAACAACCAAGCTCAGAGAGCACCAAGGACCTCATAGTTCTCCTCCTCCTCTTCCTCCTCTGTGCATACCCCATTCCCTTCTAGCACTGATGATGTTACCTAGTTTGGGTAATGAAACATCTGCAAGAAAACAAGCAAGCTCAGAGAGCACCAAGGTCTCCTCATTTCAATCCTGAGCTACAAATATTCTCTTTATTGGAATCATCAATGAATCCATCCATCCATCAAAAGTGACCTTGAATTCAACTGATTCAGAGGGAAAAAAATGCATTAGCTCTAAGTCAATGGGGAAGTGGATTTGCTTAATGACTACCTGATTCACTTAATCATGGCAAAAGGGTCATAAAGTCAGGCATGATTCACTTAATCTTGCATAGCAATGAAAATTCTGGTCCCAATTAAGTCAAGGACTACCTGTTTGACAGATTACATTGGAAATAGTCTGCTCCTTACAAGCGCTGAAGATGTTACCTAGTTTGGGTAATGAGATGCCTGCAAGAAAACAAGCAAGCTCAGAGAGGCCCAAGGAGCCCTCCTTTCTCTGGAATACTTCCATCCTGTGCCATTGTCAAAACTGTCATTTTAGGAATTGGAGTTCGATGAGCATCCCACTTTCTTGCTGTGTTTCCTGACTGGCAGGACTACCTTTCTGTTCTGTAAATTGGTCTTGCTTCTGACCTCGTTCAGATTCTTTCCTTCTCTAGTCCTGAATGACAGTCATTGTCTTCTAAGTGCTGTGACCTGCCTGCGGCTGACAAAGCAGGCAGCAGAGTCAGATAGTAGCAAGGATGTTGGGAAGGAACCCGGGCCAGTCTTGGAGGCTGAGGAGGGCTCGGACGAGGGCTCTGCATCAGAGACAGGGATGGAGACAGGGCAGGCTGGCAGTCATCAGCTGCCTTCAGACTCAGACAGCAGTGAGGAGTGGGAGTTTCGGGAACCAGTTCCCAGCCTGCGCATGCACAGAACTACGAGAAGACAAGAACAGTTGAGAAAGCAGGGTTGACTCAGAAGTAAGGTCACCTCAGAGATGATGGCCCTTCCCATAGGACATAAAAGAGGAGTGAATGAGACCTGAGCTTTTGCAGGAAGCGATTCATTCGTCTGGTCGATTCAAGCTTTGAAAAGTTCTGCTTGACTCTGTGTCAAGTTTGGCCTTGCCCTGCACCTGGCAATTCGTTCTCTGGCAGCATTCCAAGTGCGATAAGGTGGGTGTTTATAAACATTCCCCCGAAAGACTGTTTGGGAAGCCCTGCAGGTTGTGAATGAACATAATTCATAGCCGTGGAAATAAAACAGGTTTTGCCAGGACTAAGACTGCATTTTGTGCTTTCTAAGGAAGTCTAGGTCAGAACATTATGATACCAAGAGGGGCCAAGCTGAAAAGGCTGTTAAGGAACATCAGCAATGCAAGATTCACTGAAGGACACTGCCAACAAATGAAAATAGTACTTTTAATGTCATTTACAGCAAACAGTACAGTACTTAATTTCACGTCATCACAGGTTTCTAAACTCATCTGGAAAATAGAAGCTTGCAAAAATACAGAATGCGGTACTCAAAATATACTGAGCCTGGCCTTTATTTCTTTCTTCTTTGTCTCGGACACACAGTCAGATTGTTCTCATTGTTTAAATAAATCTCCCTCTTTGTTTCTGTTCCCCACCCCCCCAAAAAACATCTTCATCCCCAAGAATTAACACATTAAAAATTGGAAGAACTTCTTTCAAGTGATAAATGAGCCAAAGCATCAACTCTCAAGGGATTATCTGGCTATGCTTTGAAAATAAAAGGCTTTTGAAACATGGTCAATTGAAAAAAAATCAGCACACTGTGCTGTTTATGGGGACAATTAAATCGCAAAGATGATGAATGTTAGGCCTTTAGAAGGATAAAAAAGAGAGAGACTGAAATGTGTTACTGGACTTAGAACTTCAGATTTGATTTGTTTTCATAAATTAGTTTATAATAAGGACAATAACTTAGAACATACCCCATTCTATTGCTAAAGGAAAGCAGTAAAATGTTTACCATTTGTGTCTTCCACTGCTCCATCCAACTACTTACTGCAATTTAAGTACTGCTATATTGTTATTGTTATTACTGGATTATTATTTCTAAAACTACTATCTTTATCCACAATAGATCTATCAGGTAAGTTGAGATCCATGGAAGCAGTGTCTTGTCTTGAGATTGGTCTAGAACAACTTTTAAAAGTTTCGTTCTTCTATGATGTTAATGCAATATACATCAATTACACTTTGTATAAAAGCAATCTTGATCCAAATTTAGCTGAAAAAAATCTCAATTCTGCAATCATAAAAATAACTCCGTTTCTATTACATGTACATTGTACCTGGTGGTTTATTTCTCTTTCTTTCTCATTCTGTATTCACCCATTTTGGAAGTGTGGAGGTACAGGAGTTATGTAAACATCATATTCAAAGTTGATTTTCTGCATCTTGGTAAAACGTTTCCCAGTTTGTTGTATCTGCATCATAAGAAGGGCTAGATGCTTGCATTTCAGGCAATGCAAACTGAATACTACAGAGTATTATGATTTGTGATATGCTACCAGATCCAGGTTGCCAAACCCATATGGATCAGTAGATGACAGCAGAGAGACCCAGAAAACCTTTGCTACCTTCTGGTGTTTCTCTAAGCCAGTATTTTCAACTTCAGCAACTAAAATTCAATTCCCAAATTTTCCAGCATGTTGGCTGGGGAAATCTGGGACTTGCAAAACCACCTATCTTAAAGTTGAGATTGTGAAACACCACCATAGACCTGATATAGTATTCTATACGGAAGATTACTGCATATGCCTTGGAAGCAGTTTTGACTCTGACTTTTGTGTTTGTGTGTGCACCAGAAACTGCTTAAAAGCAAGCATCAGGAAGCACCAGCCTAAATCCACCATGCAAAAGCTTTTAAATACGTGATAGTCAATTTCATTTCTTAATAGGTGATATGCAAGGAGGGAAAGCCAGCTAGGTCAGGACCTGCAAAATTTGGCTGGTTTACAGAAGTAGGGCCAGGTCACCTTAGTGCACAGATAGGAGATAATAAGGACATCTCAAAGCTATACATTAAGAGTAAAAAAAAAAAAATGAGAAAACACCCTAGTAATATCAAATCACTAATATACTGTTGCAACCGACCAACCCAAAATTAAGATGGAGATGTTTATGAAGTCATCAGATGTTCAGCTCAGCTGAATGACTTCCGTTTTTTTTTTAATGCAAGAGCTGAAGCTAATTTGGCAAAGAGTCCAGTACTTGAGATATAAGATTGTGTGGCAGAAATCAGGTTTTTCAACTTTCAACTTCTCTGCATAGCTTTTAGGAATGTTAAAGGCCTTACCCTCCCCTGATGATGAAATGATCCCAAATACTTGCTGCACCAGGGCAGCAGTTAAAGACGTTTTTTTAGTTGGATGCACCACTTCTTTCAAATAATGCTCTTTGTAAGGATGCTGTGGATGTTACAAAGGCACAAAACATCCCCCCAAAACAAACTGGCTCACTCAAAGAGAGGCAGGAAGCTCAGAGAAAACATGACTTACATATGTGCCATTTTGGGGAGCCAAAACTTTCCAGCATCCTTGAGACTTGTGAAATTATTGGCAAGATTTTAAGGAAGCTGAAGCAGTTCTGAGAAAGCCCAATGCCATTTAAAGACTAATGTGAGGGAAAGAGAGATGCATAGGGAGAAAAAAAATGAGGCCTCCATGTTGAATTGATGCATTTCTTATTGCTTAGAATCACGTGGCAAGATGGCACTGAAGACTGATGGTTTTTTTTTTCCTGTGGCAGGTGGAATGGAACCAAGATGTGTTTCCCATCTTGCCCTTTACAAAATGAAATGAACGAAACAAAACACAAAACTGGCACATTTTGAATGGCACTAAATGATTGATTCAATATTGCAGGCCAACTTGATGTGGTGGAGGAGTGGTTTGAATGCAGTATTGCAGGCTAACTCTGCCCAGAGTCAGAAGTTCGATCCTGACCAGCTTAAGGTTGACTCAGCCTTCCATCCTTCTGAGGTTCATAAAATGAAGACCCAGATTGCTGGGGGCAAAAGGCTGACTCTGTAAACTGCTCAAAGAGGAGGCAAAGCACAACGAAGTGGTACATTTCTATTTCTATTGCTATCTTGTTCCCTTAGAATGTTGACATTGATTTTGTAGGAGTGACCCAGTCGAGCTCCAATATACACACTCTTATGTCACATTCATGTGTAACACTCCTGTCCCTGCAGCCTTCTCTATTCAGTGCTCTCCAGAGAAATTCAAATTACAAGTCCCAGAATTCCCAGCCAGCTGAACATTTGGAGAAATTGGAGAGCTTTGAACAGTTGAACTTTGAACTTTGAACAGTTATTTCAGAAATGTTGAGTTTTTAAATGCATCTTTGACTAGCTTATAATATTTTAACCCAGATATCTACACACAATTGTAACTTCTAATAGTTGCTTTCGCCTAATGGATGATATTGTTATATTATAGATTATTATTATTTCACACTGCTGCATGCTAGTGTCTTTCTGTTCTCTATTACACTTTCCTGAGGGCTCAGGCAGTTTGGAATTGGGTAAAGCTGCATTAATTCAATTTATAGCCTAGTTTTCCATGTTTCAACAAATCATTTCATGACATAACGAAAGGCATAAGCAACGATAATTAAATGCAAACTCTATTTCAGTTTTGCTCTAGAAAATGACATTTGAAGGTTTCCACTCCCTGTTTGATTTATGCTAGTTGCACTTATATTCAATCTTTGCTGACATCTGTGATGATCTGCTATGTAATCTTGGATACTGAATGAGTAGAACCAACAAATAAAACCAACAGAAAAAGCCCATAGTGTGTCCCTAATGATCTTTCTAAGTAAATTTGAATTCTGCTCAGGAAATTCACTCTTCTCCAGGGTTACAAATTGTAGGAAAGAGCAAAACCAATGTTGTAAGCTCCATCTTCCTCGTTTGAGGTTTTTTTTTTAAATTCATTTTTTTGAACATTCAGCATTCATAGGATTTTTCAATCTTGATTTTCTACCCTTGTAATCATGCAGGAACCCCTCTTGTCCTCAGAGCAGAGAAGAGCAAAACAGAGATAGATGAAAAGGAAAATTTTAGGAAGATGGCGGACCCAAAGGTGTTATCCAAATCCTTCTTGTCTTAGGAACAGGTGAGTGAACTTTTGAATTCACCTTGGCATACAATGATTGTGAAAGCATGGCTTACTCATGAAACTCACTTCATCCACTCGCTCATTCATTATGCATTGATTCATTCAACTTCTATACTGCCTTTTTACTTTAAGCGAGTCTTGAATGAGCTACCCCCTAACTTTGTGTTGTTATGAGAATTAAATTGGATCTCTCCAAATAGGTTTAAGAAATGGGATACAAAATTAAAAAGAATGATGTGTAAGAAGTGGCCAGCTTTTCAGAAAGAGGAGAAAGAGGAGAGGTAGAGAGATCAGATGAAGGGAAAATACTGGATCATATTTATAGCCTCTTTGTAAACTGGTTATTAGGATATCCAACTTTCCTTTTAATAGGTTGTCCACGTTTCTATATCCAGATCAAGAAGAGTTTTATTACGATGTAGATGTGTTTATCTGAATAATATAATAATAATAACTATCACTGGAATCCAGATGATTATGTACTTCTTTCTGGCAACAGAAAAGTAGATGATATATGTTGGAAGAGATTCAAAGTTCTTGATGAACAAATTTTTGGCAACCGCAGATCAGCTTTTTCACGATTTCTGACCTTCACATGACTTGGATTACAAGGTCTGCCACCCTTCAGCCAGTTAGCATAATACAGGTAGTCCTCAACTTATGACAACAATCAAGCCCAACACCTCTGTTGTTAAGTGGAACATTTGTTAAGTGAGTCTTGCCCCATTTTATGGGGCAAGTTGTGAAGTGAATCATTACAGTTGGTAAGCTAGTCACATAGTTGTTAAGTGAATCTACCTTTCCTGTTGATTTTGTTCGTCAAAAGGTCACAAAAGAGAATCACATGACCTTGGGACCCAGCAACAGTCATAAATATGAACCAGTTGCCAAGAATCTGAATTTTGATCACATGATCATGGGGGTGTTACAAAGGTTGTAAGTTTAAAAAATGGCCTTAAGTCACTATTTTCAGTGCTGTTGCAACTGAAGAGTCACTAAATGAACTGTTGTAAGTTGAGAACTAACTATCTGTAATTGGCTGCTTTCCTTCTACTATGTTACATTCCAAAATGCAAGGAGGGCATTTTGTTGCTGTTGCAAAAGGAGTCGTTTAAACATTAATATGGAGTCAGGGTCATCCACGGGGAGGGCTCCAAAAGTCAAAATGGCCACCATGCCTGCATGCCTGCAATAATAGTTTTTTTGACTAGCCTCTTCCTCACTCCCTGAGGATGCTTTTCATGGAGCCCAACATTTCTCTTCCAGCCCAGCATTCTACCATTTCATTCCTTGACTAGGAACTACCTAGTCAAGTTTTAAATTTACATATATTTGGAGTTAATTGGGAAGTTGTTTATGTATTATTTAGGTAAAGGTAAAGGTTTCCCTCACACATACTTGCTAGTCGTTTCCAGCTCTAGGGGGTGCTGCTCATCTCCGGTCCTCAAAGCCGAAGAGCCAGCACTGTCCGAACACGTCTGCGTGGTCATGTGGCCAGCACGACTAAACACTGAAGATGCACAGAATGCTGTTCTCTTCCCACCAAAGGGGTCCCTATTTTTCTACTTGCATTTTTACATGCTTTCGAACTGCTAGGTTGGCAGAAGCTGGGACAAGTAACGGGAACTCACCCCATTACACAATGCTAGGGATTCAAACTGCCGAACTGCCAACCTTTCTGATTGACAAGCTCAGCATCTTAGCCACTGAGCCACTGCATCCCATATGTAGTATTTGGCAAATTTAGAAGCTGAAGAAGAACAACAGAAGAACTCCAAACCACTGCACAAAAAATGTTTTCACTCCCCTTCCCTGCAAAGAGTCAGAGATCAATCTGGTTTACCCACTCCACAGACAACACCCCCTCAAGCATATCTTGTGCTGCATATCCCCCTCCTCTTATTACTTTCTCCCCTCAAGCCACTTTTAGGATAATTTTTCCTGGTAATTATGTTTCCCCCTCCACACACACACTAGTGTATGAAAATATATGTTCCAGTGGAATGACATTATAACACTTATTAGTGGAAATGACTTCAAGCTATTGTGTCTGCTTCAGAAAAGTTCTCCCTTCGCTTTTTAGCTAAATGGTAGGGAAGGGATTTGCATACAAAAAAAAAACCCAAAACCCCATTATTTGCTGTTTTTAAAAAAGCTGTTTTTCATTGCTCAGTGACATTGCTCTCACACTTTTCCATTTACAATTAATATTCCTGCATAGCTGGCAATGTGGCCTGCAAATTTTGAACTGCCTTGTTAAAAAAAGAGAGCTAAAAGCCATATGAAGGAAGGACCCCAACAATGAATCCCCTGGAGGTTTTCCAGGCAGTTTGCCAGTTCAAAGTCATCTCAAATAGCGGCTTAACCATCCATGTCTCCTACAGGCCCATGTAAACACAGAAGTGCAAAGACACAGCCTTCCAAATTCACCCTGCTTTCTTGAATGACATTGGACTACGATATAAATAGAACAGACACCAAAGAACATTCCATCAAGGGCTCCCACCAAGCAACACTTGCTGGACCCGAAGCTCTTAAGAGATGACAGTAGGATACTCTTCTAAAAGAAGAAGCATTTCTTTTGAAATTCCATTTCTTTGACCTTGAATTCCCAAGGATTTGAAGAAACAGAGATTCGGGGGAAGAGCAATGAAGACTCCTGAGGTCTAAATCCCATGTAGGGAAATGCGATTCGCCCTATGATGATCAAACCTGTTCTCTCATTTCAAAGTGCAGGCACACAAAACAAAACAATGATTGAAACGACCAGCAGACAGATTCTGGTTCCATGTTAGAATGCAGAAAAGAACAACAAAGATGATAAGGATTCCAGAGGCTAAACCATACAATGAATGATTGAGGGGACTAGGTATGTCTAACAAAGAGAAGGATTAGGAGTGATGTGATAGCAGTCTTCCAGGACTTGAGGGGCTGTCCCAGAAAAGAAGGGAGTCAAACTATTCTCTAAAAGCACCAGAGAGCAGGGCAAGAAGTAAAGGTGGAAAATCATTAGAGAAAGATGCAACATAAGAGTTCAGGAGAAATGTCCTAACGATGAGAAAATGAAACAGTTTACCTCCAGGAGTTCTGAGTGCTCCATCACTGGCGGCCATTTATCTGGAATGATATAAGGTCTCCTGCTTGAGCAGGGAGTTGGGCTAGAAGACCTCCAAGGTCCCTCCCAACCCTATTATTCTAGGTTCTGAGAGCACTTCTTGAGGAAGTCATGAGCCCCAGAAGTGGTAGTTCTGGTGGACAACTATTTAAATATGAGCCAGCAATGTGCAGCAGCTGCCAAAAAAGCCAACACAGTCCTAGGCTGCAATAATAGGATAGAATCAAGATCATGTGAAGTACCACCTTACCACCTTGATAAGGCCACAATTGGATTACTGCATTCAGTTTTGGTCGCCATGATATAAAAAAGATGTTGAGATTCTAGAAAGAGTGCAGAGAAGAGCAACAAAATGATTAAGGGACTGGAGACTAAAACATATGAAGAACAGTTGCAGGAATGGGGCATGGCTAGTCTAATGAAAAGAAGAACTAAGGGTGACATGATAGCAGTGTTTCAATATCTCAGAGGTTGCTACAAAGAAGGAGGGCCAACCTATTTTCCAAAGCATCTGATGGCAGGAGAAGAAGCAATTGATGGAAACTAATTAAGGAGAGAAGCAACTTAAGCTAAGGAGAAATTTCCTGACAGTTATAACAATTAATCAGTGGAACAACTTGCCTCCAGAAGTTGTAAATGCTCCAACACTGGCAGTTTTTAAAAAGATGTTGGATAACCATTTGTCTGAAGTGGTATAGGGTTTCCTGCCTAGGCAGGGGGCTTGGACTGGAAATCTTCCAAGGTCCCTTATAATTCTGTTATTCTATTCTATCCTGTGGGATTGCAATTTGGGATACACATTAAAAAGATTCAATCACATCAGGGTGTCTGCTATCTTAACTTTCTGACAGTGAGAACAATCAACCCATGGAACAGAAATTGCCTCAGAAGTTGTGGGAGCATCATCATTTGAGACCTTCAAGAAGAAATTGGACTGCCATTTGTCAGAAATGGTGTAGGGTCTCCTGCTTGGGCAGGGGGTTGGACTAGATGACCTACAAGGTCCCTTCCAACTCTGATTATCTGTTATCTGTTAACTATCTGACCCTACCCCATGGACTCTCTTGATTCCTGCACTGAGCAGAGGGTGAGACTAATGGCTTAACCTTCTTCCAACGGTATCACTCTATCAGCTGTTGAAAGGATAACTGCAAAAGTATGAGGAAAATATGACAAATATGTAAGAAAGCAGAACAACACAATTGATGAGTTCTGGAACTCCAAGGAAGAAGAAAAGAATGTTTTTTTGAAAAGAGGGTTTGAGAAGAAGCAACCCAATTCTTCCTCTAATCTCTTGTGTGCTATGGATACCTAGACTCTTAGAGGATAGTTTGATGAATCCCCATCTTTGGTAAAAAAAAGATCTAGATCTACAGGTGTTTCCTAGGTCTATAATTGTATTCACAGGGATTAGTGAAATATGGCAACCATGAGAGTCTGATGGAAGCCCCCCTCCCCTTTTTGTGGGTGTGCAGAAAAGGGAAGGTCTGCCATTGTGCTGCCATCTTGATCAGTTTGACGCTTTGACTCACCTCCCCAGGACCCTCCGTATTCTCAAGCATCCATAACCACACACAAAGAGATGGGAATGCCAACAAGAAAAGTATATTTTTGAAGAATAGCAATAGCACTTAGACTTATATACTGTTTTTACAGTGCTTTGCAGGCCTCTCTAAGTGGTTTACAGAGTCAGCATATTTTCCCCCCAACAATCTGGGTCCTCATTTTACCAATCTCAGAAGGCAACAACCTTGAGCCTGGTGAGATTCGAATTGCCAAATTGCAGGCAGCCGGCAGGCAGCAGAAGTGGCCTGCAGTACTGCACTCTAACCACTGCGCCACCGTGGCTCTTGTTAAGCCAAGACTTAAGTCAACAGCTGGATTCATTCGAACAAAAATTGCAGTGGAAAGATTTTGTAGTTCCTTTCTCACCTGAGATATACCTGCATCCACGCACCATACTGTGAAAATGACCAGCTGAAATGGTTCCTCATTCAAAAATGTCACTTGTCCCTGAATTGATCATCATCAGCTCCGTAATAGACACATGAGATCTATGGAGATTCTCAGTCATCCAGACCATGGTTAATCCCAAAGATGCTTTCTCAAAAGGCATCTGGACTTTGTTTTTCCTTGAAGATGTTTCTCATCCAAGAAGCTTTGTTAGTTCAGAAGTTCATTTCAGTTCAGAGATAAGAAACTTCTTCAAGGAAAAACAAGTGTTTTCCTTGAGCACCAAGGAGTCCACAGTTTTCCTCCTCCTCTTTCCCCCACAAACCCCATTCCCTTCTAGCACTGATGATGGTACCTAGTTGGGTAATGAAATGTCTGCAAGAAAACATCCAAGCTCAGAGAGCACTAAAGATTCCATGGAATGAAAACAGTTTTCTTTGCTCCAAGGAAAAAATATCACTCAACTTTCTACCCCTAAAATATTTCAGAAACTTCCATTGCCAGCAGGGATGGGAACTTGGAATGCTTGGCAAGTTGCAATTCTTTGGCTTAGTTCACACATTATATCTTATACCATAGGATATAATTCTACATATAAGTACATCCTGTAGTATAAGATAGAACTCTATATAATTCCAAGAGCTGCATAAAAGTTTGTGTCCAATCATGTCTGCAAATCTAACCTTGGAGTTTCATCCAACAGATCAAACAGTTCTACTTCACATTTCTAATTTTAAAATGCCTATTTTTTTTAAAGACCTGAGCATTGCAAAACAGATGCTTTTAGAGTAAGAACACATCCCTTACAAAATTTAAATTTTGGCTCGATGTCCCTATGGATCCAAACAGATATGCACAATGGAGTTTGGACGTCTTCTCTTAGAACTGTAGGTTCAACTTTATGGGACAGCACAAAGAAAGGGAGTTTATGTGAAATAACATAAGAAATAACATCTAGCAACCTCTTTGGAAGTACAGAGCTATTCTTGAGATCCTACACGTAGTTCCTGGGAATTCAGCTCACTGTTTCCAGCACCATGGGTAAAATCAGAATTGGTTTCTGACGTTGCTCCCAAATCATGAAAATGAGGCTGGGTGTTGGGTTGGGTTTGGCAGACTGTATCATGTTTTTTTTTTCTTCAGCTGGGACTAGCTTGTCGCAAGAGAAACAAGGCAAGGATACTGGTTTGGCAATAATGGTAAACAAACCACAGATGGAGCCATTTGGAGTTCTTCATTGTCATCTGTCAACATTAGCCAAGACAGAGCAAGGTTGAAGAACTATCTGAAAACAGTCACTGTGGACACTTAAATTCAAAGATCACTCAAAGATCACGGTTGAAACTGAAATTCATTTAGCTCCTGCCACCCCGTTCAGCAAAGTCTCACAACCCCAACTCAGCGTCAGAAAAATCAATTTTAAAAGGTAAAACATCTGTAAATTCTTCTCTCACTTCATAGTGTTTCTTTTTCAGCGCCTCGCTTTTTAAATAAAATACATTGATTTCAATGTCCAAGAAGAGAAAAGATTAAATCAAGAGCAATAGGGAAAGAAAAAAAGGGCACAAAGCTAATTTGGGTCCTTCAGAATATATGCCTCTCCCAGTGGAATATATTATAAATATACTATATAATAAAGTATAAATCTCTGAATCCTTCTTTATGGTGGATGTGCCTTTGCTGCAAATCAAAGTGGGAAGAAGTAGAAAATATTCAGAATCTGGTCCCAAAGGTACTATTTTCAAGAGGCAACTGGACTTTCTTGTTTTTCTTTGAAGATTCAGAATCTGGGGAAGGGTCCCAGCAGGGAAAGGGTTAGTCCAGAATTGAGATCTACCACTGATGATCATGGTTAAATACAGATATGTGGGTGAAGAAATACATTCTATAAAAAACGCCACCCATCCTTTGCATGCAATGTGGTTTTTTTTTTTTAGACGAGCAGCCTATCTGGGAGGCATGCCTCAATAAATATAAAAAGTTTGCCTTTTCTTCGTTGGAAAGCATGCTCTCTTTGTGACAATGTGAAAGGAGAGCAACCCATCTCGAGGGAGCCAGCTGGCTGCTGTGATTTTTCCCAGAATGCCATTTCTGTTCTGGAGTTCCCCCCTCTCCCCGCCTGAGGGCATTATGACAGCAAGGGACAGTTAACCATCTTAGGGAATTCTCTCTCGTTTTAGCCAAAGGAAAGGGCTACTTTAAAGTTTTGAGAGAGCACAAGTGTATTTAGGGACTTTAGTGAGTGGCATTTGAAAAGCAAGCAGTTCAAACAGATTTTCTCTTTTGCCACTCAGAAATAGGGTCTCCTGCTTGAACAGGGGGTTGGACTAGAAGACCTCCAAGGTCCCTTCCAACTCTGTTATTCTGTTAAGGAAATTTTGCTCCAGGGATACAAAGTAACACCCTACATCTCTTTCCTATGATAAGGACAGGTGGGCTACTTTCTCTCCCTCTGACTCTTGCAAAGCAAACATCTTTATTTTTTTTTTCTTAAAAAAGGCACATATATTTATCAGCTTATTCATTTTTTCTAAGGTCAAAAACATACTGAAGCTTCCATGGGAGGGAGTTTAAAGTTTTGCAACCATTTTTTTTTAAACTGGGGAGGCTGAATAGCTGAGCAGCTCAGGGAATAAAGTGGGTAATTTCTCTTTCTCTCTGTGGTAGCAATATTGTGATCCAAATGGAAACTGTATTGAAAAACTTTCCTTTTCCAGTGCCAACACAAAACTAGAAAAATGTACAGATGTTTTAGAAGGCAGTGATGGCTCAACCAGACCTGCTCTGCCCATTTTGAGTGGCAACGTTGGCCATGATGACCGACGTACCACTTCAACCCTGCTCAAATTTGAAAAAGTTATTGACTCTTTGGCCAGAGTTATCCTGTGCTCTGTCCCTCACAACTGCACACATACACACAAACACACACACAATGCCCCGATTCCCATACCAAAATGGAACTAGATCACCCCACCCCCAATAGTTTAAGAAAAGCAATGCTGGTGTCTTAAGAACTGTAATGTTGCAGTTGCGTCAAGTGTGTTGGGTACAAGTCACAATGGCATCCAAACGGTGATGTGTGCAATTGATGCAGCCTATCTAATTCAGCATCTATTCGAGATGTAAGCTCTTGTTCAGCACGTGATGTCAATTTGACGTCATCATGGCTTGTACCGGATATGTCTATTGGTTTGCCCATTTCAACAGCTGTTGAGGTTGATCTTATGGACTTGCAGCTGGAGACAGTAAAGGGGAAGACGTCCTGGCCCAGGCTTCCTGTGATATGAGAGAGCAAGAGACGGAGAGTGTGAAAAGGTCTGCATAGCACCCTTGTGGTCGTCTTTTAAGCTTGTATTGCAAAGGTTATTCCAATACTGGTTGCTTCAGTTTCACATAGCACTTATTTTTGGAAACAGCTGTGGCTTCTGCTCTTTCCCCTCCTCATTAGGAATTGTCTTTTCATGGGTTTGCCTTCCCACCAAAAGACAGACATCTGCTCTGTTTTCCAGTGAAAGACCAGGTCCCCAAACACTGGCAGCGTTGCCCATCTGTTGTGTCTCCAGCCAAGGCATTCGATACACTTATGGTCCACTTGGCATCATCATTTCTCACTCCAGATTGGTCTTCTACCCTTTCTCCCCACGTCTTGGTTCATTCTGCTTTTATAGCAAAGGACGAATGGTCCTCTTCTTCCAGAGAAGCTCCTGGAACATAATGATAAAGTATTGAAAGAGCTGTGGGCTTGGTTTTGCTTAGACTTCCCCGAAACATCTTCGTATGGATATATTACACCTTTCACACAAAAAAAATCTTCCTTCCAAAAGGACCTTTGGGTTAGCCATCCACCTTTCTAATCACTATAAAACGGACTCCATGTTTTCACACCACTCATGGTCTTCAAGGTTGTAGATAAATTTTGTCCTGTGAGAGGGATTCTGGCCTAGAGAGTCTCGTCCCAGGTTATCCAGGGTCAACGTGGATGCAAAGAACTCAGTAGTGCTGAGCCCGCCTTCGTGGTTCTTGATGTATTTCTTATAGTTTTTCCTGAGGCACTGCCAGGTTGTGGTGTAAAGGAGGAATGCCAGCGACTTCAGGGTAATAGCGATGCTCACATACAGGTACCTATAGACGACGTTGTCATATAGGGCGCATGCTCCTTGTTCACCACAGAAAGTGCTCCAGAAAAGGCAGGTGGAATCAATTCCTGCTCCAAAGATCAAGGGAGGTGGGATAAAGCCTGTGAAGGTAGAAGGAGATTTTTTTTTTTTAAATGTCAACAATGTTCTCTGAAACGTCTAGACCAGGGATGTCAAACTCGTTTTCAGTGAGGGCCGCATCAGGGTTGTGTTTGACTTTGGGCGGCCAGGATGGGCATGGCCAGCTCGATGCCACTCATGTCAGTTGTGTGGCCTGAGCATTCTGCCAGTGAAAACAGGCTCCTGAGCTCAATTTTTAGCTACGATGGCCTCCTGCAACCCTCTGCCAATGAAAAGAGAGCTTGAGAGAGCCACGTGCAGCCCTCCTGAGCTCCATTTTCCCTGGCAGAGGCACCACGGTCTGGTCCTTCACTGTTTCCAGGGCAGCTCCATGGGCCAGATCTAAGCACCCGATGAGCTGGATCCAGTCCCTGGGTCTTGAGTTTCACACTCCTGATCTAGACTCTTGACAAACATAAGAGGGACATCTGCTGGATCAAACAGTGATGTTAAGAGGGAGGTCACCCTGAAAACTAAGAGCAGTGATGCTGTTCTGGAAATACTGACACTACACCACCATTGAAATCAACCTCCTATAGATCTGGCAAGGGAAAGATATGAATAGTTACAGACCTATATCTGAATGTGTACAATGTGAAATTTAGCTAGTGGTTAAGTCTGAGTTCTGTAGTGCAATGTGTTGAGAGAACACAATATGTTGATTAGTTTATAGTTCAGTCTATTGTGCAAATCCAGAAAATTCAGACGAGGTTCAGAGAAGTCAGGCATCATATTCATACAGGATTGATTTCTACAGAACTTGCATCAAGGGGAGGAACCAACCACTGCAAAAATGACCCACTTGTGATATAATACAAAACATTTGGAGGACACTCGGAGGTGGAAAGCTGCTCACGTCTCCAACTGAACCTAATCTGGGTTCATCATCCAAGTCCATCTTTCATCAGGAATCCCTGCTTCTCTGGAGAAGCCGAGGGGAACAAAAGAAAGTACAAATTTCACTCACCTAACAATCGGAGGAGAAGGAAGAGAACTCCTAAAGCGTATGATTTGAGCTCCGGGCTCACAGTTCTGTATGGAAGAGATATTCAAGCAAATATCATTAAGATGGTTGGTAGATAGACAGACAGACAGACAGAAAAGAGAGAGAAAGACAGGCAGATATTGCAAATAGTATAGATTAGATAGATAGATAGATAGATAGATAGATAGATAGATAGATAGATAGATAGATAGATAGATAGATA